>JAURSC010000059.1:0-454102 GCA_030788265.1 Drosophila americana | reverse complement strand
TTTGCCTATATAAATGGAGTACAGTAAAATTAATAAATGCCGAGCTTGATCAAGATATCTTGAAAAGCAAAATGTTTTTTCATACAACTTATTTTTCGACCGATCGTTCCTATGGCAGCTATATGATATAGTGGTCCGATCTTTAGAGGATTTTGCATATAAGAGGAGTATAGTAAAACTAATATATTCCGAGTTTGGTCATATCTTGAAGAACAAAATGTTTTTTCATACAACAACTTAATTTTCGACCGATCGTTCCTATGGCAGCATATGATACAAAAGTCCGATTTTAAGAGGATTTTGCCTATATAAAGGAGGACAGTAAAATTAATAAATGCCGAGTTTAATCAAGACATCTTGAAAAGCAAATGGTTTTTCATACAAATTAATAATAAAACAATAGGATCATAGTGAAACTAATAAATGCCGAGCTTGGTCAAGATATCTTGAAAAGCAAAAGTTTTTCGCACAACGTAATTTTCGACCGATCGTTCCTAAGGGCACCTATATGATAAAGTGGTCCGATCTTAATAGGAATTTGCCTATATATGAGGAATATAGTGAAACTAATAAATGCCGAGTTTTGGTCATATCTTAAAGAACAAAATGTTTTTCATACAAAAAATTTATTTTCGACCGATCGTTCCTATGACAGCTATATGATATAGTGGCCGATCTTTAGAGGATTTTGCATATATAAGAGGAGTAAGTAAAAAACTAATAAATTCCGAGTTTGGTAATATCTTGAAGAACAAAATGTTTTTCATACAACAACTTAATTTTCCACCGATCGTTTCCTATGGCAGCTAATTGATATAGTGGTCCGTCTTAATAGGATTTGCCTTTATTAATAGGAATATTGTAAATTAATAAATACCGAGTTTGGTTAAGATATCTTGATAAGCAAAATGTTTTTTTCATACAAATACTCTATTTTCGATCGATCGTTCCTATGGCAGCTATATGATATAGTGGTCCGATCTTAACAGGACTTTGCATGCATATGAGGTGTATAGTAAAACTAATAAATGCCGAGTTTGGTCAGACATCTGGAAAAATAAAAGGTTTTTTCATACAATAACTTAATTTTCGCCGATCGTTCCTAGACAGCTATATGTATAGTGGTCCGATCTTTAGAGGATTTTGCATATATAAGAGGAGTATAGTAAAACTAATAAATTCCGAGTTTGGTCATATCTTGAAGAACAAAATGTTTTTTCATCAACAACTTAATTTTCGACCGATCGTTCCTATGGCAGCTATATGATACCAAAGTTCCGATTTTAAGAGGATTTGCCTATATTAAAGGGAGTATAGTAAAATTAATAAATGCCGAGTTTGATCAGATATCTTGAAAAGCAAAATGTTTTTTCATACAAATTTATTTTCCACCGATCGTTCCTATGGCAGTTAATTGATATAGTGGTCGATCTTAATAGGATTTTGCCTTTATAATAGGAGTATGGTAAATTTAATAAATACCGAGTTTGGTTAAGATATCTTGATAAGCAAAATGTGTTTTTCATACAACTTAATTTTCGACCGATCGTTCTCTGGCAGCTATATGTATAGTGGTCCGATCCTTATAGGATTTTGCCTATATAATAGGATCATAGTGAAACTAATTAATGCCGAGTTTGGTTAAGATTCTTGAACAACAAAATGTTTTCATACAAAAACTTATTTTCGACCGATCGTTCCTATGGCAGATATATGATATAGTGGCCGATCTTAAAAGGATTTGCCTATATAAGAGGAGTATAGTAAAAACTAATAAATTCCGATTTAGGCTTATCTTGAAAAACAAAATGTTTTTTCATACAACAACTTAATTTTCGACCGATCGTTTCTATGGCAGCTATATGATATAGTGGTCTTAAAACAAAATGTTTTTCATACCAACTTAATCATCGACTGATAGTTCCTTTGGCAGCTATATGATACAAAGGTCCGGTTTTAAGAGGATTTTGCCTATATAAATGGAGTACAGTAAAATTAATAAATGCCGAGCTTGATCAAGATATCTTGAAAAGCAAAATGTTTTTTCATACAATTAATTTTCGACCGATCGTTCCTATGCAGCTATATGATATAGTGGTCCGATCTTTAGAGGATTTTGCATTATAAGAGGAGTATAGTAAAACTAATATATTCCGAGTTTGGTCATATCTTGAAGAACAAAATGTTTTTTCATACAACAACTTAATTTTCGACCGATCGTTCCTATGGAGCTATATGATACAAAAGTCCGATTTTAAGAGGATTTTGCCTATATAAAAGGAGGACAGTAAAATTAATAAATGCCGAGTTTAATCAAGACATCTTGAAAAGCAAAATGGTTTTCATACAAATTAATAAATAAAACAATAGGATCATAGTGAAACTAATAATGCCGAGCTTGGTCAAGATATCTTGAAAAGCAAAAGTTTTTTCGCACAACGTAATTTCGACCGATCGTTCCTAAGGCACCTATATGATAAAGTGGTCCGATCTTAATAGGAATTTGCCTATATATGAGGATATAGTGAAACTAATAAATGCCGAGTTTGGTCATATCTTAAAGAACAAAATGTTTTTTCATACAAAAAATTTATTTTCGACCGATCGTTCCTATGACAGCTATATGATATAGTGGTCCGATCTTTAGAGGATTTTGCATATATAAGAGGAGTATAGTAAAACTAATAAATTCCGAGTTTGGTAATATCTTGAAGAACAAAATGTTTTTTCATACAACAACTTAATTTTCCACCGATCGTTCCTATGGCAGCTAATTGATATAGTGGTCCGATCTAATAGGATTTTGCCTTTATAATAGGAATATTGTAAATTTAATAAATACCGAGTTTGGTTAAGATATCTTGATAAGCAAAATTTTTTCATACAAATACTCTATTTTCGATCGATCGTTCCTATGGCAGCTATATGATATAGTGGTCCGATCTTAACAGGACTTTGCATGCATATGAGGTGTATAGTAAAACTAATAAATGCCGAGTTTGGTCAAGACATCTGGAAAAATAAAAGGTTTTTTCATACAAGAACTTAATTTTCGACCGATCGTTCCTATGACAGCTATATGATATAGTGGTCCGATCTTTAGAGGATTTTGCATATATAAGAGGAGTATAGTAAACTAATAAATTCCGAGTTTGGTCATATCTTGAAGAACAAATGTTTTTTCATACAACAACTTAATTTTCGACCGATCGTTCCTATGGCAGCTATATGATACAAAGTTCCGATTTTAAGAGGATTTTGCCTATATTAAAGGAGTATAGTAAAATTAATAAATGCCGAGTTGATCAAGATATCTTGAAAAGCAAAATGTTTTTTCATACAAATTTATTTTCCACCGATCGTTCCTATGGCAGTTAATTGATATAGTGGTCCGATCTTAATAGGATTTTGCCTTTATAATAGGAGTATTGTAAATTTAATAAATACCGAGTTTGGTTAAGATATCTTGATAAGCAAAATGTTTTTTCATACAACTTAATTTTCGACCGATCGTTCCTATGGCAGCTATATGATATAGTGGTCCGATCCTTATAGGATTTTGCCTATATAATAGGATCATAGTGAAACTAATTAATGCCGAGTTGGTTAAGATATCTTGAACAACAAAATGTTTTTTCATACAAAAACTTATTTTCGACCGATCGTTCCTATGGCAGATATATGATATAGTGGCCGATCTTAAAAGGATTTTGCCTATATAAGAGGAGTATAGTAAAACTAATAAATTCCGAGTTTGGTCATATCTTGAAAAACAAAATGTTTTTTCATACAACAACTTAATTTTCGACCGATCGTTCCTATGGCAGCTATATGATATAGTGGTCTTGAAAACAAAATGTTTTTTCATACAACTTAATCATCGACTGATAGTTCCTTTGGCAGCTATATGATACAAAGGTCCGATTTTAAGAGGATTTTGCCTATATAAATGGAGTACAGTAAAATTAATAAATGCCGAGCTTGATCAAGATATCTTGAAAAGCAAAATGTTTTTTCATACAACTTAATTTTCGACCGATCGTTCCTATGGCAGCTATATGATATAGTGGTCCGATCTTTAGAGGATTTTGCATATAAGAGGAGTATAGTAAAACTAATATATTCCGAGTTTGGTCATATCTTGAAGAACAAAATGTTTTTTCATACAACAACTTAATTTTCGACCGATCGTTCCTATGGCAGCTATATGATACAAAAGTCCGATTTTAAGAGGATTTTGCCTATATAAAAGGAGGACAGTAAAATTAATAAATGCCGAGTTTAATCAAGACATCTTGAAAAGCAAAATGTTTTTTCATACAAATTAATAATAAAAAATAGGATCATAGTGAAACTAATAAATGCCGAGCTTGGTCAAGATATCTTGAAAAGCAAAAGTTTTTTCGCACAACGTAATTTTCGACCGATCGTTCCTAAGGCACCTATATGATAAAGTGGTCCGATCTTAATAGGAATTTGCCTATATATGAGGAATATAGTAAAACTAGTAAATGCCGAGTTTGGTCATATCTTAAAGAACAAAATGTTTTTTCATACAAAAAATTTATTTTCGACCGATCGTTCCTATGACAGCTATATGATATAGTGGTCCGATCTTTAGAGGATTTTGCATATATAAGAGGAGTATAGTAAAACTAATAAATTCCGAGTTTGGTCATATCTTGAAGAACAAAATGTTTTTTCATACAACAACTTAATTTTCCACCGATCGTTCCTATGGCAGCTAATTGATATAGTGGTCCGATCTTAATAGGATTTTGCCTTTATATAGGAGTATTGTAAATTTTATAAATACCGAGTTTGGTTAAGATATCTTGATAAAAAAATGTTTTTCATACAAATACTCTATTTTCGACCGATCGTTCCTATGGCAGCTATATGATATAGTGGTCCGATCTTAACAGGACTTTGCATGCATATGAGGTGTATAGTAAAACTAATAAATGCCGAGTTTGGTCAAGACATCTGGAAAAATAAAAGGTTTTTTCATACAAGAACTTAATTTTCGACCGATCGTTCCTATGACAGCTATATGATATAGTGGTCCGATCTTTAGAGGATTTTGCCTATATAAGAGGAGTATAGTAAAACTAATAAATTCCGAGTTTGGTCATATCTTGAAGAACAAAATGTTTTTTCATACAACAACTTAATTTTCGACCGATCGTTCCTTTGGCAGCTATATGATACAAAGTTCCGATTTTAAGAGGATTTTGCCTATATTAAAGGAGTATAGTAAAATTAATAAATGCCGAGTTTGATCAAGATATCTTGAAAAGCAAAATGTATTTTCATACAAATTTATTTTCCACCGATCGTTCCTATGGCAGTTAATTGATATAGTGGTCCGATCTTAATAGGATTTTGCCTTTATAATAGGAGTATTGTAAATTTAATAAATACCGAGTTTGGTTAAGATATCTTGATAAGCAAAATGTTTTTCATACAACTTAATTTTCGACCGATCGTTCCTATGACAGCTATATGATATAGTGGTCCGATCTTTAGAGGATTTGGCCTATATATGAGGAATATATAATAGGAGTAGAGAACAACCAATTAATGCCGAATTGGTCAAGATATCTTGATAAGCAAAACAGGTTTTAATCAAAAACATAGTTTTCGACCTATAGTTCCTATGGCAGCTATACAATATAGTTTTCCGATCTTAACAGGAGTTTGTCTATATATGAGGAGCACAGTAAAACTAATAAATGCCGGGTTTGGTCAAGATATCTTGAAAAACAAAATGTTTTTTCATACAACAACTTAATTTTCGATCGATCGTCCCTATGGCAGCTATATGATATAGTGGTCTTGAAAACAAAATGTTTTTTCATACAACTTAATCATCGACTGATACTTCCTATGGCAGCTATATGATATAGTGTTTCCATTTTAATAGGACTAATAAATGCCGAGCTTGGTCAAGATATCTTGAAAAACAAAACTTTTTTCATACATGAACCTTATTTTCACCAGATTATTCCTATGGCAGCTATATGATATCGTGGTCCGATCTTAATCCGATATTGCATATGTATGAGGAGTATAGTAAAACTAATAAATGCCGAGTTTGGTCAAGATATCTTGATAAACAAAATGTTATTTCGTACAAAAACTTAATTTTAGACCGATCGTTTCTATGGCGGCTATATGATGTAGTGGTCCGATCTTAACAGGACTTTGCATGCATATGAGGTGTATAGTAAAACTAATAAATTCCGAGTTTGGTCATATCTTGAAAAACAACAACTTAATTTTCGACCGATCGTTCCTATGGCAGCTATATGATATAGTGGTCCGATCCTTATTGGATTTTGCCTATATAATTGGATCATAGTGCAACTAATAAATGCCGAGTTTGTTCAAGATATCTTGAAAAGCAAATGTTTTTTCGTACAACAACTTAATTTTCGACTGATCGTTCCTATGGCAGCTATATGATATAGTGTTCCCATCTTAATAGGACTAATAAATGCCGAGCTTTTTCAAGATATCTTGAAAAACAAAACTTTTTTCATACATGAACCTTATTTTCACCAGATTATTCTTATGGAAACTATATACAAAAGTCCGATTTTAAGAGGATTTTGCCTATATTAAAGGAGTATAGTAAAATTAATAAATGCCGAGTTTGATCAAGATATCTTGATAAGCAAAATGTTTTTTCATACAAAACCTAATTTTCGACCGATCGTTCCTATGACAGCTATATGATATAGTGGTCCGATCTTTAGAGGATTTGGCCTATATATGAGAAATATATAATAGGAATAGAGAACAACCAATAAATGCCGAATTGGTCAAGATATCTTGATAAGCAAAACAGTTTTTTAATCGAAAACATTGTTTTCGACTTATAGTTCCTATGACAGCTATACAATATAGTTGTCCGCTCTTAATAGGAATTTGTCTATATATGAGGAGCACAGTAAAACTAATAACTGCCGGGTTTGGTCAAGATATCTTGAAAACCAAAATGTTTTTTCATACAACTTAATTTTCGATCGATCGTTCCTATGGCAGCTATATGATATAGTGGTCCGATCTTTAGAGGATTTTGCCTATATAATAGGACCATAGTGCAACTAATAAATGCCGAGTTTGGTCAAGATATCTTGAAAAGCAAAATGTTTTTTCGTACAACAACTTAATTTTCGACTGATCGTTCCTATGGCAGCTATATGATACAAAGTTCCGATTTTAAGAGGATTTTGCCTATATTAAAGGAGTATAGTAAAATTAATAAATGCCGAGTTTGATCAAGATATCTTGAAAAGCAAAATGTATTTTCATACAAATTTATTTTCCACCGATCGTTCCTATGGCAGTTAATTGATATAGTGGTCCGATCTTAATAGGATTTTGCCTTTATAATAGGAGTATTGTAAATTTAATAAATACCGAGTTTGGTTAAGATATCTTGATAAAAAATTTTTTTCATACAAATACTCTATTTTCGACCGATCGTTCCTATGACAGCTATATGATATAGTGGTCCGATCTTTAGAGGATTTTGCCTATATAAGAGGAGTATAGTAAAACTAATAAATTTCGAGTTTGGTCATATCTTGAAGAACAAAATGTTTTTTCATACAACAACTTAATTTTCGACCGATCGTTCCTATGGCAGCTATAGATACAAAGTTCCGATTTTAAGAGGATTTTGCCTATATTAAAGGAGTATAGTAAAATTAATAAATGCCGAGTTTGATCAAGATATCTTGAAAACAAAATGTATTTTCATACAAATTTATTTTCCACCGATCGTTCCTATGGCAGTTAATTGATATAGTGGTCCGATCTTAATAGGATTTTGCCTTTATAATAGGAGTATTGTAAATTTAATAAAATTGGTTAAGATATCTTGATAAGCAAAATGTTTTTTCATACAACTTAATTTTCGACCGATCGTTCCTATGACAGCTATATGATATAGTGGTCTTGAAAACAAAATGTTTTTTCATACAACTTAATCATCGACTGATACTTCCTATGGCAGCTATATGATACAAAGCTCCGATTTTAAGAAGATTTTGCCTATATAAAAGGATTACAGTAAAATTAATAAATGCCGAGCTTGGTCAAGATATATTGAAGAGCAAAATGTTTTTTCATACAACTTAACTTTCGACCGATCGTTCCTATGGCAGCTATATGATATAGTGGTCCGATCTTTAGAGGATTTTGCCTATATAATAGGACCATAGTGCAACTAATAAATGCCGAGTTTGGTCAAGATATCTTGAAAAGCAAAATGTTTTTTCGTACAACAACTTAATTTTCGACTGATCGTTCCTATGGCAGCTATATGATATAGTGTTCCCATTTTAATAGGACTAATAAATGCCGAGCTTGGTCAAGATATCTTGAAAAACAAAACTTTTTTCATACATGAACCTTATTTTCACCAGATTATTCCTATGGCAGCTATATGATATCGTGGTCCGATCTTAATCCGATATTGCATATGTATGAGGAGTATAGTAAAACTAATAAATGCCGAGTTTGGTCAAGATATCTTGATAAACAAAATGTTATTTCGTACAAAAACTTAATTTTAGGCCGATCGTTTCTATGGCGGCTATATGATGTAGTGGTCCGATCTTAACAGGACTTTGCATGCATGTGAGGTGTATAGTAAAACTAATAAATTCCGAGTTTGGTCATATCTTGAAAAACAACAACTTAATTTTCGATCGATCGTTCCTATGGCAGCTATATGATACAAAAGTCCGATTTTAAGAGGATTTTGCCTATATTAAAGGAGTATATCTTGAAAAGCAAAATGTTTTTTCATACAACTTTATTTTCCACCGATCGTTCCTATGGCAGCTATATGATATAGTGGTCCGATCCTTATTGGATTTTGCCTATATAATTGGATCATAGTGCAACTAATAAATGCCGAGTTTGTTCAAGATATCTTGAAAAGCAAATGTTTTTTCGTACAACAACTTAATTTTCGACTGATCGTTCCTATGGCAGCTATATGATATAGTGTTCCCATCTTAATAGGACTAATAAATGCCGAGCTTTTTCAAGATATCTTGAAAAACAAAACTTTTTTCATACATGAACCTTATTTTCACCAGATTATTCTTATGGAAACTATATACAAAAGTCCGATTTTAAGAGGATTTTGCCTATATTAAAGGAGTATAGTAAAATTAATAAATGCCGAGTTTGATCAAGATATCTTGATAAGCAAAATGTTTTTTCATACAAAAACCTAATTTTCGACCGATCGTTCCTATGACAGCTATATGATATAGTGGTCCGATCTTTAGAGGATTTGGCCTATATATGAGAAATATATAATAGGAATAGAGAACAACCAATAAATGCCGAATTGGTCAAGATATCTTGTTAAGCAAAACAGTTTTTTAATCGAAAACATTGTTTTCGACGTATAGTTCCTAAGGCAGCTATACAATATAGTTGTCCGCTCTTAATAGGAATTTGTCTATATATGAGGAGCACAGTAAAACTAATAACTGCGGGTTTGGTCAAGATATCTTGAAAACCAAAATGTTTTTTCATACAACTTAATTTTCGATCGATCGTTCCTATGGCAGCTATATGATATAGTGGTCCGATTCTTATAGGATTTTGCCTATATAATAGGAGTATAGTAAATTAAATAAATCCCGAGTTTGTTCAAGATATCTTGATAAGCAAAATGTTTTTCATACAAAAACTTATTTTCGACCGATCGTTCCCATGGCAGATATATGATATAGTGGTCCGATCTTAAAAGGATTTTGCCTATATAAGAGAAGTATAGTAATACTAATAAATTCCGAGTTTGGTCATATCTTGAAAAGCAAAATGTTTTTTCATACAACGTAATTTTCGACCGATCATTCCTAAGGCACCTATATGATATAGTGTTCCGATCTTAATAGGAATTAGCCTATATATGAGTAGTAGAGTAAAACTAATAAATACCGAGTTTGGTCAATATATCTTTATAAACAAAATGTTTTTTCATACAAAACTTATTTTCGACCGATCGTTCCTATGGCAGATATATGATATAGTGGTCCGATCTTAAAAGGATTTTTCCTATATAAGAGTAGTATAGTAAAACTAATAAATTCAGAGTTTGGTCATATCTTGAAAAAAAAATGTTTTTTCATACAACAACTTAATTTTCGATCGAACGTTCCTATGGCAGCTATATGATACAGTGGCCCGATCTTAATAGGATTTTGCCTATATAATAGGAGTATAGTAAATTTAATAAATGCCGAGTATGGTCAAGATATCTTGATACACAAAATGTTTTTTGATATAAAAACTTAATTTTTGACCGATCGTTCCTATGACAGCTATATGATATAATGGTCTGATCTTTAGAGGATTTTGCCCACATATGAGGAATATAATAGAAGTAGAGTACAACTAATAAATGCTGAGTTTGGTCAAGATATCTTGATAAACAAAGCAGGTTTTTAATCAAAAACCTAATTATCGACCGATCGTTCCTATGGCAGCTATATGATATAGTGTCCCGATCCTTATAGGATTTTGCCTATATAATAGGAGTGTAATAAAACTAATAAATGCCGAGTTTGGTCAAGATATGTTGAAAAGTAAAATGTTTTTTCATACAACTTATTTTTCGACCGATCGTTCCTATGGCAGCTATATGATATAGTGGCCTTGAAAACAAAATGTTTTTTCATACAACTTAATCAACGACTGATAGTACCTAGGGCAGCTATATGATACAAAGGTCCGATTTTAAGAGGATTTTGCCTATATAAAAGGAGTACAGTAAAATTAATAAATGCCGAGCTTGATCAAGATATCTTGAAAAGCAAAATGTTTTTTCATACAACTTTACTTTCGACCGATCGTTCCTATGGCAGCTATATGATATAGTGGTCCGATCCTTATAGGATTTTGCCTATATAATAGGATCATAGTGCAACTAATAAATGCCGAGTTTGGTCAAGATATCTTGAAAAGCAAAATGTTTTTTTGTACAACAACTTAATTTTCGACTGATCGTTCCTATGGCAGCTATATGATATAGTGGTCCGATCTTTAAAGGATTTTGCCTATATAATAGGAGTATAGTAAATTTAATAAATGCCGAGTTTGGTCAAGATATCTTGATACACAAAATGTTTTTCGATACAAAAACTTAATTGTTGACCGATCGTTCCTATGACAGCTTTATGTTATAGTGGTCCGATCTTTAGAGGATTTTGCCCATATATGAGGAATATATATAGCAGTAGAATACAACTAATAAATGCTGAGTTTGGTCAAGATATTTTGATAAACAAAGCAGGTTTTTAATCAAAAACCTAATTATCGACCGATCGTTCCTATGGCAGCTATATGATATCGTGGTCCGATCCTTATAGGATTTTGCCTATATAATAGGAGTATAATAAAACTAATAAATGCCGAGTTTGGTCAAGATATCTTGAAAAGTAAAATGTTTTTTCATACAACTTATTTTTCGACTGATCGTTCCTATGGCAGCTATATGATATAGTGGCCTTGAAAACAAAATGTTTTTTCATACAACTTAATCAACGACTGATAGTTCCTATGGCAGCTATATGATACAAAGGTCCGATTTTAAGAGGATTTTGCCTATATAAAAGGAGTACAGTAAAATTAATAAATGCCAAACTTGATCAAGATATCTTGAAAAGCAAAATGTTTTTTCATACAACTTAACTTTCGTCCGCTCGTTCCTATGGCAGCTATATGATATAGTGGTCCGATCCTTATAGGATTTTGCCTATATAATAGGATCATAGTGCAACTAATAAATGCCGAGTTTGGTCAAGATATCTTGAAAAGCAAAATGTTTTTTCGTACAACACCTTAATTTTCGACTGATCGTTCCTATGGCAGCTATATGATATAGTGGTCCCATCTTAATAGGACTAATAAATGCCGAGCTTGGTCAAGATATCTTGAATAACAAAACTTTTTTCATACAGGAACCTTATTTTCACCAGATTATTCCTATGACAGCTATATGATATCGTGGTCCGATCTTAATTCGATTTTGCATATGTATGAGGAGTATAGCAAAACTAATAAATGCCGAGTTTGGTCAAGATATCTTGATAAACAAAATGTTTTTTCGTACAAAAACTTAATTTTCGACCGATCGTTTCTATGGCGGCTATATGATGTAGTGGTCCGATCTTAACAGGACTTTGCATGCATATGAGGTGTATAGTAGAACTAATAAATGCCGAGTTGGTAAAGATATCTGGAAAAATAAAATGTTTTTTAATACAAGAACTTAATTTTCGACCGATCGTTCCTATGGCAGCTATATGATATAGTGTCCCGATCCTTATAGGATTTTGCCTATATAATAGGATTATAATAAAACTAATAAATGCCGAGTTTGGTCAAGATATCTTGAAAAGTATAATGTGTTTTCATACAACTTATTTTTCGACCGATCGTTCCTATGGCAGCTATATGATATAGTGGCCTTGAAAACAAAATGTTTTTTCATACAACTTAATCAACGACTGATAGTTCCTATGGCAGCTATACAAAGGTCCGATTTTAAAAGGATTTTGCCTATATAAAAGGAGTACAGTAAAATTAATAAATGCCGAGCTTGATCAAGATATCTTGAAAAGCAAAATGTTTTTTCATACAACTTAACTTTCGACCGATCGTTCCTATGGCAGCTATATGATATAGTGGTCCGATCCTTATAGGATTTTGCCTATATCATAGTGAAACTAATAAATTCCCAGTTTGGTCAAGATATCTTGAAAAGCAAAATGTTTTTTCGAACAACGTAATTTTCGACCGATCGTTCCTAAGGCACCTATATGATATAGTGGTCCGATCTTAATAGGAATTTCCCTATATATGAGGAATATAGTAAAACTAATAAATGCCGAGTTTGGTCAAGATATCTTGAAAAACAAAATGTTTTTTCATACAAAAACTTAATTTTCGACCGATCGTTCCTATGACAGCTATATGATATAATGGTCCGATCTTTAGAGGATTTGGCCTATATATGAAATATATATAATAGGAGTAGAGAACATCTAATAAATGCCGAATTGGTCAAGATATCTTGATAAGCAAAACAGTTTTTAATCGAAAACATAGTTTTCGACCTATTGTTCCTATGGCAGCTATACAATATAGTTGTCCGATCTTAATAGGAATTTGTCTATATATGAGGAGCACAGTTAAACTTATAAATTCCGAGTTTGGTCATATTTTGAAAAACAAAATGTTTTTTTATACAACAACTTAATTTTCGACCGATCGTTGCTATGGCAGCTATATGATACAAAAGTCCTATTTTAAGAGGATTTTGCCTATATTAAAGGAGTATAGTAAAATTAATAAATGCCGAGTTTGATCAAGATATCTTGAAAAGCATAATGTTTTTTCATACAACTATTTTCCACCGATCGTTCCTATGGCAGCTAATTGATATAGTGGTCCGATCTTAATAGGATTTTGCCCTTATAATAGGAGTATTGTAAATTTAATAAATACCGAGTTAGGTTAAGATATCTCGATAAGCAAAATGTTTTTTCATACAAAAACTTAATTTTCGCCCGATCGTTCCTATGACAACTATATGATATAGTGGTCCGATTTTTAGAGGATTTGCCCTTTATATGAGGAATATATAATAGGAGTAGAGAACAACTAATAAATGCCGAAATGGTCAAGATATCTTGATAAGCAAAACAGGTTTTTAATCAATCAACATAGTTTTCGACCTATAGTTCCTATGGCAGCTATATGATATAGTGGTCTTGAAAACAAAATGTTTTTTCATACAACTTAATCAACGACTGATAGTTCCTATGGCAGCTATATGATACAAAGGTCCGATTTTAAAAGGATTTTGCCTATATAAAAGGAGTACAGTAAAATTAATAAATGCCGAGCTTGATCAAGATATCTGAAAAGCAAAATGTTTTTTCATACAACATAATTTTCGACCGATCGTTCCTATGGCAGCTATATGATATAGTGGTCCGATCCTTATAGGATTTTGCCTATATAATAGGATCATAGTGCAACTAATAAATGCCGAGTTTGGTCAAGATATCTTGAAAAGCAAAATGTTTTATCGTACAACAACTTAATTTTCGACTGATCGTTCCTATGGCAGCTATATGATATAGTGGTCCCATCTTAATAGGAATTTGCCTATATATGAGGAATATAGTAAAACTAATAAATGACGAGTTTGGTCAAGATATCTTGAAAAACAAAATGTTTTTCGATACAAAAACTTAATTTTCGACCGATCGTTCCTATGACAGCTATATGATATAGTGGTCCGATTTTTAGAGGATTTGGCATTTATATGAGGAATATATAATAGGAGTAGAGAACAACTAATAAATGCCGAATTGGTCAAGATATCTTGATAAGCAAAACAGTTTTTTAATCGAAAACATAGTTTTCGACCTATTGTTCCTATGGCAGCTATACAATATAGTTGTCCGATCTTAATAGGAATTTGTCTATATATGAGGAGCACAGTTAAACTAATAAATTCCGTGTTTGGTCATATCTTGAAAAACAAAATGTTTTTTTATACAACAACTTAATTTTCGACCGATCGTTGCTATGGCAGCTATATGATACAAAAGTCCGATTTTAAGACGATTTTGCCTATATTAAAGGAGTATAGTAAATTAATAAATGCCGTGTTTGATCAAGATATCTTGATAAGCAAAATGTTTTTTCATACAAAAACTTAATTTTCGACCGATCGTTCCTATGACAGCTATATGATATAGTGGTCCGATCTTTAGACGATTTGGCCTATATATGAGGAATATATAATAGGAGTAGAGAACAACTAATAAATGCTGAATTGGTCAAGATACCTTGATAAGCAAAACAGGTTTTTAATCAAAAACATAGTCTTCGACCTATAGTTCCTATGGCAGCTATACAATATAGTTGTCCGATCTTAATAGGAATTTGTCTATATATGAGGAGTACAGTAAAACTAATAAATGCCGGGTTTGGTCGAGATATCTTGAATAACAAAATGTTTTTTCATACAACAACTTAATTTTCGACCGATCGTTCCTATGACAGCTATATGATATAGTGGTCCGATTTTTAGAGGATTTGGCATTTATATGAGGAATATATAATAGGAGTAGAGAACAACTAATAAATGCCGAATTGGTCAAGATATCTTGATAAGCAAAACAGTTTTTTAATCGAAAACATAGTTTTCGACCTATTGTTCCTATGGCAGCTATACAATATAGTTGTCCGATCTTAATAGGAAGTTGTCTATATATGAGGAGCACAGTTAAACTAATAAATTCCGTGTTTGGTCATATCTTGAAAAACAAAATGTTTTTTTATACAACAACTTAATTTTCGACCGATCGTTGCTATGGCAGCTATATGATACAAAAGTCCGATTTTAAGACGATTTAGCCTATATTAAAGGAGTATAGTAAAATTAATAAATGCCGTGTTTGATCAAGATATCTTGATAAGCAAAATGTTTTTTCATACAAAAACTTAATTTTCGACCGATCGTTCCTATGACAGCTATATGATATAGTGGTCCGATCTTTAGACGATTTGGCCTATATATGAGGAATATATAATAGGAGTAGAGAACAACTAATAAATGCTGAATTGGTCAAGATACCTTGATAAGCAAAACAGGTTTTTAATCAAAAACATAGTTTTCGACCTATAGTTCCTATGGCAGCTATATGATATAGTGGTCTTGAAAACAAAATGTTTTTTCATACAACTTAATCAACGACTGATAGTTCCTATGGCAGCTATATGATACAAAGGTCCGATTTTAAAAGGATTTTGCCTATATAAAAGGAGTACAGTAAAATTAATAAATGCCGAGCTTGATCAAGATATCTTGAAAAGCAAAATGTTTTTTCATACAACATAATTTTCGACCGATCGTTCCTATGGCAGCTATATGATATAGTGGTCCGATCCTTATAGGATTTTGCCTATATAATAGGATCATAGTGCAACTAATAAATGCCGAGTTTGGTCAAGATATCTTGAAAAGCAAAATGTTTTATCGTACAACAACTGATATAGTGGTCCCATCTTAATAGGACTAATAAATGCCGAGCTTGGTCAAGATATATTGAAAAACAAAACTTTTTTCAAACACGAACCTTATTTTCACCAGATTATTCCTATGGCAGCTATATGATATCGTGGTCCGATCTTTAAAGGACTTTGCATGCATATGAGGTGTATAGTAAAACTAATAAATGCCGAGTTTGGTAAATATATCTGGAATAATAAAATGTTTTTTCATACAAGAACTTAATTTTCGACCGATCGTTCCTATGGCAGCTATATGATATAGTGGTCCGATCCTTATAGGATTTTGCCTATATAATAGGATCATAGTGAAACTAATAAATGCCCAGTTTGGTCAAGATATCTTGAAAAGCAAAATATTTTTTCGTACAACGTAATTTTCGACCGATCGTTCCTAAGGCACCTATATGATATAGTGGTCCGATCTTAATAGGAATTTGCCTATATATGAGGAATATAGTAAAACTAATAAATGACGAGTTTGGTCAAGATATCTTGAAAAACAAAATGTTTTTTCATA
Source organism: Drosophila americana (assembly GCA_030788265.1). Lineage (NCBI taxonomy): Eukaryota > Metazoa > Arthropoda > Insecta > Diptera > Drosophilidae > Drosophila > Drosophila americana. Next base: position 437,457 of record JAURSC010000059.1, on the reverse strand, counting down.
CAAAAACTTAATTTTCGACCGATCGTTCCTATGACAGCTATATGATATAGTGGTCCGATCTTTAGACGATTTGGCATTTATATGAGGAATATATAATAGGAGTAGAGAACAACTAATAAATGCCGAATTGGTCAAGATATCTTGATAAGCAAAACAGTTTTTTAATCGAAAACATAGTTTTCGACCTATAGATCCTATGGCAGCTATACAATATAGTTGTCCGATCTTAATAGGAATTTGTCTATATATGAGGAGTACAGTAAAACTAATAAATGCCGGGTTTGGTCGAGATATCTTGAATAACAAAATGTTTTTTCATACAACAACTAAATTTTCGATCGATCGTTCCTTTGGCAGCCATATGATATAGTGGTCCGATTCTTATAGGATTTTGCCTATATAATAGGAGTATAGTAAATTTAATAAATGCCGAGTTTGGTCAAGATATTTTGATACACAAAATGTTTTTTGATACAAAAACTTAATTTTCGACCGATCGTTCCTATGAAAGCTATATGATATAGTGGTCCGATCTTTAGGGGATTTTGCCCATATATGAGGAATATATAATAGCAGAAGAGTACAACTAATAAATGCTGAGTTTGGTCAAGATATCTTGATAAACAAAACAGGTTTTTTATCAAAAACCTAATTATCGACCGATCGTTCCTATGGCAGCTATATGATATAGTGGTCCGATCCTTATAGGATTTTGCCTATGTAATAGGAGTATAATAAAACTAATAAATGCCGAGTTTGGTCAAGATATCTTGAAAAGTAAAATACAACTTATTTTTCGACCGATCTTTCCTATGGCAGCTATATAATATAGTGGCCTTGAAATTCAAAATGTTTTTTCATACAACTTAATCATCGACTGATAGTTCCTATGGCAGCTATATAATACAAAGGTCCGATTTTAAGAGGATTTTGCCTATATAAAAGGAGTACAGTAAAATTAATAAATGCCGAGCTTGATCAATATATCTTGAAAAGCAAAATGTTTTTTCATACAACTTAATTTTCGACCGATTGTTCCTATGGCAGCTATATGATCTAGTGGTCCGATCCTTATAGGATTTTGCCTATATAATAGGATCATAGTGAAACTAATAAATACCGAGTTTGGTCACGATATCTTGAAAAGCAAAATGTTTTTTCGTACAACGTAATTTTCGACCGATCGTTCCTAAGGCACCTATATGTTATAGTGGTCCGATCTTAATAGGAATTTGCCTATATATGAGGAATATAGTAAAACTAATAAATGCCGAGTTTGGTCAAGATATCTTGAAAAACAAAATGTTTTTTCATACAAAAACTTATTTTCGACCAATCGTTCCTATGGCAGATATATGATATAGTGGTCCGATCTTAAATGTATTTTGCCTATATAAGAGGAGTATAGTAAAACTAATAAATTCCGAGTTTGGTCATATCTTGAAAAACAATGTTTTTTATACAACAACTTAATTTTCGACCGATCGTTCCTATGGCAGCTATAGGATACAAAAGTCCGATTTTAAGAGGATTTTGCCTATATTAAAGGAGTATAGTAAAATGATCGGCCGACTCGAGGTGGTGGGGTGTTAATTGCCGTTAAAGCCACTCTCCAGTCTGAACTTTTCTGTTTTAGTACGCCTACTGACGCTGAGATTGCCTCAGTTAAGGTGTCTTTTCCTACACGGAATGTCTATGTAACATGCTCTTATATCCCACCTTCTTCTGATATTCAAGCTTATATGAAACATATTACTTGTATTAAAGAAGTTTCTTCACACGTGCGTGATAATGACCTATTTATAGTGTTGGGTGATTTTAATTTGCCCAACATCTCTTGGTCATTATTTGCTGCCAAAAATTATCTAGTGCCCTCAGCACAGCACGATTTTATAGACTGCATGCTTGATCTTTCGTTGTTTCAAATCAATTCAATTTCTAATCATTTGATTAGAACACTTGACCTTGTATTTGTTAACGACTACCTTATTTCTAATGTGTCTAGGTTCCCTCCTTTATCTCTTCCTGAGGATGTCTATCATCCAACTTTAGAGATTGCAATGCTAAATTGTAATCCTTTTATTTCGTGCTCATCAGCCAATAAGCCCCGCTATTGCTTTCGCAAAGGAAATTTTTCTTTGCTGAATCAGCTTATTTATTCAACCGATTGGTCTTTCTTATATGACTCAGTTGATATGAATACAGCCATTAATTTTTTTTACATCACCCTAACCTCCCTCTTAGATGTGTGTATTCCTAAGTCAATTCCTTCGACTACTTTTTCAAAACCACCCTGGTTTACTACCAGATTATCACATCTAAAAAATGTAAAATCCAAATATTTTAAAAGGTTTAAAAAGTCTGATTCGTGTACAGACTTGGCAATTTGCCCGAAATCCGAGACAGTTTTATAATTTTGTAAACTTGAAGCGTAAATCTTCAAGTTTGCCATCTTCGTTTTTTCTTGGCTTGGATAAAGCTAGCAATGACACTGATTCTGTTAACCTCTTTGCTAATTTTTTCCAATCAACTTACTCTTCAGTCTGTCCTAATACTAATGCTTACCCTTATACTATTTCTTCCGCAAGTTATATACCTCCTCTAATTATTTCACACTCCTCTCTCCTATTAGGTATAAACTCTTTAAAGTCGTCTTACTCTCCTGGGCCGGACAATATTCCTAGTTGTCTTCTCAAGAAGTGTAGTTCTTCCCTTCTTTATCCATTGCTAAAGCTTTTTAATCTATCCCTTGAAACTTCTGTCTTTCCATCTCTTTGAAAAGAATCTTATATCATTCCTCTTCACAAGAAAGGTGGGAAGTCTGATATACGAAATTACAGGGGCATTGCAAAACTGTCCGCTATTCCTAAATTATTTGAAAAAATAATCACTGTTCAACATGGATTCGTAAAGAATCGGTCAACTACGACCAATCTGCTTGAGTTTACTTCCTTGGTAAACGATGCTTTCCTTTTGAAAATGCAAACTGATGTCATTTACACTGACTTCAGTAAGGCGTTTGACTCTGTGCACCATGACATTTTACTTTTTAAACTTGACCGAATAGGTTTCCCCTGTCTCTTCTGCTTTGGATTAATTCTTATTTAAAAATAGGACCCAAAGAGTAATGCTGAGGCTGACTACCTCTAAACGGGTTCACGTTAAAACTAATAAATGCCGGGTTTGGTCAAGATATCTTGAAAAACAAAATGTTTTTTCATACAACAACTTAATTTTCGATCGATCGTTCCTATGGCAGCTATATGATATAGTGGTCCGACTCTTATAGGATTTTGCCTTAATAATAGGAGTATAGTAAATTTAATAAATGCCGAGTTTGGTCAAGATATCTTGATACACAAAATGTTTTTTGATACAAAAACTTAATTTTCGACCGAACGTTCCTATGAAAGCTATATGATATAGTGGTCCGATCTTTAGAGGATTTTGCCCATATATAAGGAATATATAATAGAAGTAGAGTACAACTAATAAATGCTGATTTTGGTCAAGATATCTTGATAAACAAAACAGGTTTTTAATCAAAACCTAATTATCGACCGATCGTTCCTATGGCAGCTATATGATACAAAGGTCCGATTTTAAGAGGATTTTGCCTATATAATAGGAGTATAGTAAATTTAATAAATGCCGAGTTTGGTCAAGATATCTTGATACACAAAATGTTTTTTGATACAAAAACTTAATTTTCGACCGACCGTTCCTATGACAGCTATATGATATAGTGGTCCGATCTTTAGAGGATTTTGCCCATATATAAGGAATATATAATAGAAGTAGAGTACAACTAATAAATGCCGAGTTTGGTCAAGATATCTTGATAAACAAAACAGGTTTTTAATCAAAAACCTAATTATCAACCGAACGTTCCTATGGCAGCTATATGATATAGTGGTCCGATCCTTATAGGATTTTGCCTATATAATAGGATCATAGTGAAACTATTTAATGCCGAGTTTGGTCAAGATATCTTGAAAAGCAAAATGTTTTTTCGTACAACGTAATTTTCGACCGATCGTTCCTAAGGCACCTATATGATATAGTGGTCCGATCTTAATAGGAATTTGCCTATATATGAGGAATATAGTAAAACTAATAAATGCCGAGTTTGGTCAAGATATCTTGAAAAACAAAATGTTTTTTCATACAAAAACTTATTTTCGACCAATCGTTCCTATGGCAGATATATGATATAGTGGTCCGATCCTTATAGGATTTTGCCTATATAATAGGAGTATAGTAAAACTAATAAATGCCGAGTTTGGTCAAGATATCTTGTAAAGTAAAATGTTTTTTCATACAACTTATTTTTCGACCGATCGTTCCAATGGCAGCTATATGATATAGTGGTCTTGAAAACAAAATGTTTTTTCATACCACTTAATCATCGACTGATAGTTCCTATGGCAGCTATATGATACAAAGGTCCGATTTTAAGAGGATTTTGCCTATATAAAAGGAGTACAGTTATATTAATAAATGCCGAGCTTGATCAAGATATCTTGAAAAGCAAAATGTTTTTTCATACAACTTAATTTTCGACCGATCGTTCCTATGGCAGCTATATGTTATAGTGGTCCGATCCTTATAGGAATTTGCCTATATAATAGGATCATAGTGCAACTAATAAATGCCGAGTTTGGTCAAGATATCTTGAAAAGCAAAATGTTTTTTCGTACAACAACTTAATTTTCGACCAATCGTTCCCATGGCAGCTATATGATATAGTGGTCCCATCTTAATAGGAATTTGCCTATATATGAGGAATATAGTAAAACTACTAAATGCCAAGTTTGGTCAAGATATCTTGAAAAACAAAATGTTTTTTCATACAAAAACTTATTTTCGACCAATCGTTCCTATGGCAGATATATGATATAGTGGTCCGATCTTAAATGGATTTTGCCTATATAAGAGGAGTATAGTAAAACTAATAAATTCCGAGTTTGGTCATATCTTGAAAAACAAAATGTTTTTTTATACAACAACTTAATTTTCGACCGATCGTTCCTATGGCAGCTATATGATACAAAAGTCCGATTCTTATAGGATTGTGCCTATATAATAGGAGTATAGTAAATTTAATAAATGCCGAGTTTGGTCAAGATATCTTGATACACAAAATGTTTTTTGATACAAAAACTTAATTTTCGACCGATCGTTCCTATGCCAGCTATATAATATAGTGGTCCGATCTTTAGAGGATTTTGCCCATATATAAGGAATATATAATAGAAGTAGAGTACAACTAATAATGCTGAGTTTGGTCAAGATATCTTGATAAACAAACAGGTTTTTAATCAAAAACCTAATTATCGACCGATCGTTCCTATGGCAGCTATATGATATAGTGGTCCGATCCTTATAGGATTTTGCCTATATAATAGGATCATAGTGAAACTAATAAATGCCGAGTTTGGTCACGATATCTTGAAAAGCAAAATGTTTTTTCGTACAACGTAATTTTCGACCGATCGTTCCTAAGGCACCTATATGTTATAGTGGTCCGATCTTAACAGGAATTTGCCTATATATGAGGAATATAGTAAAACTAATAAATGCCCAGTTTGGTCAAGATATCTTGAAAAGCAAAATATTTTTTCGTACAACGTAAAGGAACGATCGGTCGAAAATTAAGTTGTTGTATAAAAAAACATTTTGTTTTTCAAGATATGACCAAACTCGGAATTTATTAGTTTTACTATACTCCTCTTATATAGGCAAGCTCCATTTAAGATCGGACCACTATAGCATATTTCTGCTATAGGAACGATTGGTCGAAAATAAGTTTTTGTATGAAAAAACATTTTATTTTTCATGATATTTTGACCAAACTCGGCATTTATTAGTTTTACTATATTCCTCATATATAGGCAAATTCCTATTAAGATGGGACCACTATATCATATAGCTGCCATAGGAACGATCAGTCGAAAATTAAATTGTTGTACGAAAAAACATTTTGCTTTTCAAGATATCTTGACCAAACCTGGCATTTATTAGTTGCACTATGATCCTATTATATAGGCAAAATCCTATAAGGATCGGACCACTATAACATATAGCTGCCATAGGAACGATTGGTCGAAAATTAAGTTGTATGAAAAAACATTTTGCTTTTCAAGATATCTTGATCAAACTCGGCATTTATTAATATAACTGTACTCCTTTTATATAGGCAAAATCCTCTTAAAATTGGACCTTTGTATCATATAACTGCCGTAGGAACTATCAGTCGATGATTAAGTTGTATGAAAAAACATTTTGTTTTCAAGACCACTATATCATATAGCTGCCATTAGTTGTACTCTACTTCTAATATATATATTCCTTATATATGGCAAAATCCTCTAAAGATCGGAACACTATATCATATAGCTGTCATAAGAACGATCGGTCGAAAAATAAGTTTTTGTATCAAAAACATTTTGTGTATCAAGATATCTTGACCAAACTCGGCATTTAATAAATTTACTATACTCCTATTATATAGGCAAAATCCTCTTAAAATCGGACCTTTGTATCATATAGCTGCCATAGGAACGATCGGTCGATAATTAGGTTTTTGATTAAAAACCTGTTTTGTTTATCAAGATATCTTCACCAAAATCAGTATTATTAGTTGTACTCTACTTCTATTATATATTCCTTATATATGGGCAAAATCTTCTAAAGATCGGACCACTATATCATATAGCGATCATAGGAACGATCGGTCGAAAATTAGGTTCTTGTATGAAAAAACATTTTATTTTTCCAGATATCTTGACCAAACTCGGCATTTATTAGTTTTACTATGCACCTCATATGCATGCAAAGTCCAGTTAAGATCGGACCACTACATCATATAGCCGCCATAGAAACGATCGGTCGAAAAATAAGTTTTTGTACCAAAACAAATTTTGTTTATCAAGATATCTTGACCAAACTCGGCATTTATTAGTTTTACTATACTCCTCATACATATGCAAAATCGAATTAAGATCGGACCACGATATCATATAGCTGCCATATGAATGAAAAAAGTTTTGTTTTTCAAGATATCTTGACCAAACTCGGCATTTATTAGTTGCACCATGATCCTATTATATAGGCAAGATCCTATAAGGATCGGACCACTATAACATATAGCTGCGCTGCCATAGGAACGATCGGTCGAAAATTAAGTTGTATGAAAAACATTTTGTTTTTCAAGATATCTTGATCAAGCTCGGCATTTATTAATATTACTGTACTCCTTTTATATAGGCAAAATCCTCTTAGAATCGGACCTTTGTATCATATAGCTGCTATAGGAACTATCAGTCGATGATTAAGTTGTATGAAAAACATTTTGTTTTCAAGACCACAATATCATATAGCTGCCATTGGAACGATCGGTCGAAAAATAAGTTGTCTAAAAAAACATTTTACTTTTCAAGATATCTTGACCAAACTCGGCATTTATTAGTTTTACTATACTCCTATTATAAAGGCAAAATCCTATAAGGATCGGACCACTATATCATATATCTGCCATAGTAACGATTGGTCGAAAATAAGTTTTTCTATGAAAAAACATTTTGTTTTTCAAGATATCTTGACCAAACTCGGCATTTATTAGTTTTACTATATTCGTCATATATAGGCAAATTCCTATTAAGATCGGACCACTATATCATATAGGTGCCTTAAGAACGATCGGTCGAAAATTACGTTGTACGAAAACACATTTTGCTTTTCAAGATATCTTGACCAAGCTCGGCATTAATTAGTTTCACTATGATCCTATTATATAGGCAAAATCCTATAAGGATCGGACCACTATATCATATAGCTGCCATACGAACAATCGGTCGATATTTAGGTTTTTGATTAAAAACCTGTTTTGTTTATCAAGATATCTTGACCAAACTCAGCATTAACTATTTTCCCTGTGCTTCTTAGATACGGGCATAGCACTATAAGCATTATGAAAAGGTTGTGTCTGCAAGGGTATTAGATCTTCGGCATGTCGAAGATAGCCTTTCTTTCTTGTTAGTTTTACTAAGGTCCTCATATATAAGCAAAATCCTATTAAGATCGGACCACTATATCATATAGCTGACATAGGGACGATCGGTCGAGTTTAATCAAGATATCTTGAAAAACAAAATGTTTTTCATACAAAAACTTAATTTTCGACCGATCGATCCTATGTCAGCTATATGATATAGTGGTCCGATCTTAATAGGATTCCGAATATATGTGGGGAGTAAAGTTAAACTAATAAATGCCGAGTTTGGTCAAGATATCTTGAAAAACAAAATGTTTTTTCATACAAAAACTTATTTTTGACCAATCGTTCCTATGGCAGATATATGATATAGTGGTCCGATCCTTATAGGATTTTGCCTATATAATAGGAGTATAGTATAACTAATTAATGCCGAGTTTGGTCAAGATATCTTGAAAAGTAAAATGTTTTTTCATACAACTTATTTTTCGACCGATCGTTCCAATGGCAGCTATATGATATAGTGGTCTTGAAAACAAAATGTTTTTCATACAACTTAATCATCGACTGATAGTTCCTATGGCAGCTATATGATACAAAGGTCCGATTTTAAGAGGATTTTCCCTATATAAAAGGAGTACAGTAATATTAATAAATGCCGAGCTTGATCAAATTATCTTGAGAAGCAAAATGTTTTTCATACAACTTAATTTTCGACCGATCGTTCCTATGGCAGCTATATGTTATAGTGGTCCGATCCTTATAGGATTTTGCCAATATAATAGGATCATAGTGCAACTAATAAATGCCGAGTTTGGTCAAGATATCTTGAAAAGCAAAATGTTTTTTCATACAACACCTTAATTTTCGACTGATCGTTCCTATGGCAGCTATATGATATATTGGTCCCATCTTAATAGGACTAATAAATGCCGAGCTTGGGCAAGATATCTTGAAAAACAAAACTTTTTTCATACATGAGCTTATTTTCACCAGATTATTCCTATGGCAGCTATATGATATCGTGGTCCGATCTTAATTCGATTTTGCATATGTTGAGGAGTATAGTAAAACTAATAAATGCCGAGTTTGGTCAAGATATCTTGATACACAAAATTTGTTTTGGCACAAAAACATAATTTTCGACCGATCGTTTCTATGGCAGCTATATGATGTAGTGGTCCGATCTTAACTGGACTTTGCATGCATATGAGGTGCATAGTAAAACTAATAAATGCCGAGTTTGGTCAAGATATCTGGAAAAATAAAATGTTTTTTCATACAAGAACTTAATTTTCGACCGATCGTTCCTATGGCAGCTATATGATATAGTGGTCCGATCCTTATAGGATTTTGCCTATATAATAGGAGTATAATAAAACTAATAAATGCCGCGTTTGGTCAAGATATCTTGAAAAGTAAAATGTTTTTTCATACAACTTAATCATCGACTGATAGTTCCTATGGCAGCTATATGAGACAATTTTTTTTTTTTTTTTTTTTTATTATTAAGTTTAGCTTTATTTTAATTTTTCTGTTATTATCTGGAACAACATAAATTAAATTTGTATAAATATTTACAATCTACTTATTCTACTGGTAAGTCTAATATACAAGTTTACAGTGTCAACTATATAAATCGATCTGGGAGATCTATTGGGTGAGACCTTCGCAGTCTCCTCCGCGTTCGGAGTCCTCCAATTCTGCGCCTATTCAGAAGACGCCTAGCCAGTCGATTAGGATGACTTCTCAGTCGCGCTATATAATTTGCGGCCTGTATATTTATTATGTCCCCGACTTTGGGCACTCCTAAGTCTTTTTCCAAGTCGGAGGTTCTCATATACCAGGGGGCACCAGACAGATATCGGATACAAAGGTCCGATTTTAAGAGGATTTTGCCTATATAAAAGGAAATCAGTAAAATTAATAAATGCCGAGCTTGATCAAGATATCTTGAAAAGTAAAATGTTTTTTCATACAACTTAATTTTCGAGCGATCGTTCCTATGGCAGCTATATTATATAGTGGTCCGATCCTTATAGGATTTTGCCTATATAATAGGATCGTAGTGCAACTAATTAATGCCGAGTTTGGTCAAGATATCTTGAAAAGCAAAATGTTTTTTTGTACAACAACTTAATTTTCGATTGATCGTTCCTATGGCAGCTATATGATATAGTGGTCCGATCCAGCTGGTTTTAACATATGTGCTGCGTGCAACAAAAGAGAGAGTTCTGCAAAGTTTCATTACTACATTACATCGACTAGGCTGTTGATACTGATCAAGAATATATACACTTTATGGGGTCGGAGATGTCTCCTTCTATGCGTTATACATTTCACGACAAAATTATAATACTTTCTGCAAGGGTATAAAAACAACGTTTTTTTCATACATCAACTTATTTATCGACCTATACGCAGCTATATGATATAGTGGTCCGATCTTAATAGGATTTTGCATATATATGAGGAGCTTAATTCAACTAATAACTGCCGAGTTTGGTCAAGATATCTTGATAAACAAATTGTTTTTTCATACAAAAGCTTAATTTTCGACCGATCATTCCTATGGCCCACTATGATATAGTGGTCCGATCTTAATAGGATTTTGCAACGCGCTTAGTAAAACTAATAAATGCCGAGTTTGGTCAAGATATCTTGAGCGAGAAAGAAAGGCTATCTTCGGCATGCCGAAGATCGAATACCCTTGCAGACCCAACCTTTTCATAATCTTATAAGTGATTTGCCCTTATCTAAGAAGCACAGGTAAATAGTTAATGCCGCGCATGAGCAAGATATCTTGAAAAAAAAATTAATTTTTAATCAAAAACCTAGTTTTCTACCAATTGTTCATGTGGCAGCTATATGATATAGTGTACCGATCTTACTAGGATTCTGCATTTATATGAAGAGCATAGTAAAATGTTATAAATGTCGAGTTTGGTTAAGATATCTTGAAAAACAAAATGTTTTTTTTATAAAACAACTTAATTTTCCTCCGATCGTTCTTATGGCAGCTATATGATATAGTGGTCCGATCTTAATAGGATATTGCCTATATATGAGAAGTATGGTAAAACTAAAAAAAAAACGAGTTTGGTCAAGATATCTTGAAAAACCAAATGTGTTTCATACAAAAGCTTAATTTTCAACCTATGGCAGCTACATGATATAGTGGTTTGATCTTAATAGGATTGCGCATATATATAAGGAGCTTAGTAAAACTAATAACTGCCGAGCTTGGTCAATATAGCTCGATAAACAAAATGTTTTTTCATACAAAAGCTTATTTTCGACCGATCATTCCTATGGCAGCTATATGATATAGTGGTCAGATCTTAATAGGTTTTCGCATATATATGAGGAGCTTAGTAAAACTAATAACTGCCGAGCTTGGTCAAGATATCTTGATAAACAAATAGTTTTTTCATTCAAAAGCTTAATTTTCGACCGATCATTCCTATGGCCCACTATGATATAGTGGTCCGATCTTAATTGGATTTTGCAAAGCGCTTAGTAAAACTAATATATGCCGAGTTTGGTCAAGATATCTTGAGCGAGAAAGAAAGGATATCTTCGGCATGCCGAAGATCGAATACCCTTGCAGACCCAACCTTTTCATAATCTTATAAGTGATTTGCCCGTATCTAAGAAGCACAGGTAAATAGTTAATGCCGCGCTTGGGCAAGATATCTTGAAAAAAAAAAAATAATTTTTTATCAAAAACCTAGTTTTCTACCGATTGTTCATGTGGCAGCTATATGATATAGTGTACCGATCTTAATAGGATATTGCCTATATATGAAAAGTATGGTAAAACAGAAAAAACCGAGTTTGGTCAAGATATCTTGAAAATCAAATGTTTTTCAGACAAAAGCTTAATTTTCAACCGATCATTCCTATGGCAGCTATATGATATAGTGGTCCGATCTTAATAGGTTTTCGCATATAAATGAGGAGCTTACTAAAACTAATGACTGCCGAGTTTGGTCAAGATATCTTCATAAACAAAATGTTTTTTCATACAAAAACTTAATTTTCGACCCATCGTTCCATGGCAACTATATGACATAGTGGTCCGATCTTGATAAAATTTTGCAAAGCGCTTAGTGAAACTAATAAATGCCGACTTTGGTCAAGATATCTTGATAAACAAAAGGTTCTTTTATACAAAAAGATTATTTTCGACCGATCGTTCCCATGGCAGCTATATGATATAGTGGTCGGATCAAGCTGGCTTTGACATATGTGCTGCGTGCAACAGAAAGAGGGAGTTCTGCGGAGTTTCATTAAAATACCTTTTAAACTGAGGGACTAGTTCGGATAGAAACATTCAGACGGACAGACGGACATGGCTATATCGACTAGGCTGTTGATACTGATCAAGAATATATATATACTTTATGGGGTCTGTTGTAGTAGGGCGTCCGCAGGGCGTCCAGATGAACTTTTATAAAATGAATTGTCGTTGGGGGAGCGTTTCTGCTCTGCACAAATTTAATTCAGGTTTTAGAGAAAAACACGTTTTGTTCGCTTGAAGGTTATTTTCATCTATTCTATTTTTTCAGAGTACATTACAAGAGTACCTACAAGTGTATTAGTATAAGTGTGGTGAAATTTCAGTACATGTTCCATGTACTGGTTCCGGAGTTACATGGCGGTTGGATGGCGACTGTCGGATACACTTCTTGTGTGAACATGCCGCCCGCCTTGCAGTATTGCAAAAGAAAAAGGGAGAGGGACGTGGCTCTGTTCCTACTATTGAGCACAGGAGCCGGACAATATCCACCCAAAGACCGTGTTTTGGGCCAGTGGTGCGCCGCCAAGACTCGGCAGGACACCTTGGAGAATTAAATCCGGATATATATCCGAGCCCAAAACCAGATTGGAGATTTCCGGCTGGAACCAGCGATCGTCGGCCAATCGAATGTTGGTGAAGGGCTCGTTCAGTTCCTCGCTGATGGGCTTCGTTGGAGTTCGATACCGGAGATTTGGCATCACTTGCAGGATGACCTCTCGCTGGAAGCTAGAGGTCCTAGAGCTTATTGAAGCCGAGCAAGCGTTGTCTTTACCGACGCGGGTGACGGATAGCCCGGAGGCCTTTGCCAAGGATGCGTCGATAAGACTTACCGGACAGCACGGGTCTAAAAGTGCCCGAGTGTCGCGGGTCGCCTTGCCGTTTCCGAGTCGGATGAGTGCTCTCGGGAGCACGGTTGTCCTTTTGTGTTCCATGAGTGATGATAAGGAGATGGAACCAGCGGATGAAGGCGGCGCGGAGCGTCGCGCTTGGGCCTTGGTGCTGCGCCTTGTCTGGGATCGCTCTGGTGATGGCATGCGACGCGCTTCTTGCAAATGAAGCAAGGTGTGATGGTCGCCCTGGCACTTGCGGCACTTGTCCTTGCGGCGACATGACTCCCCGGAATGTTGGTGAGCCAGGCAGTTTGGGCAGTATTTATTAACTAGAACTGCTCGGAGTCTCTTCTCTGGAGACAGCCGCATGAACCGCTGGCACTTGCGCAGCGCGTGGACTCCTCGGCATACTCGGCATCGGAACGATTCCGTTGCCGGTCGGCTCTTGGATCGGCCTTGTTGTTGGCGTGGAGACATCGTGCTGTTACGTGAAGAATGTGAACAAAAAACATAGTAGACATTACTGATGCGGCTTTATACGGATGGTCCGCAGACCTATGGATCTAGGATTCTAGTCTTTGCTGGAAATTTTACTGGATGGAAAATGGAGACTAGATTCTATCGGGAGCAGGATCAGCTTAGAGATAGGTCTCTTGGAGACACCTCGGGCTGTTAAGACGTCGACCACTCGGACTCTTTGGTCGTCGCCAGGATAGGTCGTTTGGATTCGACCTAGACGCCAGTCATTAACTGGAAGATTATCTTCTTTAATAATGACTAGATCGCCCCGTTGTAAGTCTCGCGTTGGAGTTTGCCATTTGTTTCTTTTGTGTAACTCTAAAAGATACTCATGTTTCCAACGGAGACAGAACTGTTGTTGCAAAGCCTTCAAGCGCTGCCAGCGGTTGATGATGGACGCGGCGTTTTCCTTGATCTCTGGCTCTGTGGCGGAAAGTAGAGGACCCCCGACTAGAAAATGACCGGGAGTCAGAGCTAGGAGATCAGTAGGATCTTCCGACATTGGAGATATCGGTCTTGAATTCAGGCATGCTTCAACTTTGGATAGGAGCGTGGAAAGCTCTTCGAAGGTGTATTTGGAGGTCGATGTAGATTTATAAATTTGGAGGGTTGAAGTGCCAGGACAGTTTCTGGAGACTGTAAGTGGCCTGGAGTTGAGTCTTAAGCGCTTCTACAAAATCGCGCGAGAGGACTTTGGCCGCTCCGACGAAGGTTTTGCCGTTGTCGGAATGCATTTGACTTGGGCACCCTCGTCGTGCCACAAATCTCGCAAATGCCGCTAGGAATTTTTCTGTGGTCAGGTCAGATGTAGCTTCTAGGTAGATGGCTTTGGTGCTGAAGCACACAAAGACGCACACGTAGCCTTTCGTAATAAGACAGGCTCGACCTGTGTAATTTTTTACATCGAAGGGGCCTGCAAAATCGACTCCTGTGTGAGTGAACGGTCGAGAGAATGTGACTCTCTCCACAGGCAAGTCGCCCATGAGCTGCGTTTGCAATTTCTTTTTTCGGATGACGCAGATTTTGCAGGAATGAATTGTGGATTTGATGAATTGTGGATTTGAATTGTGGATTTGTGCTGAGTTCGAAGTCACGAAGCTCGTTGTCCTTTGTTCGGAACAGAATTCTCTGATAGGGCGTGTGGTTGGGATGCACAAGTATTTGCCGATACATTTTTGTGATATCGGCATTGAACACATATCGGAAGAAGCGCCATCTTAGAATTTGAATGGTTAAGTCGGATTGCAGAACGGGCCCTGCATGTAGCACATCGTTCAGACTTTTACCATTCGATGACGGGTGGGAGGCGTTAAATACTACGCGGAGCTTGGTCGTGGTGCTGTCAGGCTTGTGAACAGCATGGTGTGGTAGATAAAAGTTATCTGAACCATTGCTTGGAGGGACTTGTCGCATGTGACCTAAGTCCAGATATTCCTGGATCACCGCATCGTACTGCTCCTTAAGGGGGGCATTTTTTGCCAGACGATTCTCATTTCGTAGAAATTGAGCTAGTGCGATGGACCTTAAATGGCCTAACTGGATGTGATCGGAATTCTTGAATGGCAGTGTGACCAAGTATCTGCCGTTTTTATCCCTTTTGGTGTTTTTTTGAAAATTGCGCTCACAAAAAAGGTCGGATTCCTTTTCCAGCTTAACTGGAATATCCTCCACCTCCCAAAATTTTGTGAGCAGTTTATCCAAGCTCGCATTTGGATTCAGCGAGACTTGAGTCGAAAAGGATGCGACAAATTTGGCACTGGTCTTAGAAACGGGGCCTGTAAGGATCCAGCCGAAAATCGTTTCTTGACCAAGGAGAGTGCCACATATGTTGGGATAGGAGCCACCCAACAATATGGATGGGAGGATATCGGCGCCGAGAAGCACGTCTATCTGTGAGCTCCTATAGAAAGAGGGATCGGCCAAGTGTAATTTTGGAAGTTCTTCCAAAGCAGTTTGGGGGATGGTGTAGGAGGGCAAATTGCCTGCCAGCTTTGGAAGAACATAAGCCGAGGTTTCAATATGAACCCTGGGCTTTATAGGAGAGCCAATATTAAAATGGCAAAGTTTTTGAGGTTGAGCCGAAATGGCTTGATTCAAACCGGAGACCTGTGCGTCGACCGGTTGATAAGGAAGTTTAACCCTTTTGAACAATCGCTCTGAAATAAAGGTCGCTTCAGACCCAGAGTCGATTAATGCCCGGGCTGTATACTTTGTGCCCAAATGACACACTTGGATGACAGCCGTGCCGAGGAGAACACCATGTGAGTTTGCGGAAAAATAGTTTTGAACGGTAGCTTGGGTTGAAGTAGAAGTGGACTGTATTGCTGAAGGAGGGTTCAAAACTATTGGTGTTGTGGAAGCTGAGGGCACCTGGGGTCTGTCACGGTGGAGTAGCGTGTTGTGACGTCCCTTGCACGTGAAACAACTATGTGCGCTGGTGCAGTCTTTCAACTGGTGCTGTCTGGCGAAGCAGTTTAAGCACAGCTTTTGTTGCTTAATGACGGAAACTCTCTCGGGTACGGACATTTGTAGAAAAGGCGGGCATAGACGCACGGGATGGTTTTCCTTCTGACACAATTTGCAGTGCTGTGGCTTTGCAGTCACTGTTGCTTCGAAGGTTCTCAGGTGGTTGGACTCTTTTCTTGTGGGTTTGGACTGGAGTGGCGTATGTGCGGTAGGTCGTACATCCTCTATCGCCTCCAAGGTGCGATATCGGTCGATCAGAAATAAATTCATCTCGGACCATTGAGGGATCTCTGCCTTATCGTGGAGCGATTGTTCCCATAACGACAGCGTGAGCTTAGGCAATTTAGAGGAGCACAAGAAAATTAGCAGACAATCCCAATATTCGGTGCTCACCCTGGACAAGTCGAGAGCCGTTAAACATCCCTGGATTGTGCCCTGAAGCTCTTTAAGGGCGGCTCCAGACTCTTGTGTTGCTGAGGGGAGATTGAAAAGAATTTTCAATTGACTATTGACTAATAGTCGCTTATTCTCAAATCTCTCCGTCAGGCACGCCCACGCTGACTGAAAGCCGTCGTTCGTGAGCGGGGTCTTGGAGACAATTGCTCTAGCTTCGCCGCTGGTTTTGGAATTAAGATGGAACAATTTTTCCACCGGCGTCAATCTTGGATTGTTAATATAAACAGCTGTAAACAAGTCTCGGAAAGTAGGCCAGCGTAGGTAATCCCCACTGAAAACTTCAGTGTCGCATGGCGGGAGACTGCAACCCCTGGACATGGAGAAGTTGGGGGGGTTGCTCAGCTTGTCTATTTAACGCCGTGGATCTTTCTATTTTTTCGCTTAGTTGAGCCGCACATCGCTCGTAAACGGAGTACGAGTAATCATATTTAGCTTGCATAGCCACCAGGTCACTGCTGCTGCAAGCGCCTTGGTTGAGAGCTTTGGAACATAACTCGTACTCGCGTTCTACCTTTTCCCATAAAGTCTTAATCTGATCTCGTCGGACTTGGAGAGTGAACAGTGACACGTCACTGTCCGCTGCGTCATTGATCTTCACTTCAAACTGGCCTAGTCGGTCAGTTATAGAAACGAAGTCGTTCAGTGCCATTTCGCTTGACTTCTGCATTTTTTGCGTAGTCGAACGGGTAATTTTTGGGGTAATATCTCTTGTTGGAATCGGACTCACAGTCTTGCGGACGGTTGTGCTGGTACTCTCGACCTTGAGTTTCCCGAAAACTGCTCTAGGTGAGGTTAAAGGTCGCTTTGACTCCTTGACGGACGGTGCTGTGAGTCGTTTTTGGCTGTTTTGATCACCACCGATTGGCATACTAGGCTCTTCACAGAGCCAAAAATTGTACTAACCAGGTGAAATGTGATCAAATACAAATAATTTGAATCAGCAGAGAGAAAACGGAATAAGAAATGGCACAGGAACGATGGAATCGAGATATCAGAATAAAATGGAATGACCGAAATGGTGTGCACTATTGAGTCCAACGAAATCGGAAAATTTTGTTAAATTAATTATTTTACTAATAATTTACCAAATTGATTCTTATTTAGTTTCCTTTAATTGAGAAAAAATCTAATTATTTCTTTATTGATTTATTCTCTTTTGACATAGCGGCCGTGTAGGGGAAACGGATCGCGCAA
The DNA here is from genome assembly GCA_030788265.1 of Drosophila americana. Taxonomy (NCBI): domain Eukaryota; kingdom Metazoa; phylum Arthropoda; class Insecta; order Diptera; family Drosophilidae; genus Drosophila; species Drosophila americana. The sequence continues at coordinate 419,693 of JAURSC010000059.1, read as the reverse complement.
AAAAATGATGCTTATCGCTTATTGCTTATTGATGGTTGAGCTCAAGAAGAAGCACGTTTATTCTAAACGCAGCTCAATGAAAAGGTTTTTTGTCATAGAATTATTTATATAAATTGTTATTTTAATAAAAAATCGCACGGATATTCGATTTAATACGCAACTTTGAAACGTCTTAACTTATAATTATGTTTTATAAATTTTTTATAAGAATAAGAAAAAGTAATGTATATGTTTGTATTTTATTAAGTAAACGCATCTCAATGGCAAGGTGGAAACATACAAAATATAAAAGTTTCACAGAATCAGTTTATCGAAAACCGATCTTGACACTTTACAACCCTGTTGTTTGTTTACGTTTTACACTTGCCAATTAATTGGTAAAAAAAATATATAAATTAATATTAAAGCTGCTGTGGAGGAAAAATAACAAACGATATACATATAATAGGATGTGTGTGTGTGTATACATGCAGGTGAATTTGCACAGTGTGGTTTTATTTAATTAAATACCAATTAGAATTGTGTGTTTTTATATATGTATTTAGTGTGTGATTCTTTGGTGAAGGTTGGAATGGAGAAGCGCATACACTTGTTGTTCAACGGAGCGAAAGCCTATGTGTGCAGATATGTCTGGATGTACTTGCGTACATCAATATGGCGATCGGTTAAATTTTTGGGTATGCACTTGTACATATATGTATATATATATGTACAGACACCAATATGGCGACCTTATCGGAGTCACTTTCTGTTTTATTTCTTTCAATATTTATCACTTTTTAGACGCCTTAATGGCCACGAACAATATTTTATCTGCGGGTTTTTTTGTTGAATTTTTTAAATACAATTGCCCCTCGCTTTAACCACGGACAATGTGAAGCGAAAAAATATGTTCAGACACACAAAAGAATTAATTAACTGGAGTTGCCGGAAATTTGGCAATGGACAAGTTGAGGTAGGTGCACTGCTACTTATCTTGTTTGAATTTATAGCTGTTCCTGGAACCTTTTCTTGCAGATCCACCAATGATTGCTGGGGCGAACTGGATATACCAAATGTTGTAGAAGTATCCGGCTCGAAGGACCAAATGTTGTAGTAGGGAGTCCGCAGGGCTTCCAGATGAACTTTTATAAAATGAATTGTCGTTGGGGGAGCGTTTCTGCTCTGCACAAATTTAATTCAGGTTTTAGAGAAAAACACGTCTTGTTCGCTTGAAGGTTATTTTCATCTATTCTATTTTTTCAAAGTACATTACAAGAGTACCTACAAGTGTATTAGTATAAGTGTGGTGAAATTTCAGTACATGTTCCATGTACTGGTTCCGGAGTTACATGGCGGTTGGATGGCGACTGTCGGATACACTTCTTGTGTGAACAGGGTCGGAGATGTCTCCTTCTATGCGTTACACATATCACGACAAAATTATAATACTCTCTGCAAGGGTATAAATCGGTTTTTAATCAAAAACTTACTTTTAGACCGATCGTTCCTGTGGCAGCTATATGATATAGTGGTCCAATATTAATAGGATTTTGCATATACATGAGGAGCTTAGTAAAACTAATAATTGCCGAGTTTGGTCAAGATATCTTGATAAGCAAAAGGTTTTTTTATACAAAAACATTATTTTCGACCGATCGTTCCTTTGTCAGCTATATGATATAGTTGTCCGATCCAGCTGGTTTTTTAGTTCGGATAGAAACAGACAGACGGACAGACGGACATGGCTATATCGACTAGGCTGTTGATACTGATCAAGATATATATACTTTATGGAGTCGGAGATGTCTCCTTCTATGCGTTACAAAATTAAAATACTCTCTGCAATGGTATAGAAACAACATTTTTTTCATACACCAACTTATTTTTCGACCTATACGCAGCTATATGATGTAGTGGTCCGATCTTAAAAGGATTTTGCATATATATGAGAAGCTTAATTCAGCTAATAACTGCCGAGTTTGGTCAAGATATATTGTTAAACAAAATGTTTTTTCATACAAAAACTTAATTTTCGACCCATCGTTCCTATGGCAACTATATGATATAGTGGTCTGATCTTAATAAGATTTTGCTATATATGAGGAGCTTAATGCAACTAATAACTGCCGAGTTTGGTCAAGATATATTGTTAAACAAAATGTTTTTTCATACAAAAACTTAATGTTCGACCCATCGTTCCTCTGGCAGCTATATGATATATTGGTCCGATCTTAATATGATTTTGCCTATATATGAGGAGCTTAGTAAAAGTAATTATTGCCGAGTTTGGTCAAGATATCTTGATAAACAAAAGGTTTTTTATATAACAACTTAATTTTCGACCGGTCGTTCCTATGGTAGCTATATGATATAGTGGTCCGATCTTAATAGGATTTTGCATATACACGAGGAGCTTAGAAAAACTAATAATTGACGAGTTTGGTTAAGACATCTTGATAAACAAAATATTTTTTCATACAAAAACTTAATTTTCGACCGAGCGTTCCTATGGCAGCTATATGATATAGTGGTCCGATCTTAATAGGATGTTGCTCCTTATATATATGAGAAGCTTAGTAAACCTTATAACTGCCGAGTTTGGTCCTGATATCTTGATAGACAAAATGTTTTATCATACAAAAACTTAATTTTCGGCCGATCGTTCCTATGGCAGCTATATGATATAGTGGTCCGATCCAGCTGGTTTTAACATATGTGCTGCGTGCAACAGAAAGAGAGAGTTCTGTAAAGTGTCATTAATATAATTTTAAAACTGAGGGACTAGTTCGGATAGAAACAGACAGACGGACGGACGGACATGGCTATATCGACTAGGCTGTTGATACTGATCAAGAATATATATACTTTATGGGGTCGGAGATGTCTCCTTCTATGCGTTATACATTTCACGACAAAATTATAATACTCTCTGCAAGGGTATAAAAACAACATTTTTTCATACATCAACTTATTTATGATGATGTAGTGGTCCGATCTTAATAGGATTTTGCATATATATGAGGAGCTTAATTCAAGTAATAACTGCCGAGCTTGGTCATGATATATTCATAAACAAAATGTTTTTTCATGCAAAAACTTAATGTTCGACTGATACTTCCTATGGCAGCTATATTAAATAGTGGTCCGATCTTAATAAGATTTCGCATATATATGAGGAGCTTAGTAAAACTAATAACTGCCGAGTTTGGTCAAGATAAGCAAATTGTTTTTTCATACAAAGCTTAATTTTCGACCGATCATTCCTATGGCCCACTATGATATAGGGGTCCGATCTTAATAGGATTTTGCAACGCGCTTAGTAAAACTAATAAATTCCGAGTTTGGTCAAGATATCTTGAGCGAGAAAGAAAGGCTATCTTCGGCATGCCGAAGATCGAATATCCTTGCACACCCAACCTTTTCATAAACCTTATAAGTGATTTGCCCGTATCTAAGAAGCACAGGTAAATAATTAATGCCGCGCTTGGGCAAGATATCTTGAAAAAAAAAAAGAAAAATGTTTAATCAAAAACCTAGTTTTCTACCGACTGTTCATGTGGCAGCTATATGATATAGTGTACCCATCTTACTAGGATTCTGCATTTATATGAAGAGCATAGTAAAATGTTATAAATGTCGAGTTTGGTTAAGATATCTTGAAAAACAAAATGTTTTTTTTATAAAACAACTTTATTTTCCTCCGATCGTTCTTATGGCAGCTATATGATATAGTGGTCCGATCTTAATAGGATATTGCCTATATATGAGAAGTATGGTAAAACTAAAAAAAAAAAAGTTTGGTCAAGATATCTTGAAAAACCAAATGTTTTTCATACAAAAGCTTAATTTTCAGCCGATCATTCCTATGGCAGCTACATGATATAGTGGTCCGATCTTAATAGAATTGCGCATATATATAAGGAGCTTAGTAAAACTAGTAACTGCCGAGCTTGGTCAATATATCTTGATAAACAAAATGTTTTTTCATACAAAAGCTTATTTTCGACCGATCATTCCTATGGCAGCTATATGATATAGTGGTCAGATCTTAATAGGTTTTCGCATATATATGAGGAGCTTAGTAAAACTAATAATTGCCTATATATGAGAAGTATGGTAAAACTAAAAAAAACCGAGTTTGGTCATGATATCTTGAAAAACCAAATGTTTTTCATACAAAAGCTTAATTTTCAACCGATCATTCCTATGGCAGCTACATGATATAGTGGTCCGATCTTAATAGGATTGCGCATATATATGAGGAGCTTAGTAAAACTAATAACTGCCGAGCTTGGTCAAGATATCTTGATAAACAAAATTTTTTTCATACAAAAGCTTATTTTCGGCTGATCATTCCAATGGCAGCTATATGATATTGTGGTCCGATCTTAATAGGTTTTCGCATATAAATGAGGAGCTTAGTAAAATTAATAACTGCCGAGTTTGGTCAAGATATCTTCATAAACAAAATGTTTTTTCATACAAAAACTTAATTTTCGATCCATTGTTCCATGGCAACTATATGGCATAGTGGTCCGATCTTGATAAAATTTTGCAAAGCGCTTAGTGAAACTAATAAATGCCGACTTTGGTCAAGATATCTTGATAAACAAAAGGTTCTTTTATACAAAAAGATTATTTTCGACCGATCGTTCCCATGCCAGCTATATGATATAGTGGTCCGATCCAGCTGGTTTTGACATATGTGCTGCGTGCAACAGAAAGAGGGAGTCCTGCAAAGTTTTATTAAGATAGCTTTTAAACTGTGGGACTAGTTCGGATGGAAACAGACAGACGGACAGACGGTCAGACGGACAGACGGACATGGCTATATCGACTCGGCTGTTGATACTGATCAAGAATATATACTTTATATATACTTTATGGGGTCGGAGATGTCTCCTTTATGCGTTACACATATCACGACAAAATTATAATACTCTCTGCAAGGGTATAAAACGGTTTTTAATCAAAAACTTACTTTTAGACCGTTCGTTCCTGTGGCAGCTATATGATATATTGGTCCGATCTTAATATGATTTTGCCTATATATGAGAAGCTTAGTAAAAGTAATAATTGCCGAGTTTGGTCAAGATATCTTGATAAACAAAAGGTTTTTTTATAAAACAACTTAATTTTCGACCGATCGTTCCTTTGGCAGCTATATGCTATAGTGGTCCGATCCAGCTGGTTTTTTAGTTCGGATAGAAACAGACAGACGGACAGACGGACATGGCTATATCGACTAGGCTGTTGATACTGATCAAGAATATATATACTTTATGGGGTCGGAGATGTCTCCTTCTATGCGTTACAAAATTATAATACTCTCTGCAAGGGTATAGAAACAAAATTTTTTTCATACACCAACTTATTTTTCGACCTATACGCAGCTATATGATGTAGTGGTCCGATCTTAATAGGATTTTGCATATATATATGAGGAGCTTAATTCAACTAATAACTGCCGAGTTTGGTCAAGATATATTGTTAAACAAAATGTTTTTCATACAAAAACTTAATTTTCGACCCATCGCTCCTATGGCAACTATATGATATAGTGGTCCGATCTTAATAAGATTTTGCATATATATGAGGAGCTAAATTTAACTAATAACTGCCGAGTTTGGTCAAGATATATTCCTAAACAAAATGTTTTTTCATACAAAAACTTAATTTTCGACCCATCGTTCCTATGGCAACTATATGATATAGTGGTCCGATCTTAATAAGATTTTGTATATATATGAGGAGCTTAATTCAACTAATAACTGCCGAGTTTGGTCAAGATATATTGTTAAACAAAATGTTTTTTCATACAAAAACTTAATTTTCGACCCATCGTTCCTGTGGCAGCTATATGATATATTGGTCCGATCTTAATATGATTTTGCCTATATATGAGGAGCTTAGTAAAAGTAATTATTGCCGAGTTTGGTCAAGATATCTTGATAAACAAATTGTTTTTTCAAACAAAAGCTTAATTTTCGACCAATAATTCCTATGGTAGCTATATGATATAGTGGTCCGATCTTAATAGGATTTTGCAAAGCGCTTAGTAAAACTAATAAGATATCTTGATAAACAAATTGTTTTTTCATACAAAAGCTTAATTTTCGACCGATCATTCCTATGGCCCACTATGATATAGTGGTCCGATCTTAATAGGATTTTGCAACGCGCTTAGTAAGATTAATATATGCCGACTTTGGTCAAGATATCTTGATATACAAAAGTTTTTTTTATACAAAAACATTATATTCAACCGATCGTTCCTTTGGCAGCTATATGATAAAGTGGTCCGATCCAGCTGGCTTTGACATATGTGCTGCGTGCAACAGAAAGAGGGAGTTCTGCGGAGTTTCATTAAAATACCTTTTAAACTGAGGGACTAGTTCGGATAGAAACAGACAGACGACAGACGGACATGGCTATATCGACTAGGCTGTTGATACAGATCAAGAATATATATACTTTATGGGGTCGGAGATGTCTTCTTCTATGCGTTACACATTTCACGACAAAATTATAATACTCTCTAGAAACAACATTTTTTTCATACACCAACTTATTTTTCGACCTATACGCAACTATATGATATGGTGGTCCGATCTTAATAGGATTTTGCATATATATGAGGAGCTTAATTCAACTAATAACTGCCGAGTTTGGTCAAGGTATATTGATAAACAAAATGTTTTTTCATACAAAAACTTAATGTTCGACTGATGCTTCCTATGGCAGCTACATTATATAGTGGTCCGTTCTTAATAAGATTTCGCATATACATGAGGAGCTTAGTAAGACTAATAACTGCCGAGTTTGGTCAAGATATATTGATAAACAATATGTTTTTTCATACAAAAACTTAATTTTTGACCGATCGTTCCTATGGCAGCTATATGATACAGTGTTCCGATCTTAATAGGATTATGCCTATATAATAGGAGTATAGTAAATTTAATAAATGCCGAGTTTGGTCAAGATATCTTGACCATAGGAACGATCGGCAGCTATATGATATATTAATCCGATCTTAATATGATTTTGCCTATATATGAGGAGCTTAGTAAAACTAATAACTGCCGAGCTTGGTCAAGATATCTTGAAAAATAAAATGTTTTTTCATACAAAAACTTAATTTTCGACCCATCGTTCCTATGGCAACTATATGATATAGTGGTCCGATCTTAATAGGATTTTGCAAAGCGCTTAGTAAAATTAATATATGCCGACTTTGGTCAAGATATCTTGATAAACAAAAGTTTTTTTTATACAAAAACATTACATTCGACCGATCGTTCCTTTGGCAGCTATATGATATAGTGGTCCGATCCAGCTGGCTTTGACATATGTGCTGCGTGCAACAGAAAGAGGGAGTTCTGTGGAGTTTCATTAAAATACCTTTTAAACTGAGGGACTAGTTCGGATAGAAACAGACAGACAACAGACGGACATGGCTATATCGACTAGGCTGTTGATACAGATCAAGAATATATATACTTTATGGGGTCGGAGATGTCTCCTTCTATGCGTTACACATTTCACGACAAAATTATAATACTCTCTAGAAACAACATTTTTTTCATACACCAACTTATTTTTCGACCTATACGCAGCTATATGATATAGTGGTCCGATCTTAATAGGATTTTGCATATATATGAGGAGCTTAATTCAACTAATAACTGCCGAGTTTGGTCAAGGTATATTGATAAACAAAATGTTTTTTCATACAAAAACTTAATGTTCGACCGATCATTCCTATGGCAGCTATATGATATAGTGGTCCGATCTTAATAGGATTTTGCAAAGCGCTTAGTAAAACTAATAAATGCCGAGTTTGGTCAAGATATCTTGAACGAGAAAAAAAGCTATCTTCGGCATGCCGAAGACCTAATACCCTTGCAGACCCAACCTTTTCATAAATCTTATAAGTGATTTTCCCGTATCTAAGAAGTACAGGTAAATAGTTAATGCCGCGCTTGGGCAAGATATCTTGAAAAAAAACTAATTTTTAATCAAAAAGCTAGTTTTCTACCGATTGTTCATGTGGCAGCTATATGATATAGTGGTCCGATCTTAATAGGATATTGCCTATATATGAGAAGTATGGTAAAACTAAAAAAAACCGAGTTTGGTCAAGATATCTTGAAAAACCAAATGTTTTTCATACAAAAGCTTAATTTTCAACCGATCATTCCTATGGCAGCTACATGATATAATGGTTCGATCTTAATAGGATTTCGCATATATATTAGGAGCTTAGTAAAACTAATATCTGCCGAGTTTGGTCAAGATATCTTGATAAACAAAATGTTTTTTCATACAAAAGCTTATTTTCGACCGATCATTCCTATGGCAGCTATATGATATAGTGGTCCGATCTTAATAGGTTTTCGCATATATATGAGGAGCTTAGTAAAACTAATATCTGCTGAGTTTGGTCAAGATATCTTGATAAACAAAAGGTTTTTTTATAAAACAACTTAATTTTCGACCGATCGTTCCTATGGTAGCTATATGATATAGTGGTCCAATCTTAATAGGATTTTGCATATACATGAGGAGCTTAGTTAAACTAATAATTGCCGAATTTGGTCAAGATATCTTGATAAGCAAAAGGTTTTTTTATACAAAAACATTATTTTCGACCGATCGTTCCTTTGGCAGCTATTTGATATAGTGGTCCGATCCAGCTGGTTTTTTAGTTCGGATAGAAACAGACAGACGGACAGACGGACATGGCTATATCGACTCTTGATACTGATAAATAATATATATACTTTATGGGGTCGCAGATGTCTCCTTCTATGCGTTACACATCCCACGACAAAATTATAATACCTTCTGCAAGGGTATAGAAACATCATTTTTTTCAAACACCAACCTACTTTTCGACCGATCGTTCCTATGGCAGCTATATGATATAGGGGTCTGATCTTAATAGGATTTCGCATATACACGAGGAGCTTAGTAAAACTAATAATTGCCGAGTTTGGTTAAGACATCTTGATAAACAAAATATTTTTTCATACAAAATTTTAATTTTCGACCGAGCGTTCCTATGGCAGCTATATGATATAGTGGTCCGATCTTAATAGGATTTTGCTCCTTATATATATGAGGAGCTTAGTAAACCTAATAACTGCCGAGTTTGGTCAAGATATCTTGATAGACAAAATGTTTTTTCATACAAAAACTTAATTTTCGGCCGATCGTTCCTTTGGCAGCTATATGATATAGTGGTCCGATCCAGCTGGTTTTAACATATGTGCTGCGTGCAACAGAAAGAGAGAGTTCTGCAAAGTTTCATTAATATAACTTTAAAACTGAGGGACTATTTCGGATAGAAACAGACAGACGGACGGACGGACATGGCTATATCGACTAGGCTGTTGATACTGATCAAGAATATATATACTTTATGGGGTCGAAGATGTCTCCTTCTATGCGTTATACATTTCACGACAAAATTATAATACTCTCTGCAAGGGTATAAAAACAACATTTTTTCATACATCAACTTATTTATCGACCTATACGCAGCTATATGATATAGTGGTCCGATCTTAATAGGATTTTGCATATATATGAGGAGCTTAATTCAACTAATAACTGCCGAGTTTGGTCATGATATATTGATAAACAAAATGTTTTTTCATGCAAAAACTTAATGTTCGACTGATCCTTCCTATGGCACCTGTATTAAATAGTGGTCCGATCTTAATAAGATTTCGCATATATATGAGGAGCTTAGTAAAACTAATAACTGCCGAGTTTGGTCAAGATATCTTGATAAGCAAATTGTTTTTTCATACAAAAACTTAATTTTCGACCGATCATTCCTATGGCCCACTATGATATAGTGGTCCGATCTTAATAGGATTTTGAAACGCGCTTAGTAAAACTAATAAATTCCGAGTTTGGTCAAGATATCTAGAGCGAGAAAGAAAGGCTATCTTCGGCATGCCGAAGATCGAATACCCTTGCAGACCCAACCTTTTCATAAATCTTATAAGTGATTTGCCCGTATCTAAGAAGCACAGGTAAATAGTTAATGCCGCGCTTGGGCAAGATATCTTGAAAAAAAAAAAATGTTTAATCAAAAACATAGTTTTCTACCGATTGTTCATGTGGCAGTTATATGATATAGTGTACCGATCTTAATAGGATATTGCCTATATATAAGAAGTATGGTAAAACCAAAAAAAAACCGAGTTTGGTCAAGATATCTTGAAAAACCAAATGTTATTCATACAAAAGCTATGGCAGCTATTTGATATAGTGGTCCGATCTTAATAGGATATTGCCTATATATGAGAAGTATGGTAAAACTAAAAAAAAACCGAGTCTGGTCAAGATATCTTGAAAAACCAAATGTTTTTCATACAATAGCTTAATTTTTAACCGATCATTCCTATGGCAGCTACATGATATAGTGGTCCGATCTTAATAGGATTGCGCATATATATGAGGAGCTCAGTAAAAGTAATAACTGCCGAGCTTGGTCATGATATCTTGATAAACAAAATTTTTTTCATACAAAAGCTTATTTTCGTCCGATCATTCCTATTGCGGCTATATGATATAGTGGTCCGATCTTAATAGGCTTTCGCATATATATGAGGAGCTTAGTAAAGCTAATAACTGCCGAGTTTGGTCAAGATATCTTCATAAACAAAATGTTTTTTCATACAAAAACTTAATTTTCGACCCATCGTTCCATGGCAACTATATGACATAGTGGTCCAATCTTGATAAAATTTTGCAAAGCGCTTAGTGAAACTAATAAATGCCGACTTTGGTCAAGATATCTTGATAAACAAAAGGTTCTTTTATACAAAAACATTATTTTCGACCGATCGTTCCTTTGGCAGCTATATGATATAGTGGTCCGATCCAGCTGGTTTTGACATATGTGCTGCGTGAAACAGAGAGAGGGAGTCCTGCAAAGATAGCAGGATAGCTATCATTAAGATAGCTTTTAAACTGTGGGACTAGTTCGGATGGATACAGACAGACGGACAGACGGTCAGACGGACAGACGGACATGGCTATATCGACTCGGCTGTTGATACTGATCAAGAATATATATATACTTTGTGGGGTCGGAGATGTCTCCTTCTATGCGTTACACATATCACGACAAAATTATAATATTCTCTGCAAGGGTATAAAACGGTTTTTAATCAAAACCTTACTTTTAGACCGATCGTTCCTGTGGCAGCTATATGATATATTGGTCCGATCTTAATATGATTTTGCCTATATATGAGGAGCTTAGTAATAGTAATTATTACCGAGTTTGGTCAAGATATCTTGATAAACAAAAGGTTTTTTTATAAAACAACTTAATTTTCGACCGATCGTTCCTATGGTAGCTATATGATATAGTGGTCCGATCTTAATAGGATTTTGCATATACATGAGGAGCTTAGTAAAACTAATAATTGCCGAGTTTTTTTTTTTTTCTTTCTTTGGATTTATTTATTTGTTTATTAATAGTCGACAAAACGAGTGTCTGCCTCATTATTCAATAGATTATACAATAGAATTTTATGCTAAAAGCCTAGTTAAAGGATACAATTTTCTAAATAGCATCACCGACCGATGGAGGTGTTTTATTTGCCAGTCCGGCCAGCTGTGCCCCTTTTCACAGCTAATTTTGTCAGTAACGCTATTAGAGCCTACATCTAAGCAGAATGTTGTAAGTAGGAAAAAAGTGTTCACAAGTAACATTAAAATAATCTTAATTTGCTATATAAATAAGGAAAATACATTAAATAGGAAAAATGAAAGTAAGATGATTGTTAATAAAGTAAAGCAATGTAATTTAGATAAAGAGTGTTAAGTAGATAGGACAGAGAGAAAAGTAATGGGAAATCACCGACCCGGTGGGGGAAAATTTTTCAGCCTGTTCGGCAAGCTATGCCCTTGCTCATAGCTGGGAATGGTCAGCGACTTCCCGAAGGTATCCTGAAAGCAACGATTTTATTAGGGGTAGAGACAGTTCGGTAGAGAAAACGTGATGCAAACTATTATAATTTTTACATAGCACGCGAAAAAGATTGTGCATAGCGTAGTCTGTTGTGCTCGTAGATAGTAAAAAGGGGCGATAATTTCTGGTTGGTCTAGCCGGAACAGAGAATTGAAGACGCCCTAGCAGAAAAGGAGAATCTATGTCGCCAATAATCAACTTATGTAGAAGGACAACACCGAGAATTGTCCTACGGTTGGTTAACGACGGAAGGTTGAGAAGAAGCAGTCTGCTGGAGTAGGACGGCAACCGAAGATTAGGGTCCCAATTTAAACCTCGTAAGGAAAAGCAGAAATTGTTTCTGAACAGATTCAATACGATCCTGGCTGTTATACTGTGGAGACCAGATGCAAGAGCAGTATTCAAGGATAGGGCGAACAAGAGAGATGTACAGAAGTTTTGTTATAAAAGGATCGTTAAACTCTTTAGACCATCGTTTAATGAATCCAAGTACACCTTTTGCCTCATTAACGATGGTATCTATGTGAAGATTGAAACAGAGTTTAGAATCAAAAATTACGCCTAGATCCTTAACTGTTAGTATACGTTACAAAGGGATATTGTCGATTGTATAACTGACAAGATAAGGTGTAGTACGATTAAAAGTCATAAACATACACTTTGAACAATTTAGATGCAATTGATTGGCCGAACACCATAGTTGCATAGCGTTCAAATCGTCTTGTAGACGAGAATGATGTAGGGGATTAGTGTATGATAGAAAAAGTTTGACATCGTCCGCATACATAAGTACACGGGCATGTGATATAACAGAGGGGAGATCATTTATAAAAAGAGTAAAGAGTAAAGGTCCAAGATGACTACCATGAGGAACACCAGAAGTAAAGTGAACCCTTTTAGAGGTGGTCAGAATTAAATAAGAATTAATCCAAAGCAGAAGAGACAGGGGGAAACCTATTCGGTCAAGTTTAAAAAGTAATATGTCATGGTGCACAGAGTCAAACGCCTTACTGAAGTCAGTGTAAATGACATCAGTTTGCATTTTCGAAAGGAAAGCATCGTTTACCAAGGAAGTAAACTCAAGCAGATTGGTCGTAGTTGACCGATTCTTTACGAATCCATGTTGAACAGGGGAAACAACTGATTTGCAGAAATGCTGCAAATTCGAAGTGATTATTTTTTCAAATAATTTAGGAATAGCGGACAGTTTTTCAATGCCCCTGTAATTTCGTATATCAGACTTCCCACCTTTCTTGTGAAGAAGAATGATATAAGATTCTTTCCAAAGAGATGGAAAGACAGAAGTTTCAAGGGATAGATTAAAAAGCTTTAGCAATGGATAAAGAAGGGAAGAACTACACACCTTGAGTAGACAACTTGGAATATTGTCCGGCCCAGGAGAGTAAGAAGACTTTAAAGAGTTTATAGCTAATAGGAGAGAGGAGTGTGAAATAATTAGAGGAGGTATATAACTTGCGGAAGAAATAGTATAAGGGTAAGAATTAGTATTAGGACAGACTGAAGAGTAAGTTGATTGGAAAAAATAGCAGATAGGTAAGCAGAATCAGTGTCATTGCTAGCTTTATCCAAGCCAAGAAAAAAAGAAGATGGCAAACTTGAAGATTTACGCTTCAAGTTTACAAAATTATAAAACTGTCTCGGATTTCGGGCAAATTGCCTTTTACAACGTGCTAGATAATTCTTATAGCATTGAGAATTAAGAAGAAACAAGTTCGACTTGGCTATGGAATATTTAGCCAAGTCTGTCCACGAACCAGACTTTTTAAACTTTTTAAAATATTTTGATTTTACATATTTTAGATGTGATAATCTGGTAGTAAACCAGGGTGGTTTTGAAAAAGTAGTCGAAGGAATTGACTTAGGAATACACACATCTAAGAGGGAGATTAGGGTGATGTAAAAAAAATTAATGGCTGTAGTCATATCAACTGAGTCATATAAGAAAGACCAATCGGTTTAATAAATAAGCTGATTCAGCAAAGAATAATTTCCTTTGCGAAAGCAATAGCGGGGCTTATTGGCTGATGAGCACGAAATGAAAGGATGACAATTTAGCATTGCAATCTCTAAAGTTGGATGATAGACATCCTCAGGAAGAGATAAAGGAGGGGACCTAGACACATTAGAAATAAGGTAGTCGTTAACAAATACAAGGTCAAGTGTTCTAATCAAATGATTAGAAATTGAATTTATTTGAAACAATGAAAGATCAAGCATGCAGTCTATAAAATCGTGCTGTGCTGAGGGCACTAGATAATTTTTGGCAGTAAATAATGACCAAGAGATGTTGGGCAAATTAAAATCACCCAACACCATAAATAGGTCATTATCACGCACGTGTGAAGAAACTTCTTTAATACAAGTAATATGTTTCATATAAACTTGAATATCAGAAGAAGGTGGGACATAAGAGCATGTTACATAGACATTCCGTGTAGGAAAAGACACCTTAACTGAGGCAATCTCAGCGTCAGTAGGCGTACTAAAACAGAAAAGTTCAGACTGGAGAGTGGCTTTAACGGCAATTAACACCCCACCACCTCGAGTCGGCCGATCATTTCTATACAAAATAAAGTTATTTGATAAAATCTCAAAATCAGATATGGTTGAGTTCAACCATGTTTCTGAAAATGCTATTATATCCGAATTGAAGGAAGTGCTGGCCATGAAAAGATTTTTAAGTTTTGAAATGAGACCTCTAACATTCTGATAATGAATAACGATTTGGTCAGAAGATGAAGCTAGTTTTTGGGGCAGAACTGGTACCCTGTATTGAAGGGACTGGAAGGGTGACAGGCTGGTTACGCTTTTTAGGCTTGAACTCGTGAACAATCATGTGTGGAGGCCAAAATTTGGGATCACAAATGATTGGGAACATATCATGTGAAACATTTATTTTGAATGATGATATTTCACGAGGGGTGGAGAAATTAAATTTGGTTATTGACACGCTAACAGAAGATTTGCTAGCAATATAGGCTGCCAATGACTCAGAAGTGGTGTCCGACGAAAGTCGAGACACAAAGACTTGCCTACAAGGGGCAACTACCGTTAAAGTAGGCGCTGATGGGGCTGTAGGTAATACAGGAGTTGGAGGAGCTAACGAGGCACAATGATTGTTTTTAACAATCTGGGCAAGATTGCGCGCAGGTCTACCTTTGCGGCCAGGAGCTGATGGGGCTGAGGCAGTTTGATTAATTGGGACGGGATCAGGTACGGGCTCTACTGGGACTAGTACAGGGGTTGTAACAGGGGTAATTGGACAGTCGCTTGGAGAAGGCGAAAAAGACAACATTGGAGATACCTCCAAGTTGCTAGGAAGGGACAAGAAAGTAGTAGGTGTCTGAACAGACGTAGAGGGCAATTGCAAAAGTTGAGGCTCCAACCGGCGATTGGTTGGGGACTCAAATTTATATTTGCCAAGCAACTCGAAACTCGAGTCAAAATTACTCGAGAGCTGCTTAGCCATATTATTTAATTTTAAGATTGACTTCTCACAGAATTATACATTCTAGAGAAATCAATTTGCTTGTCGATGCATTCTGGGCACGACCAATGCAAGCCACCACAGCCCTTCTTGGCAATAGCAGCGATCTTGTCGCAATCTCGCCCAATGAGACCTGCACATTTAGCATGCATCATATTCTCACACAGCCAGCAATTAACAAATTGAGGCAGTGCAGAATCATCAGCCTGCTTGAACGTGCACGGTTTCTTACAGCACAACAACGAATTTGGTGAAGATATTTTGATAAACAAATTGTTTTTTCAAACAAAAGCTTAATTTTCGACCGATCATTCCTATGGCAGCTATATGATATAGAGGTCCGATCTTAATAGGATTTTGCAAAGCGCTTAGTAAAACTAATAAATGCCGTTTGGTCAAGATATCTTGAGCGAGAAAGAAAGGCTATCTTCGGCATGCCGAAGATGTAATACCCTTGCAGCCCCAACCTTTTCATAAATCTTATAAGTGATCTGCCCGTATCTAAGAAACACAGGTAAATAGTTAATGCCGCGCTTGGGCAAGTTATCTTGCCAAAAAAAAAACAAATTTTTAATCAAAAACCTAGTTTTCTACCGATTGTTCATGTGGCAGCTATATGATATAGTGTACCGATCTTAATAGGATATTGCCTATATATGAGAAGAATGGTAAAACTAAAAAAACCGAGTTTGGTCAAGATATTTTGATAAACAAAATGTTTTTTCATACAAAAGCTTATTTTCGACCGATCATTCCTATGGCAGCTATATGATATAGTGGTCCGATCTTAATAGGTTTTCGCATATATATGAGGAGCTTAGTAAAACTAATATCTGACGAGTTTGGTCAAGATATCTTGATAAACAAAAGGTTTTTTTATAAAACAACTTAATTTTCGACCGATCGTTCCTATTTTAGCTATATGATATAGTGGTCCAATCTTAATAGGATTTTGCATGTACATGAGGAACTTAGTAAAACTAATAATTGCCGAATTTGGTCAAGATATCTTGATAATCAAAAGGTTTTTTTATACAAAAACATTATTTTCGACCGATCGTTCCTTTGGCAGCTATATGATATAGTGATCCGATCTTAATAGGATTTTGCATATACATGAGGAGCTTAGTAAAACTAATAATTGCCGAGTTTGGTCAAGATATCTTGATAGACAAAATGTTTTTTCATACAAAAGCTTGTTTTCGACCGATCATTCCTATGGCAGCTATATGATATAGTGGTCCGATCTTAATAGGTTTTCGCATATATATGAGGAGCATAGTAAAACTAATATCTGCCGAGTTTGGTCAAGATATCTTGATTAACAAAATGTTTCGATCGTGATCGTTCCTACGGCAGCTATAGAGGTCCGATCTTAATAGGATTTTGCAAAGCGCTTAGTAAAGCTAAAAATGCCAAGTTTGGTTAAGATATCTTGATAAACAAAACGTTTTTTATATAGAAACATTATATTCGACCGATCGTTCCTATGGCAGCTATATGATATAGTGGTCCGTTCCAGATGGTTTTGACATATGTGCTGCGTGCAATAGCAAGAGGGAGTCCCGCAAAGTTTCATTAAGATAGCCTTAAAACTGTGGGACTAGTTCCGATAGAAACAGACAGACGCACAGACGGACAGACGGACATGGCTATATCGACTATGCTGTTGATACTGATCAAGAATATATATACATTATGGGGTCGGAGATGTCTCCTTCTATGCGTTACACATTTCACGACAAAATTATAATACTCTCTGCAACGGTCTAAAAACAACATTTTTTTTCATACATCAACTTATTTTTCGACCTATACGCAGCTACATGATATCGTGGTCCGATCTTAATAGGATTTTGCATATACATGAGGAGCTTAGTAAAACTAATAATTGCCGAGTTTGGTCAAGATATCTTGATAGACAAAATGTTTTTTCATACAAAAGCTTGTTTTCGACCGATCATTCCTATGGCAGCTATATGATATAGTGGTCCGATCTTAATAGGTTTTCGCATATATATGAGGAGCATAGTAAAACTAATATCTGCCGAGTTTGGTCAAGATATCTTGATTAACAAAATGTTTCGATCTCGATCGTTCCTATGGCAGCTATATGATATAGAAGTCCGATCTTAATAGGATTTTGCAAAGCGCTTAGTAAAGCTAAAAATGCCAAGTTTGGTTAAGA
The DNA here is from genome assembly GCA_030788265.1 of Drosophila americana. Taxonomy (NCBI): domain Eukaryota; kingdom Metazoa; phylum Arthropoda; class Insecta; order Diptera; family Drosophilidae; genus Drosophila; species Drosophila americana. The sequence continues at coordinate 402,014 of JAURSC010000059.1, read as the reverse complement.
TATCTTGATAAACAAAACGTTTTTTATATAAAAACATTATATTCGACCGATCGTTCCTATTACAGCTATATGATATAGTGGTCCGATCTTAATAGGATTTTGCAAAGCGCTTAGTAAAACTAATAACTGCAGAGTTTGGTCAAGATATCTTGATAAACAAAATGTTTTTTCATACAAAAATTAATTTTCAACCGATCATTCCTATGGCAGCTATATGATATAGTAGTCCGATCTTAATAGGATTTTGCAAAGCGCTTAGTAAAACTAATAACTGCCGACTTTGGCCAAGATATCTTGATATACAAAATGTTTTTTCATACAAAAACTTAATTTTCGACCCATCGTTCCTATGGCAGCTATATGATATAGTGGTCCGATCTTAATAGGATTTTGCAAAGCGCTTAGTAAAACTAATAAATGCCGAGTTTGGTCAAGATATCTTGAACGAGAAAGAAAGGCTATCTTCGGCATGCCGAAGATCTAATGCCTTGGCAGACCCAACCTTTTCATAAATCTTATAAGAGATTTGCCCGTATCTAAGAAGCACAGGTAAGTAGTTAATGCCGCGCTTGGGCAAGATATCTTGAAAAAAATAAAAATGTTTAATCAAAAACCTAGTTTTCTACCGATCGTTCCTGTGGCAGCTATATTATATAGTGTACCGATCTTACTAGGATGTTGCATTTATATGATATATAAAGCATAGTAAACACTAATAAATGTCGACTTTGGTTAAGATATCTTGATAAAGAAAATGTTTTTTCATACAAAATCTTAATTTTCAACCGATTATTCGTATGGCAGCTATATGATATAGTGGTCCGATCTTAATAGGATTTCGCATATATATGAGGAGCTTAGTAAAACTAATAAATGCCGAGTTTGGTCAAGATATCTTGATGAACAAAAGGATTTTTTATACAAAAACATTATTTTCGACTGATCGTTCCTATGGCAGCTATATGATATAGTGGTCCGATCCAGCTGGCTTTCACATACGTGCTGCGTGCAACAGAAATAAAGAGTCCTGCAAAGTTTCATTAAGATAGCTTTAAAACAGTGGGACTAGTTCCGATGGAAACAGACAGATGGACAGATGGTCAGACGGATAGACGGGCAGACGGACATGGCTATATCGACTAGGCTGTTGATACTGATCAAGAATATATATACTTTATGGGGTTGCAGATGTCTCCTTCTATGCGTTACACATGTAACGACAAAATTATAATACCCTCTGCAAGGGTATAAAAAGGATTTTAATCAAAAACTTAGTTTTAGACCGATCGTTCCTGTGGCAGCTATATGATATAGTGTTCCGATCTTAATATGATTTTGCCTATATATGAGGAGTAAAGTAAAACTAATAAATGCCGAGTTTGGTCAAGATATCTTGATAAACAAAATGTTTTTTCATACAACTGAATTTTTGACCGATCGTTCCTATGGCAGTTATATGATATAGTGGTCCAATCTTAATAGTATTTTGCATATACATGAGGAGCTTAGTAAAACAAATAATTAACGAGTTTGGTCAAGATATCTTGATAAACAAAATGTTTTTTCATACAAATTAATTTTTGACCGATCGTTCCTATGGCAGCTATATGATATAGTGGACCGATCTTAATAGGATTTTACATTTATATGAGGAGCTTAGTAAAACTAATATTTGACGAGTTTGGTCAAGATATCTTGATAAACAAAAGGTTTTTTATACAAAAATCATTCCTATGGCAGCTATATGATATAGTGGTCCGATCTTAATAGGATTTTGCAAAGCGCTTAGTAAAACTAATAAATGCCGAGTTTGGTCAAGATATCTTGATGAACAAAAGGATTTTTTATACAAAAACATTATTTTCGACTGATCGTTCCTATGGCAGCTATATGATATAGTGGTCCGATCCAGCTGGCTTTCACATACGTGCTGCGTGTAACAGAAAGAGGGAGTTCTGCAAAGTTTCATTAAGATAGCCTTAAAACTGTGGGACTAGTTCGGATAGAAACAGACAGACCGATAGACGGTCAGACGGAGAGACGGACATGGCTATATCGAATAGGTTGTTGATACTGATTGAGAATATATACACTTTATGGGGTCGGAGATGTCTCCTTCTATTCGTTACACATTTCACGACAAAATTATAATACTCTCTGCAAGGGTATAAAAACCACATTTTTTTATATACACCATACACCATACACCATACACCAACTTATTTTTCGACCTATACGCAGCTATATGATATAGTGGTCCGATCTTAATAGGATTTTGCATATATATGAGAAGCTTAATAAAACTAATAACTGCCGAGTTTGGTCAAGATATCTTGATAAACAGAATGTTTTTTCATACAAAAACTTAATTTTCGACCTATCGTTCCTTTGGCACCTTTATGATATAGTGGTCCGATCTAAATAGTATTTTGCAAAGCGCTTAGTAAAACTGATAAATGCCGAGTTTGGTCAAGATATCTTGATAAACAAAAGGTTTTTTTTATACAAAAATCATTCCTATGGCAGCTATATGATATAGTGGTCCGATGTTAATAGGATTTTGCATATATATGAGGAGCTTAATAAAACTAATAACTGCCGAAATTGGTCAAGATATCTTGATAAACAAAATGTTTTTTCATACAAAAACTTAATTTTCGACCTATCGTTCCTTTGGCACCTATATTATATAGTGGTCCGATCTTAATAAGATTTCGCAAAGCGCTTAGTAAAACTAATAAAAGCCGAGTTTGGTCAAGATATCTTGATGAACAAAATAATTTTTTATACAAAAACATTATTTTCGACTGATCGTTCCTATGGAAGCTATATGATATAGTGGTCCGATCCAGCTGGCTTTGACATATGTGCTGAGTGCAACAGAAAGAAAGAGTCCTGCAAAGTTTCATTAAGATAGCTTTAAAACAGTGGGACTAGTTCCGATGGAAACAGACAGATGGACAGATGGTCAGACGGATAGACGGGCAGACGGACATGGCTATATCGACTAGGCTGTTGATACTGATCAAGAATATATATACTTTATGGGGTTGCAGATGTCTCCTTCTATGCGTTACACATGTAACGACAAAATTATAATACCCTCTGCAAGGGTATAAAAAGGATTTTAATCAAAAACTTAGTTTTAGACCGATCGTTCCTGTGGCAGCTATATGATATAGTGTTCCGATCTTAATATGATTTTGCCTATATATGAGGAGTAAAGTAAAACTAATAAATGCCGAGTTTGGTCAAGATATCTTGATAAACAAAATGTTTTTTCATACAACTGAATTTTTGACCGATCGTTCCTATGGCAGTTATATGATATAGTGGTCCAATCTTAATAGTATTTTGCATATACATGAGGAGCTTAGTAAAACAAATAATTAACGAGTTTGGTCAAGATATCTTGATAAACAAAATGTTTTTTCATACAAATTAATTTTTGACCGATCGTTCCTATGGCAGCTATATGATATAGTGGACCGATCTTAATAGGATTTTGCATTTATATGAGGAGCTTAGTAAAACTAATATTTGACGAGTTTGGTCAAGATATCTTGATAAACAAAAGGTTTTTTATACAAAAATCATTCCTATGGCAGCTATATGATATAGTGGTCCGATCTTAATAGGATTTTGCAAAGCGCTTAGTAAAACTAATAAATGCCGAGTTTGGTCAAGATATCTTGATGAACAAAAGGATTTTTTATACAAAAACATTATTTTCGACTGATCGTTCCTATGGCAGCTATATGATATAGTGGTCCGATCCAGCTGGCTTTCACATACGTGCTGCGTGTAACAGAAAGAGGGAGTTCTGCAAAGTTTCATTAAGATAGCCTTAAAACTGTGGGACTAGTTCGGATAGAAACAGACAGACCGATAGACGGTCAGACGGAGAGACGGACATGGCTATATCGACTAGGTTGTTGATACTGATTGAGAATATATACACTTTATGGGGTCGGAGATGTCTCCTTCTATTCGTTACACATTTCACGACAAAATTATAATACTCTCTGCAAGGGTATAAAAACCACATTTTTTTATATACACCATACACCATACACCAACTTATTTTTCGACCTATACGCAGCTATATGATATAGTGGTCCGATCTTAATAGGATTTTGCATATATATGAGAAGCTTAATAAAACTAATAACTGCCGAGTTTGGTCAAGATATCTTGATAAACAGAATGTTTTTTCATACAAAAACTTAATTTTCGACCTATCGTTCCTTTGGCACCTTTATGATATAGTGGTCCGATCTAAATAGTATTTTGCAAAGCGCTTAGTAAAACTGATAAATGCCGAGTTTGGTCAATATATCTTGATAAACAAAAGGTTTTTTAATACAAAAATCATTCCTATGGCAGCTATATGATATAGTGGTCCGATGTTCATAGGATTTTGCATATATATGAGGAGCTTAATAAAACTAATAACTGCCGAAATTGGTCAAGATATCTTGATAAACAAAATGTTTTTTCATACAAAAACTTAATTTTCGACCTATCGTTCCTTTGGCACCTATATTATATAGTGGTCCGATCTTAATAAGATTTCGCAAAGCGCTTAGTAAAACTAATAAAAGCCGAGTTTGGTCAAGATATCTTGATGAACAAAATAATTTTTTATACAAAAACATTATTTTCGACTGATCGTTCCTATGGCAGCTATATGATATAGTGGTCCGATCCAGCTGGCTTTGACATATGTGCTGAGTGCAACAGAAAGAAAGAGTCCTGCAAAGTTTCATTAAGATAGCCTTAAAACTGTGGGACTAGTTCGGATAGAAACAGACAGACGGACAGACGCTCAGACGGTCAGACGGAGAGACGGACATGGCTATATCGACTAGGTTGTTGATACTGATTGAGAATATATACACTTTATGGGGTCGGAGATGTCTCCTTCTATTCGTTACACATTTCACGACAAAATTATAATACTCTCTGCAAGGGTATAAAAACCACATTTTTTTATATACACCATACACCATACACCATACACCAACTTATTTTTCGACCTATACGCAGCTATATGATATAGTGGTCCGATCTTAATAGGATTTTGCATATATATGAGAAGCTTAATAAAACTAATAACTGCCGAGTTTGGTCAAGATATCTTGATAAACAGAATGTTTTTTCATACAAAAACTTAATTTTCGACCTATCGTTCCTTTGGCACCTTTATGATATAGTGGTCCGATCTAAATAGTATTTTGCAAAGCGCTTAGTAAAACTGATAAATGCCGAGTTTGGTCAAGATATCTTGATAAACAAAAGGTTTTTTTTATACAAAAATCATTCCTATGGCAGCTATATGATATAGTGGTCCGATGTTAATAGGATTTTGCATATATATGAGGAGCTTAATAAAACTAATAACTGCCGAAATTGGTCAAGATATCTTGATAAACAAAATGTTTTTTCATACAAAAACTTAATTTTCGACCTATCGTTCCTTTGGCACCTATATTATATAGTGGTCCGATCTTAATAAGATTTCGCAAAGCGCTTAGTAAAACTAATAAAAGCCGAGTTTGGTCAAGATATCTTGATGATTGATGAACAAAATAATTTTTTATACAAAAACATTATTTTCGACTGATCGTTCCTATGGAAGCTATATGATATAGTGGTCCGATCCAGCTGGCTTTGACATATGTGCTGAGTGCAACAGAAAGAAAGAGTCCTGCAAAGTTTCATTAAGATAGCTTTAAAACAGTGGGACTAGTTCCGATGGAAACAGACAGATGGACAGATGGTCAGACGGATAGACGGGCAGACGGACATGGCTATATCGACTAGGCTGTTGATACTGATCAAGAATATATATACTTTATGGGGTTGCAGATGTCTCCTTCTATGCGTTACACATGTAACGACAAAATTATAATACCCTCTGCAAGGGTATAAAAAGGATTTTAATCAAAAACTTAGTTTTAGACCGATCGTTCCTGTGGCAGCTATATGATATAGTGTTCCGATCTTAATATGATTTTGCCTATATATGAGGAGTAAAGTAAAACTAATAAATGCCGAGTTTGGTCAAGATATCTTGATAAACAAAATGTTTTTTCATACAACTGAATTTTTGACCGATCGTTCCTATGGCAGTTATATGATATAGTGGTCCAATCTTAATAGTATTTTGCATATACATGAGGAGCTTAGTAAAACAAATAATTAACGAGTTTGGTCAAGATATCTTGATAAACAAAATGTTTTTTCATACAAATTAATTTTTGACCGATCGTTCCTATGGCAGCTATATGATATAGTGGACCGATCTTAATAGGATTTTGCATTTATATGAGGAGCTTAGTAAAACTAATATTTGACGAGTTTGGTCAAGATATCTTGATAAACAAAAGGTTTTTTATACAAAAATCATTCCTATGGCAGCTATATGATATAGTGGTCCGATCTTAATAGGATTTTGCAAAGCGCTTAGTAAAACTAATAAATGCCGAGTTTGGTCAAGATATCTTGATGAACAAAAGGATTTTTTATACAAAAACATTATTTTCGACTGATCGTTCCTATGGCAGCTATATGATATAGTGGTCCGATCCAGCTGGCTTTCACATACGTGCTGCGTGTAACAGAAAGAGGGAGTTCTGCAAAGTTTCATTAAGATAGCCTTAAAACTGTGGGACTAGTTCGGATAGAAACAGACAGACCGATAGACGGTCAGACGGAGAGACGGACATGGCTATATCGACTAGGTTGTTGATACTGATTGAGAATATATACACTTTATGGGGTCGGAGATGTCTCCTTCTATTCGTTACACATTTCACGACAAAATTATAATACTCTCTGCAAGGGTATAAAAACCACATTTTTTTATATACACCATACACCATACACCATACACCAACTTATTTTTCGACCTATACGCAGCTATATGATATAGTGGTCCGATCTTAATAGGATTTTGCATATATATGAGAAGCTTAATAAAACTAATAACTGCCGAGTTTGGTCAAGATATCTTGATAAACAGAATGTTTTTTCATACAAAAACTTAATTTTCGACCTATCGTTCCTTTGGCACCTTTATGATATAGTGGTCCGATCTAAATAGTATTTTGCAAAGCGCTTAGTAAAACTGATAAATGCCGAGTTTGGTCAATATATCTTGATAAACAAAAGGTTTTTTAATACAAAAATCATTCCTATGGCAGCTATATGATATAGTGGTCCGATGTTCATAGGATTTTGCATATATATGAGGAGCTTAATAAAACTAATAACTGCCGAAATTGGTCAAGATATCTTGATAAACAAAATGTTTTTTCATACAAAAACTTAATTTTCGACCTATCGTTCCTTTGGCACCTATATTATATAGTGGTCCGATCTTAATAAGATTTCGCAAAGCGCTTAGTAAAACTAATAAAAGCCGAGTTTGGTCAAGATATCTTGATGAACAAAATAATTTTTATACAAAAACATTATTTTCGACTGATCGTTCCTATGGCAGCTATATGATATAGTGGTCCGATCCAGCTGGCTTTGACATATGTGCTGAGTGCAACAGAAAGAAAGAGTCCTGCAAAGTTTCATTAAGATAGCTTTAAAACAGTGGGACTAGTTCCGATGGAAACAGACAGATGGACAGATGGTCAGACGGATAGACGGGCAGACGGACATGGCTATATCGACTAGGCTGTTGATACTGATCAATATATATACTTTATGGGGTTGCAGATGTCTCCTTCTATGCGTTACACATGCAACGACAAAATTATAATACCCTCTGCAAGGGTATAAAAAGGATTTTAATCAAAAACTTAGTTTTAGACCGATCGTTCCTGTGGCAGCTATATGATATAGTGTTCCGATCTTAATATGATTTTGCCTATATATGAGGAGTAAAGTAAAACTAATAAATGCCGAGTTTGGTCAAGATATCTTGATAAACAAAATGTTTTTTCATACAACTGAATTTTTGACCGATCGTTCCTATGGCAGTTATATGATATAGTGGTCCAATCTTAATATTATTTTGCATATACATGAGGAGCTTAGTAAACCAAATAATTAACGAGTTTGGTCAAGATATCTTGATAAACAAAATGTTTTTTCATACAAAAGCTTAATTTTCGACCGATCATTCCTATGGCAGCTATATTATATAGTGGTCCGATTTTAATAAGATTTCGCAAAGCGCTTAGTAAAACTAATAAAAGCCGAGTTTGGTCAAGATATCTTGATGAACAAAATAATTTTTTATACAAAAACATTATTTTCGACTGATCGTTCCTATGGCAGCTATATGATATAGTGGTCCGATCCAGCTGGCTTTGACATATGTGCTGAGTGCAACAGAAAGAAAGAGTCCTGCAAAGTTTCATTAAGATAGCTTTAAAACAGTGGGACTAGTTCCGATGGAAACAGACAGATGGACAGATGGTCAGACGGATAGACGGGCAGACGGACATGGCTATATCGACTAGGCTGTTGATACTGATCAAGAATATATATACTTTATGGGGTTGCAGATGTCTCCTTCTATGCGTTACACATGTAACGACAAAATTATAATACCCTCTGCAAGGGTATAAAAAGGATTTTAATCAAAAACTTAGTTTTAGACCGATCGTTCCTGTGGCAGCTATATGATATAGTGTTCCGATCTTAATATGATTTTGCCTATATATGAGGAGTAAAGTAAAACTAATAAATGCCGAGTTTGGTCAAGATATCTTGATAAACAAAATGTTTTTTCATACAACTGAATTTTTGACCGATCGTTCCTATGGCAGTTATATGATATAGTGGTCCAATCTTAATAGTATTTTGCATATACATGAGGAGCTTAGTAAAACAAATAATTAACGAGTTTGGTCAAGATATCTTGATAAACAAAATGATATCTTGATAAACAAAAGGTGTTTTTATATAAAAACATTATTTTTGACCGATCGTTCCTATGGCAGCTATATGATATATTGGTCCGATCCAGCTGGCTTTGACATATGTGCTGCGTGCAACAGAAAGAGGGAGTCCTGCAAAGTTTCATTAAGATAGCTTTAAAACTGTGGGACTAGTTCCGATAGAAACAGACAGACGGACAGACGGTCAGACGGACAGACGGACAGACGGACATGGCTATATCGACTAGGCTGTTGATACTGATCAAGAATATATATACTTTATGGGGTTGCAGATGTCTCCTTCTATGCGTTACACAAGTAACGACAAAATTATAATACCCTCTGCAAGGGTATAAAAAGGATTTTAATCAAAAACTTAGTTTTAGACCGATCGTCCCTGTGGCATCTATATAATATAGTGGTCCGATCTTAATAGGTTTTCGCATATATATGAGGAGCTTAGTAAAACTAATAACTGCCGAGTTTGGTCAAGATATCTTGATAAAAAAAATGTTTTTTCATACAATTTAATTTTTGACCGATCGTTCCTATGGCAGCTATATGATATGGTGGACCGATCTTAATAGGATTTTGCATTTGTATGAGGAGCTTAGTAAAACTAATAATTGCCGAGTTTGGTCAAGATATCTTGATAAACAAAAGGTTTTTTAATACAAAAATCATTCCAATGGCAGCTATATGATATAGTGCTCCAATCTTATAAGGATTTTGCAAAGCGCTTAGTAAAACTAATAAATGCAGAGTTTGGTCAAGATATCTTGATAAACAACATGTTTTTTTATACAACAGCTAAATTTTCGACCGTTCGTTTCTATGGCAGCTATATGAAATAATGGTCCGATCTTAATAGGATTTTGCAAAGCGCTTAGTAAAACTAACAAATGCCGAGTATGGTCAAGATGCCTTGAATGAGCAAGAAAGGCTAATAATCTAATACCCTTGCAGACCCAACCTTTTCATAATGCTTATAAGTGATTTGCCCGTATCTAAGAAGTACAGGTAAATAGTTAATGCCGAGTTTGGGCAAAATATCTTGAAAAAAAATTTTTAATCAAAAACCTAGTTTTCTACCGATTGTTCGTGTGGCAGCTTTATGGTATAGTGGTCCGATCCAGCTGGTTTTGACATATGTGCTGCGTGCAACAGGAAGAGGGAGTTCTTCAAGGTTTCATTAAGATAGCTATAAAACTGTGGGACTAGTTCGGATAGAAACAGACAGACGGACAGACGGTCAGACGGACATACGGACAGACAGACATGGCTATATCGACTAGGCTGTTGCTACTGATCAATAGTATATATACTTTATGGGGTCGGAGATGTCTCCTTCTATGCGTTACACATTTCACGACATAATTATAATACCCTCTGCAAGGTTATAAAAACAATATTTATATCCTGAACCCATTAAAATGGGTATAAGGGTGAATTGTATGTGTGCAATATCCAAATGTATGTAATAGGCAGAAGGAATCATCTCCGACCCCATAAAGTATAAATATTCTTGATCAGCACCAATAGCCGAGTCGATCTAGTCATGTCCGTCTGTCTGTCCGTCTGTCCGTATGTATGAACGCGAGGATCTCAGAACCTATAAGAGCTAGAGACTTGAAACTGTAGATGTAGATGTAGGTGCTCCTAGTGCTTGCGCAGATCGAGTTTGTTTCGGATAGTCGATAACTTCTTCCGTTTCCAAGCAATCGATAAAAATCGATGTCGATATCCTGTTTTTTGGGAAATTTTGGTAAATAATAAGAACTAGAGTCACCAAACATGATATACAGCTTCTAAAATAGAATTTACATTGCATTTGATGTTGGAAGAAGAGGGCTCAGGGTATCCCCTAGTCGGGAGCTCCCGAATAGAATCTCTTACTTGTATTTTCATACATCAAGATATTATTCGACCGATTGTTCCTATGGCAGCTATATGATATAGTGGTCCGATCTAAAAAGGATTTTGCATATACATAAGGAGCTTAGTAAAACTAATAAATGCCGAGTTTGGTCAAGAATTTTGAAAAACAAAATGTTTTTCATACAATGATATAGTGGTAGTAAAACTAATAACTGCCGAGTTTGGTCAAGATCTCTTGATAAACAAAATGTTTTTTCATACAAAAGCTTAATTTTCGACCGATCATTCCTATGGCAGCTATATTATATAGTGGTCCGATTTTAATAAGATTTCGCAAAGCGCTTAGTAAAACTAATAAAAGCCGAGTTTGGTCAAGATATCTTGATGAACAAAAAATTTTTTTATACAAAAACATTATTTTCGACCGATAGTTCCTATTGAAGCTATATGATATAGTGGTCCGATCCAGCTGGCTTTGACATATGTGCTGAGTGCAACAGAAAGAGGGAGTCCTGCAAAGTTTCATTAAGATAGCTTTAAAACTGTGGGACTAGTTCCGATGGAAACAGATAGATGGACAGACGGTCAGACGGACAGACGGACATGGCTATATCGACTAGGCTGTTGATACTGATCAAGAATATATATATACTTTATTGGGTCAGAGATGTCTCCTTCTATGCGTTACACATGTAACGACAAAATTATAATACCCTCTGCAAGGGTATAAAAAGGATTTTAATCAAAAACTTAGTTTTAGACCGATCGTTCCTGTGGCAGCTATATGATATAGTGGTCCGATCTTAATATGATTTTGCCTATATATGAGGAGTAAAGTAAAACTAATAAATGCCGAGTTTGGTCAAGATATCTTGATAAACAAAATGTTTTTTCATACAACTTAATTATCGTCTGATCGTTCCTATGGTAGCTATATGATATAGTGGTCCGATCTTAATAGGATTTTGCATATACATGATAATAATTACCGAGTTTGGTCAAGATATCTTGATAAACAAAACGTTTTTTTATACAAAAATTATTCCTATGACATGATCTTAATAGGATTTCGCATATATATGAGGAGTAAAGTAAAACTAATAACTGCCGAGTTTGGTCAAGATATCTTGATAAACAAAATGTTTTTTCATTCAACAACTTAATTTTCGACAGATCGCTCCTATGGCAGCTTATGATATAGTGGTCCGATCTTAATAGGATTTTGCATATACTTGAGGAGCTTAGTAAAACAAATAAATGTCGAGTTTGTTCAAGAATTTTGAAAAACAAAATGTTTTTCATACAATGATATAGTGGTAGTAAAACTAACAACTGCCGAGTTTGATCAAGATCTCTTGATAAACAAAATGTTTTTTCATACAAAAGCTTAATTTTCGACCGATCATTCCTATGGCAGCTATATTATATAGTGGTCCGATCTTAATAGGATTTTGCAAAGCGCATAGTAAAACTAACAAATGCCGAGTATGGTCAAAATACCTTGAATGAACAAGAAAGGCTAATAATCTAATACCCTTGCAGACCCAACCTTTTCATAATGCTTATAAGTGATTTGCCCGTATCTAAGAAGTACAGGTAAATAGTTAATGCCGAGTTTTTTTTATTTTTAATCAAAAACCAAGTTTTCTACCGCGTGTTCGTGTGGCAGCTTTATGATATAGTGGTCCGATCCAGCTGGTTTTGACATATGTGCTGCGTGCAACAGAAAGAGGGAGTTCTTCAAGGTTTCATTAAGATAGCTATAAAACTGTGGGACTAGTTCGGATAGAAACAGACAGACGGACAGACGCTCAGACGGACAGACGGACAGACGGACATGGCTATATCGACTAGGCTGTTGCTACTGATCAATAGTATATATACTTTATGGGGTCGGAGATGTCTCCTTCTATGCGTTACACATTTCACGACATAATTATAATACCCTCTGCAAGGTTATAAAAACAATATTTATATCCTGAACCCATTAAAAATGGGTATAAGGGTGAATTGTATATGTGCAAAATCCAAATGTATGCAATAGGCAGAAGGAAGCATCTCCGACCCCATAAAGTTTAAATATTCTTGATCAGCACCAATAGCCGAGTCGATCTAGCCATGTCCGTCTGTCTGTCAGTCTGTCCGTATGTATGAACGCGAGGATCTCAGAACCTATAAGAGCTAGAGACTTGAAACTGTAGATGTAGATGTAGGTGCTCCTAATGCTTGCGCAGATCGATTTTGTTTCGGATAGTCGATAACTTCTTCCGTTTCCAAGCAATCGATAAGAATCGATGTCGATATCCTGTTTTTTGGGCGATTTTGGTAAATAATAAGAACTAGAGTCACCAGCTTCTAAAATAGAATTTACATTGCATTTGATGTTCGAAGAAGAGGGTTCACGGTATCCCCTAGTCGGGAGCTCCCGAATAGAACCTCTTACTTGTTTTTTCATACATCAAGATATTATTCGACCGATCGTTCCTGTGGCAGCTGTATGATATAGTGGTCCCATCTAAAAAGGATTTTGCATATACATAAGGAGCTTAGTAAAACTAATAATTGCCGAGTTTGGTTAAGATATCTTGATAAACAAAAGGTTTTTTATAGAAAAACATTATTTACGACCGATCGTTCCTAAGGCAGCTATATGATATACTGATCCGATCTTAATAAGATTTTGCATTGAGCTGAGTAAAACCAATAAATGCCGAGTTTGGTCAAGATATCTTGATAAACAAAAGGTTTTTTTATACAAAACCTTAATTTTCGACCGATCGTTCATATTGCAGCTATATGATATAGTGGTCCGATCCAGCTGGTTTTGACATATGTTCTGCGTGCAACAGAAAGAGGGAGTTCTGCAAAGTTTCATTAAGATAGTTTTAAAACTGTGGGACTAGTTCGGATAGAAACAGACAGACGGACAGGCGGACAGACGGTCAGACGGACAGACGGACATGGTGATATCGACTAGTCTGTTGATACTGATCAAGAATATATATTCTTTATGGGGTCGGAGATGTCTCCTTCTACACGTTACACATTTCACGACAAAATTATACCCTCTGCAAGGGTACAAAAGAACATTTTTTTCATACACCAACTTATTTTTCGACCGATCGTTCCTATTGCAGCTATATGATATAGTTGTCCGATCCAGCTTGTTTTGACATATGTGCTGCGTGCAACAGAAGGAGGGAGTTCTGCAAAGTTTCATTGAGATAGCTTTAAAACTGAGGGACTAGATCGCATAGAAACAGACAAACGGTCAGACGTACAGACGGTCAAACGGACAGACGGACATGGCTATATCGACTAGTCTGTTGATACTGATCAAGAATATATATACCTTATGGGGTCGGAGATGTCTCCTTCTATGCGTTACACATTTTACGACAAAATTATACCCTCTGCAAGGGTATAAAACAACATTTTTTTCATACACCAACTTATTTTTCTACCGATTGTTCCAATGGCAGCTATATGACATAGTGGTCCGATCTTAATAGGATTTTGCATATATATGAAGAGCTTAGTAAACTAATTATTGCCGAGTTTGGTCAGATATCTTGATAAACAAAATGGTTTTTCATACATAAACTTAATTTTCGACCGATCGTTCCTATGGCAGCTATATGATATAGTGGTCCGATCTTAATATGATTTTGGACCAGTAGTATACTAAAACTATATATAGAGTATAGTAAAACTAATACATGCCGAGTTTGGTCAAGAATTTTGAAAAACAAAATGTTTTTCATACCACAATTTTATTTGCGACCAATCGTTCCTGTGGCAGCTATATGATATAGTGGTCCGATCTTAATAGGATTTTGCACATATTCGAGGAGCTTAGTAAAACTAATAAATGCCGAGTTTGGTCAAGGATTTTTAAAAACAAAATGTTTTTCATACAATGATATAGTGGTAGTTAAACTAATAACTGCCGAGTTTGGTCAAGATCTCTTGATGAACAAAAGGTTTTTTTTATAGAAAAACATTATTTTGACCGATCGTTCCTATGGCCGCTATATGATATAGTTGTCCGATCCAGCTGGCTTTGACATATGTGCTGAGTGCAACAGAAAGAGGGAGTCCTGCAAAGTTTCATTAAGATAGCTTTAAAACTGTGGGACTAGTTCCGATGGAAACAGACAGATGGACAGACGGTCAGACGGACAGACAGGCAGACGGACATGGCTATATCGACTAGGCTGTTGATACTGATCAAGAATATATATACTTTATGGGGTCGGAGATGTCTCCTTCTATGCGTTACACATGTAACGACAAATTATGATACCCTCTTCCTGTGGCAGCTATATGATATAGTGGTCCGATCTTAATATGATATTGCCTATATATGAGGAGTAAAGTAAAACTAATAAATGCCGAGTTTAGTCAAGATATGTTGATAAAGAAGATGTTTTTTATAGAAAAACATTAGTTACGACCGATCGTTCCTATGGCAGCTATATGATATAGTGGTCCAATCTTAATAGTATTTTGCATATACATGAGAAGCTTAGTAAAACAAATAATTGCCGAGTTTGGTCAAGATATCTTGATAAACAAAATGTTTTGTCATACAACTTAATTTTTGACCGATCGTTCCTATGGCAGCTATATGAAATAGTGGTCCGATCTTAATAGGATTTTGCAAAGCGCTTAGTAAAACTAACAAATGCCGAGTTTGGTCAAGATGCCTTGAATGAGCAAGAAAGGCTAATAATCTAATACCCTTGCAGACCCAACCTTTTCATAATGCTTATAAGTGATTTGCCCGTATCTAAGAAGTACAGGTAAATAGTTAATGCCGGGTTAGGGCAAAATATCTTGAAAAAAAATTTTTCATCAAAAACCAAGTTTTCTACCGATTGTTCGTGTGGCAGCTTTATGATATAGTGGTCCGATCCAGCTGTTTTGACATATGTGCTGCGTGCAACAGAAAGAGGGAGTTCTTCAAGGTTTCATTAAGATAGCTATAAACTGTGGGACTAGTTCGGATAGAAACAGACAGACGGACAGACGGTCAGACGGACAGACGGACAGACGGACATGGCTATATCGACGAGGCTGTTGCTACTGATCAATAGTATATATAATTTATGGGGTCGGAGATGTCTCCTTCTATGCGTTACACATTTCACGACATAATTATAATACCCTCTGCAAGGTAATAAAAACAATATTTATATCCTGAACCCATTAAAAATGGGTATAAGGGTGAATTGTATATGTGCAAAATCCAAATGTATGTAATAGGCAGAAGGAAGCATCTCCGATATTCTTGATCAGCACCAATAGCCGAGTCGATCTAGCCATGTCCGTCTGTCTGTCCGTCTGTCTGTATGTATGACCGCGAGGATCTCAGAACCTATAAGAGCTAGACACTTGAAACTGTAGATGTAGATGTAGGTGCTCCTAGTGCTTGCGCAGATCGAGTTTGTTTCGGATAGTCGATAACTTCTTCCGTTTCCAAGCAATCGATAAAAATCGATATCCTGTTTTTTGGGCAATTTTGGTAAATAATAAAAACTAGAGTCACCAAACATGATATACAGCTTCTAAAATAGAATTTACATTGCATTTGATGTTGGAAGAAGAGGGTTCAGGGAATCCCATAGTCGGGAGCTCCTGAATAGAACCTCTTACTTGTTTTTTCATACATCAGATATTATTCGACCGATCGTTCCTAAGGCAGCTATATGATATACTGGTCCGATCTTAATAGGATTTTGCATTGAGCTGAGTAAAACCAATAAATGCCGAGTTTGGTCAAGATATCTTGATAAACAAAAGGTTTTTTATACAAAACCTTAATTTTCGACCGATCGTTCCTATTGCAGCTATATGATATAGTGGTCCGATCCAGCTGGTTTTGACATATGTTCTGCGTGCAACAGAAAGAGGGAGTCCTGCAAAATTTCATTAGGATAGCTTTAAAACTGTGGGACTACTTCGGATAGAAACAGACAGACGGTCAGATGTACAGACGGTCAAACGGACAGACGGACATGGTGATATCGACTAGTCTGTTGGTACTGATCAAGAATATATATACCTTATGGGGTCGGAGATGTCTCCTTCTATGCGTTACACATTTTACGACAAAATTATACCCTCTGCAAGGGTATAAAACAACATTTTTTTCATACACCAACTTATTTTTCGACCGATCGTTCCTATTGCAGCTATATGATATAGTTGTCCGATCCAGCTTGTTTTGACATATGTGCTGCGTGCAACAGAAGGAGGGAGTTCTGCAAAGTTTCATTAAGATAGCTTTAAAACTGAGGGACTAGATCGCATAGAAACAGACAGACGGTCAGATGTACAGACGGTCAAACGGACAGACGGACATGGCTATATCGACTAGTCTGTTGATACTGATCAAAAATATATATACTTTATGGGGTCGGAGATGTCTCCTTCTATGCGTTACACATTTCACGACAATATTATACCCTCTGCAAGGGTATAAAACAACATTTTTTTCATACACCAACTTATTTTTCGACCGATCGTTCCTATTGCAGCTATATGATATAGTTGTCCGATCCAGCTTGTTTTGACATATGTGCTGCGTGCAACAGAAGGAGGGAGTTCTGCAAAGTTTCATTAAGGTAGCTTTAAAACTGAGGGACTAGATCGCATAGAAACAGACAAACGTTCAGACGTACAGACGGTCAAACGGACAGACGGACATGTTACACATTTTACGACAAAATTATACCTTCTGCAAGGGTATAAAACAACATTTTTTCCATACACCAACTTATTTTTCTACCGATTGTTCCAATGGCAGCTATATGATATAGTGGTCCGATCTTAGTAGGATTTTGCATATATATGAAGAGCTTAGTAAACTAATTATTGCCTAGTTTGGTCAGATATCTTGATAAACAAAATGGTTTTTCATACAAAAACTTTATTTTCGACCGATCGTTCCTATGACAGCTATATGATATAGTGGTCCGATCTTAATATGATTTTGGACCAGTAGTATACTAAAACTATATAAAGAGTATAGTAAAACTAATACATGCCGAGTTTGGTCAAGAATTTTGAAAAACAAAATGTTTTTCATACCACAATTTTATTTGCGACCAATCGTTCCTGTGGCAGCTATATGATATAGTGGTCCGATATTAATAGGATTTTGCATATATACGAGGAGCTTAGTAAAACTAATTAATGCCGAGTTTGGTCAAGATATCTTGATAAACAAAATGTTTTTTCATACAAAAACTTAATTTTCGACCGATCGTTCCTATGGCAGCTATCTGATATAGTGGACCGGCCTTAATTTTATTTTGCTTATATATAAGGAGTATAGTAAAACTAATAAATGCCGAGTTTGGTCAAGAATTTTGAAAAAAAAAATGTTTCTCATACAACAATTTTATTTTTGACCAATCGTTCCTGTGGCAGCTATATGATATAGTGGTCCGATATTAATAGGAGTTTGCATATATACGAGGAGC
This sequence comes from Drosophila americana, assembly GCA_030788265.1. Classification (NCBI taxonomy): domain Eukaryota; kingdom Metazoa; phylum Arthropoda; class Insecta; order Diptera; family Drosophilidae; genus Drosophila; species Drosophila americana. Next base: position 383,743 of record JAURSC010000059.1, on the reverse strand, counting down.
TTAGTAAAACTAATAAATGCCGAATTTGGTCAAGATATCTTGATAAACAAAATGTTTTCATACAAAAACTTAATTTTCGACCGATCGTTCCTATGGCAGCTATCTGATATAGTGGACCGGCCTTAATTTGATTTTGCTTATATATAAGGAGTATAGTAAAGGTAATAAATGCCGAGTTTGGTCAAGAATTTTGAAAAACAAAATGTTTTTCATACAACTTAATTTTCGACCGATCGTTCCTATGGCAGCTATATGATATAGTGGTCCGATCTTAATAATCTTAATTAAGAAGTATAGTTAAACTAATACATGCCGAGTTTGGTCAAGAATTTTGAAAAACAAAATGTTTTTCATACAATTTTATTTTCGACCAATCGTTCCTGTGGCAGCTATATGATCTAGTGGTCCGATATTAATAGGATTTTGCATATATACAAGGAGCTTAGACAAACTAATAAATGCCGAGTTTGGTCAAGAATTTTGAAAAACAAAATGTTTTTCATACAACAATTTTATTTTCGACCAATCGTGCCTGTGGCAGCCATATGATATAGTGGTCCGATCTTAATAGGATTTTGCCTATATATGAAGAGCATAGTTAAACTAAACGAGAAAGAAAGGCTATCTTCGGCACGCCGAAGTTTTAATAGCCTTGCAGACAAAACCTTTTCATAATGCTTATAGTGTTTTGCCCGTATCTAAGAAGCACAGGGAAAATAGTTAATGCTGAGTTTGGGCAAGATATCTTGAAAATCGTCCCTATGGCAGCTATATGATATAGTGGTCCGATCTTAATAGGATTCCGCATATGTGTGGGGAGTAAAGTAAAACTAATATATGCCGAGTTTGGTCAAGATATCTTGAAAATCGTCCCTATGGCAGCTATATGATATAGTGGTCCGATCTTAATAGGATTTTGCATATATATGAGTAGTAAAGTAAAACTAATAAATGCCGAGTTTGGTCAAGAGATCTTGATAAACAAAATGTATTCGACCGATCGTTCCTGTGGCAGCTATTTGATATAGTGGTTCGATCTTAATAGGATTTTGCATATATATGAGTAGTAAAGTAAAATTAATAAATGCCGAGTTTGGTCAAGATATCATGATAAACAAAATGTTTTTTCATACAAAAACTTGTTTTTGACCGATCTTTCCTATGGCAGCTATATGATATAGTGGTCCGATCCAGCTGTTTTTCACATATGAGCTGCATACAACAGAAAAAGGGACTTCTGCAAAATTTCATTGAGATAGCTTTAAAACTGAGAGACTAGTTCGACATGGCTCTATCGACTCGGCTGTTGATGCTGATCAAGAATATATATGCGTTACACATTTCACGACAAAATTATAATACCCTCTGCAAGGGTATAAAAATAGTCGATTTTTTCATTGTCAAACAATTGCTTACACATTTGGCATAAGTAATAATTAAATTAATTTAAGGGACTGAAATTACATATTTTTCTTATATTTAATATTTTGTATGGCCACCATTGGTATTAATGGCGCTTTGTCATTGAATGAATAAACTTTTTAAAATCATAATGGCTCGGCAACTGCTGCCACTCTTCTACTATAGCAGCTTTAATTGCTGTTCGGTTCTTATGATGCCTTTTAGCCACTCATTTCTTTAACAAAGCCCAGACATTTTCGATCAGGACTTTGCGCAGGTGTATCAAAGACTTTACCGCAGTTATAAAGTAACCACAAGCGTATCATATGCGCCTTATGCTTTGTGTCGTTATCCTGATAAAATTTAAAATTCGGCATGTTTTTCTTTATAAACCCAAAATTATACGCGCTGCTTGTTAACTAGTTCTTCAAAATGCTTAAATAATGTTGTGCGTCCATCGTGTTTTCAATAAAAACCAAATCTCCGACTCCTTGGCTTGATATGCATTCCCAAATCATTATTGACAGTTTGCCAAATTTGACTGTCGGGATGATGTTTCGGTTTTCTAAAGATGTTAAGGGCTTACGCCACACCCTTGTTGGCCCATCATTATAATATAGCATCATTTTCGTCTCATCGCAGAAGATGACGTCATCCCAATATTCGGCAGGTTGGTTGTGGTACATTGTGGCAAAGGACAAGCGTTTTCCAACATTAACATCAGAGAGCATTGATTTCTTGCAAGCAGCTCTTTATTTGTACTCGTGTCGTAGTATGGCCTGACGTACAGTTTACATCCAGATCCAACTCTTCCTTAAGATCTCTTGCAAGAGTTCTCGTCGAAATCATCGGATTCTGGTCGTTTTTTTACCAATGCGCGCTCCGCTTGTTTATTTATTTTTTACTTCCGACGGGCTCCTTTCTTTGGCTCCAATCTTCCCTCATTTTCAGCGCGATTTATAATATTGTAAATGGTCTTGCGGGTCACAGAAAATATTTCTGATAATTCCTGCGCACTTTTACCCAATTGGTGATTAAAATACACTAACTGGACCACCTCAAACGATAATCTCTTACCTGGCATTTTTAAGAGTGTCTAAATAATTTCTGACGCGCAACATACGAAAATTTTCAGTCAATAAGGCCAAAGTTACTGTAAGCAAAAACCATCTAATTTTGGTTTTTGAATTATTTCTCACATATCATTCTACTTTCGATTACTATTTGTATGAATTCTATAAGTAAATACTATAAGCAAGTATAGTAAATTAAAAAAAAAATATTTACAATATTGAAATATATTAAATATATTTAAAAAATTTGAGAAAGTAGAAAATAAATTGTTTTTGTAATATGAAAACAATTTCTTAACTTTCTTACTTTATGGGGTCGGTCATGTCTCCTTCTATGCGTTACACATTTCACGACAAAATTATAATATCCTCTGCAAGGTTATAAAAATATACATTTCTTCGTATTTATCTCTAAATTATGTTCACTGTTACGGGCTAACAACCTCTTCACGATCTCGAGCCGAGTCGATCTAGCCATGTCCGTCTGTCCGTCCGTTCGTCCGTCCGTCCGTCCGCCCGTATGTATGAACGCAAAGATCTCAGAACCTATAAGAGCTAGATGCTCCTAGTTCCCGCGCAGATCGACTTTGTTTCCGATAATCGATAGCTTCCTCCGTTTCCAAGTAATTGATAAAAATCGATATCGATATCCTGTTTATGGGCAATTTCGGTAAATAATAGTCACCAAACTTGACATATAGCTTCTAAAATATAATATATATATACATATATATATATATATATATCCCCATGTCGTGAGCTCCCGACTAGAACCTCTTACTTGTTTCTAATGAGGTCATTAAGCATATTGGAAATAAATCTCTGAAATATAGCTGATCCATTTTTAAGCCCGAAAGGCATTCTTAAATACTCGTACTGTCCATGAGGCGTTACGAACGCAGTACACGAGACAGAATTTTTCTCAAGTCCAATCTGCTGGTAACCACTTGTTGATGATACAGATGAGTTCTAATTAGTTCCTTACATTTGTCTGCCCAAGATTTGCCAAACTCTTCATCCTCGTTAAGGGTATCATTCTCTTCGATTTCAATACTAGCACAAAAAAATTTCTTGATTACTTAATGTAGGATTTCTTACATTATTATACGATTAATGATTGAATTGCTTATAACTAACAATTTGTTGGTCACTGGTGAATAAATATGCACAAGTTGAATAACGGTTTTATTCTTCATTGAATGATATTGAGCATTAACACTTTTCTTATGAACTAATTTTACTTCAATGATTTCTAAAGCATATCTTCCTAATAATACTGGTAGAGGTAATTGTTCAGCTCAGCAGGTAAAATTAAATTAGTATTATGTTCGGATAACAATTCAGTTACATATTGCCCAGCGAGGCAAGCAATGTCACTATTTTGTTTTGTTTGGCGCTTCTCGCATGTCATAAAATAGCTCAATATTATTTGCTGTTTACTAGCGCATATCGCTTTGCGCTCATCGTTGTTTCTGCGCATCAATCAATGCTAGCGATGCCGCAATGAGGATCTCTTATCGATCGCCTCGCTAAAAATTTTTTTTTTTCACATATTGTCAATACGCTCGCTATAAGCATATAAATAAATCAACCAGTTGCAGAAAAGCAGATAAAGCGGTATTTTTATAACATCTTTAACTTCTCGATATTAAGTGCTAATAAAGAAGCTTTTAGCCCAACATTTTGGTAATTCTTTTTATTTAACATTATATTGTTGCATAAAATTATTTAAATTAAAATTGAGCTAGTTACTAGATTCGGCAGTATTCAAAACCCGCTCTTATATACATATTTATTAATTTATTTATTAATGGTCGAAAAACCGCGTGTCTTCCTCATTATTCAATAGGTTATACAATAGATAATAGATTTATATGCTAAAAGCCTAGTTAAAAAATACAGTTTTTTAAATAGCATCACCGACCGATGGAGGTGTTTTATTTGCCAGTCCGGCCAGCTGTGCCCCTTTTCACAGCTAATTTTGTTAGTGACGCTATTAGAGCCCACCTCTAAGCGGAAGGTTGTAAGTAGGAAAAAGTGTTCTCAAGTAAAATTAGAAATAATCTTCATTTGCTATATTAATAAAGAAAATACAATAAATAGAAAAAAAGAGAGTAAGATTGTTAATAAAGTAAAGCAATGTAAGTTAGATAAAGAGTGTAATGTAGATAGGACAAAGAGAAAAGTAATGGGAAATCACCGACCCGGTGGGGAATAATTTTTCAACCTGTCCGGCAAGCTATGCCCCTGCTCATAGCTGGGAATGGTCAGCGACTTCCCGAAGGTATCCTGAAAGCAACGATTTTATTAGGAGTAGAGACAGTTCTGTAGAGAAAACGTAATGCAAACTATTATAATTTTTACATAGCTCGCGAAAAGGATTGTGCATAGCGCAGTCTGTTGTGCACGTAGATAGGAATAAGGGGCGATAGTTTCTAGTTGGTCTAGCCGGAACAGAGAATTGAAGACGCCCTAGCAGAAAAGGGGAATCTATATCGCCAATAATCAACTTATGTAGAAGGACAACACCGAGAATTGTTCTACGGGTGGGTAAAGACGGAAGGCTGAGAAGAAGCAGTCTGCTGGAGTAGGATGGCAACCGAAGATTAGGGTCCCAATATAAAACTCGTAAGGCAAAAAGCAGAACTTGCTTCTGAACAGATTCAATACGATCCTGGCTATTGTTATACTGTGGAGACCAGATGCAAGAGCAGTATTCAAGGATAGGGCGAACAAGAGAGATGTACAGAAGTTTTGTTATAAAAGGATCGTTAAACTCTTTAGACCATCGATTAATGAATCCAAGTACACTATTTGCCTCATTAACGATGGAATCTTTGTGAAGATTGAAACAGAGTTAAGAATCAAAAAAAACGCCTAGATCCTTAACTGTTAGTATACGTTGCAAAGGGATATTGTCGATTGTATAGCTGACAAGATAAGATTTAAAAGTCATAAACATACACTTTGAACAATTTAGATGCAATTGATTGGCCGAACACCATAGTTGCATAGCGTTCAAATCGTCTTGTAGACGAGAATGATGTAGGGGATTAGTGTATAATAGAAAAGTTTGACATCGTCCGCATTCATAAGTACACGGGCATGTGATATAACAGAGGGGAGATCATTTATAAAAAGAGTAAAGAGTAAAGGTCCAAGATGACTACCATGAGGAACACCAGAAGTAAAATGAACTCTTTTAGAGGTGGTCAGCCTCAGCATTACTCTTTGGGTCCTACCTTTTAAATAAGAATTAATCCAAAGCAAAAGAGACAGGGGGAAACCTATTCGGTCAAGTTTAAATAGTAAAATGTCATGGTGCACAGAGTCAAACGCCTTACTGAAGTCAGTGTAAATGACATCAGTTTGCATTTTCGAAAGGAAAGCATCATCTACCAAGGAAGTAAACTCAAGCAGATTGGTCGTAATTGACCGATTCTTTACGAATCCATGTTGAACAGGGGAAACAACTGATTTGCAGAAATGCTGCAAATTCGAAGTGATTATTTTTTCATATAATTTAGGAATAGGGGACAGTTTTGCAATGCCCCTGTAATTTTGTATATCAGACTTCCCACCTTTCTTGTGAAGAGGAATGATATAAGATTCTTTCCAAATAGATGGAAAGACAGAAGTTTCAAGGGATGGATTAAAAAGCTTTAGCAATGGATAAAGAAGGGAAGAACTACACTCCTTGAGTGACAACTAGGAATATTGTCCGGCACAGGAGAGCAAGAAGATTTTAAAGAGTTTATAGCTAATAGGAGAGAGGAGTGTGAAATAATGGGAGGAAGTATAGAACTAGCGGAAGAAATAGTATAAGGGTGAGAATTAGTATTAGGACAGACTGAAGAGTAAGTTAATTGGAAAAAATTGGTTGTCATGCGGTAAATTGCAGTAAAGAAGAGAGGAAGAGTACATACAGACGCGATGGCTCTTGATATCCGCATATTACTTGTGTTTTGATTCGACTAACTGTTGCGCGCGCTTAAGAGTCCAGTGCTGAATATAAGTCAACGGTCAACGAACTTTCGTGTGCATTTTTAATTCGGTTTTTTGACCTTTTTTCGTTTTGTTCGGTTGCCATGGAAAGTTCTAGTGCTGAACCGCTGGCCCCAAATAGGGTTCATTTTTACAGCGCAAGGTGGCATCCTCGTATGAGCGGTTGCAGGCGCTTCAACCTAGCCTCAACCAAACGCCACTTGCCAATAATGATGAAATTGCATTGTCGATGATGCTCAAGCGGATTGAAAAAATGGAGAACTAGACAAGAAGAACTAGACAAGACAAACGGAATCGGCAGTGAGTTACGCGAGGCTTTTGATGAGCTTTCAGTAACTTTGGAGACTTCATTGCGGCTTGAAATCGCTAAACGCTGTAGAGCATTGCCGTCCAGATCCACATTTGTAAATGAGCCTATTGCTGCTGCGTCAATGACTAGATCCATAGCGTTACCGACCTTACCGCCAATCAAATTGCCAACGTTTTCTGGAGGTTATACAGAGTGGTCAGATTTCTTTTCAATATTCACAATTTAATCGGAAATCATGCCGAACTAACAAACATTGAAAAAATGCAGCATTTGTGGCTCTGCCGGTGATCTCTGTGATCTCAAACGTCAGAGTACTCTGCAATCATCACAGCCATCGTAGCCTTCACTATAGCAGATCACCAGTCTAGCATCGCCCTTAATACAACTAATTGGAATGTGCCTGGAAATATTCGCCTCGCTGATCCTTGCTTTTACAAGCCGCAGCGAGTTGACTTATAAATCTGAGCTGGTCTTTTCTACGAGCTAATATGTGTCGGGTAAATAAAACTGCTACCGGGATTGCCTCTTCTGCAGAAGACACACAATCGTGTATCGTCTGACGCCCGCACTGATTATGATGGCCGAACCGATGAGTTAATTCAACGATTTTGGGAAGAAGAAAGTTTTCCAGACCCTGTTGCTAAAGCAACAAAGGAAGAGCTTGAAGGCGAGGAGCATTTTGTAATGAATTTTCAAAGGTTGCCAATAGGAGCATATTTCGTGCGACTCGCTCTCAAACTCATCCGGATCAATTAGGTGAATCTTATCAACAGGCATTTCGCAGATTAATATCGCTTGAGAGAAAGTTACATCGTCATCCCAGCCTTAAATCCCAGTATTGCGCGTTCATTAAAGTGTATATGGAGCTCGGACATATGTCTCTTGTCCCTTCAGAGTCGTTACGCTTATGTTTATGAAGGAACAAAGCACGAGCACTGAACTTCGTGTCGTGTTTGATGGTTCAGCTATCACCAGCAATGGATGTTGGCTGAATGAAGTTTTGATGGCTGGGTCCGTCATACAACCGAAGCTGTTTAACTTGATGTCTTAATGTCTCCTTACTGGAGACATTGGCAAGTTACGGTCCCTACAATGCCTCTTGTGGCGAAATTCTGCTGATTCTGAAATAAGTGTCTTCAAGTTGGACACAGTTACGTATGGCACAAAACAAGCTTCCTTTCTTGCCGTTCGAACAATGCAGTATTTGGCAGTCGAAGAGAAACATTTATTTCCGATTGTTGCAAAAATTATTCCACGCAATTTCTTTGGAGATGACCTTATATCTGGCGTTGGCTCGGTCCAATCGACGTATTAAATAAAACAATGGGCATCTAAAGGTTGCTTTGAACTCAGAAAATGGTGCTAGAGTCACTCCGCAGTGCTAAAAGGCATTCCTAACAAGGATAAGGACTCGTTTTTAAAATTTAGCGATGGAAGCGACATTACCAAAACCTTGGGCCTTACGTGGATCCTTTAACTGAAATGAAATTATTTACAGGTACATTCAATTGTTGGCCAGATTCATCAATATGTGTATCATGGATCCGAGATAAATCGTCGAAGTTCAACGTATTCGTTGCAAATCGGATAGCCACCATCCAGGAGCTCACAGCGGGCTGCCAGTGGCATTATGTTCCAACTGCCAGTAATCCAGCTGACATTCTTTCTAGAGGGGCCACTCCCGACGAGCTTATTCATTTAAAACTTTTGTCATTTTTGGCTGGTCCACAAAGGTGCTGGCCTGCAACTTGTCTTCTTGAAAAACCAATACTGGAGTTCATCGTAATCGGCGCCCCGGACTTTTGATCTCCGACATACGTTTTGGATCCTTCATACTTTTACGTAACGTTCAAAAGGGCTCTCTTTGGTATGATATAAAGAAATTGCAATTAAAGGGCGTGGTCGCTCGTTGCAGTATACTCTCATCACTATTGCCTTTTCAGGATAAATTTGGTATTCTTCGAGTTGGTGGGCGCCGTCATCCTATTATACTGCCTAGACAACATCCGGTTACCATCGCCATTGTCACTCACTTTCCTGAGCGGAATCTCCATGCTGGACCACGAGCCTTGTTGGGAGCAATTCGTCTGCAATATTGGCCGATTGGTGGCCGCAAAACAGTTTCCAGCATTGTAAACAAATGTATCAGATGTTTCCGGAACAAGACCCGCTAGGTGGAGCACGTAATGGTTAATCCAACGGAGCGATTTGTTGAAACTCGAGCGTTTGATATACCTGGTGTGGACTTTTGCGGACCATTCTTCTTCTCTACAAGCCTGACACTCGAAACAAAGCTCCTATAAAATGCTACATCAGCGTACTTATTTGCTTCGTGACGAAAGCCATTTGTTTGGAGTTGGTCAATCAACTTGTGCATTTCTCAATGCTCTAAAGCGCTATTTATGCACTCGTGGCAAGCCACGTCAGATTTGGTCTGACAATGCCACCAATTTTGTCGGCGCCAAAAACGAGCTATTGGAGCTAAATAATCTCTTCCCCAGTAGCTGTCAGCAAGAGGCTGTGGTCCAGTTTTGTTTGGCGGACACAAATGACTGGCGCTTCATTCCACCTCGCTCCCCTCACTTTGGTGGCCTTTGTGAGGCGGCGGTAAAAACTGCAAAACATCACTTCTATCGGGTTGTGGTGTCAACTGTTTTGGGATTCGAAGAGCTTCGTACCCTTGTGTGCTACAAAACAACAGTCATTAATTCTAGACCACTGCTTCCCATTTCAGAAGATACAGAAGACCTTGATGTTCTTACCCCAGCTCATTTTTTGGTTGGTGACCCACAAGCCACGTTCACAGAACCAGGTGTGACGCGGCTCAATTATAATCGTCTAGAGAGCTGGCAGCGAGTGTCCTACATGCACCAAGTCTTTTGGTTTTGGTGGCGAGAAGAATATTTAAATCTTCTGCAACAGTTCCAGGTGTGGCTCTCAATGACATCGTTCTTGTCAAAGAGGAGAACTTACCTTCTTTGAAATGGCTAGAGTGGTTGAATTGGTCAAAGGAACTGATGACATCACCCGCGTTGGAGTTCTCAAGACAGCTAATGGAATCATAAGGCGAGCAACTAATAAGCTGTGTCTGCTTCCCCTTAACGATCCTGTTGGCTCAGCAGCTAAAAATTAAACTAGTGTTATGTTAGCATAACATTTACAGTTACATATTGCCCTGCGAGGCAAGCAATGTCACTATTTTGTTTTGTTTGGCGCTTCTCGCATGTCATAAAATAGCTCAATATTATTTGCTGTTATCTATCTAGCGCTTATCGCTTTGCGCTCATTGTAGTTTCTGTTATCGCGCTCTTTTACCTTTTGCACTTTGTCTTAAGCGGCTAGCGCATCAATGCTAGCGACGCCGCAATGCATTCGTGTCTCGTATCTATATCCGACCTCTTATTGATCACTATAAGCATATAAATAAATCTATCCGTTGCATGAACTTATAAGAAAAAGTGGAGTTTTTATAACATCCTTAACTTCTCGCTATTAAGTGCTAAAAAAGCAAAAAAAGCTAAAAAAAAGCTTGTTAGCCCAACATTTTGGTGACCCAGACGTGATTTTTATATTTAACATTATAGTGTTGAATAAAATTATTTAAATAAAAATTGAGCTAATTGTTACATACATATGTACGAGCAAGTGTCATGCGGTAAATTGCAGTCAAGAGGAGTCTGTCTACATAAGCATATATACACCTACATACAGACGCGTTGGCTCTCGCCATCTGCATTTTACTTGTGTTTTTATTCGACTAAGTGTTAGGCGCGCTTAAGAGTACAGTGCTGACAATAAGTCAACGGTCAACGAATTTTCGTGAGCAATTTTGATTCGGTTTTCTTTGACCTTTTTATACCCTGAACCCATTAAAAATGGGCATAAGGGTATATTGTATTTGTGCAAAATCCAAATGTATGTAAGAGGCAGAAGGACGCATATCCGACCCCATAAAGTATATATATTCTTGATCAGCACCCATAGCCGAGCCGATCTAGCCATGTCTGTCCGTCCGTCCGTCCGTCCGTCGGTATGTATGAACGAAAGTATCTCAGAACCTATAAGAGCTAGAGACTTGAAATTTTAGATGTAGGTGCTCCTAGTGCCTGCCCAGATCGAGTTTGTTTCCGATAATCGATAACTTACTCCGTATATATATGCATTTGATGTTGGAAGAAGAGGGTTCAGGGTATCCCCTAGTCGGGAGCTCCCGACTAGAACCTCTTACTTGGTTTGTTTTCTTCGGTTGCCATGGAAAGTTCTAGTGCTGAATCACTGGCCCAGCCCAAGGTTGCGTCCTCGTATGAGCGGTTGCAGGTGCTTCAATCTAACCTCAACCAAACGCCCCTTGCCAATAATGATGAAATTGCATTGTCGGTGCTGCTCAAGCGGATTGAAAAAATAGAATCTGTATTCGAAGACACTCAAAACAAATTGGAAGAACTAGACTTTGACGAAATCGGCAGTGAGTTATGCGAGGCTTTTGATGAGCTTTCAGTAACTTTGGAGATTTCGGTGCGGTTTGAAATTGCTATGCGCAGTAGAGCATTGCCGTCCAGCTCCACTAGATCCAGAACGTTACCGACCTACCGCCAATCAAATTGGCAACGTGTTCTGGAGGTTAAACAGAGTGGTCAGATTTCTTTTCAATGTTCACAACTTTAATCGAAAATCATCCCGAATTCACAAACATTGAAAAAATGCAGCACTTGCGGCTATGCTTGAAGGACTCTGCGCTAGATACCATTCGGTCATTGGAAATATCAGAGGCTAATTATTCCATAGCATTAATTTTATTACAAAAACGATTTGATAACCGTCGATTAGTATTTAAGGCACACATCGTTGAACTTCTTGGGCTCAAGAAGGTAGAGAATGGCTCCGCTGGCATGTGGCGTGAATTATCGGATAAGTTTAATGCCCATATTCGTGCTCTCACCAGTTTGGATAGCAAGGAGCAAAATGCTGGTTGCATCCTTGTTCAGGTGCTACTGCGAAAACTGGATCATGCTACGCAGGCGAAGTGGGAAGAGAAGCTGGAGGATCCCGCCTTTGCAAATTTAATTCCATCATGGGCACAAATTGCCACAATTTTGGAGCAACGCTACAGAACCCTAGAGAGTGTGGATTATGCTATGGCAACCTATTCGCCGAGCTCTCAGGTGGGCCAGAACAAACAGGAGGACATCACTCGTTGCTACTAACTCAATGGCTGCTGTTTGCGTATTTTGTAATGGTGAAGAGCATAATATATGGCAATGCCCAGGATTTGGCAATTTGTCTCCATAGATACGTCTCAAAGAAGCAAAGCGATTATCTTTATGCCTCAACTGACTTAAAAGGGGACATCTTTTACGAACATGCAATTTCGGAACTTGCCGTCACATGTGGCTCCAAACACCACACACTTCGCATTTAGACGCTTTGCATTCGATTCATCACTCTGTCACTCCTACTACAGGTTCTTCAGCCACCGCCCCCACCTCTCTTGTCGCCCACAACCTCAGCAGCGATGTTGTGTTCCTGGCCACTTCTATTGTACTACTTAAAAATCGGTATGGGACTCTAGTTCCGTGTCGTGCTGTATTGGATGGTGGGTCACACCTACATTTAATTACATTCCGATTCGCTCAGCAGCTTCAGTTGAAGAAAAGTCCATCTTCAGCCGTAGTTGCTGGCTTGGGAAACGCCCTTTTCGCTACTGATGGATGCACTGTGACCGTCAATCTACAATCTCAAACGTCAGAGTACTCTGCAATCATCACAGTCAGCGTAGCTTCCACAATAGCAGATCCCCAGCTAAGCATCGCCCTTAATACAACTTATTGGAATGTGCCTGGAAATATTCGCCTCGCTGATCCTTGCTTGTACAAGCCGCAGCCAGTTGACTTATTAATCGGAGCTGGTCTTTTCTACGAGGCTATGTGTGTCGGGCAAATGAAACTGCTACCGGGATTGCCTTTTCTGCAGAAGACACGCTTTGGATGGATAGTTGCAGGTGGCGGTTCCCTGCAAGGCGGTACCTCTCTTTTGCCCAATCGTGTATCGTCTGATGACAGCACTGATTCTGATGGCCGAACCGATGAGTTAATTCAACGATTTTGGGAAGTAGAAAGTTTTCCAGACCCTGTTGATAAAGCAACAAAGGAAGAGCTTGACTGCGAGGAGCATTTTGTTGAGAATTTCCAAAAGTTGCCAACATGAACATATTCCGTGCGACTCCCTCTCAAACTCACTCTGGATTAAATAGGTGAATCTTATCAACAGGCATTCCCAGATTTATATCGCTTGAAAGAAAGTTGCATCTTCATCCCAACCTTAAGTCCCAGTATTGCCCGTTCATTCAAGAGTATATGGAGCTCGGACATATGACTCTTGTCCCTCCAGATTCGTTACGTTTATGCAAATATACTCTCCCTCATCATTTCGTGCTGAAGGAACAAAGCACGAGACCAAACTTCGTCGTGTCGTGTTTGATGGTTCAGCTATCACCAGCACTGGATTTTCGCTGATGAAGTGTTGATGGCTGGGCCCGACATACAACCGAAGCTGTTTAACATTTTGATGCGATTTCGCACGTTACCTTTTGCCCTTACGGAGACATTGACAAGATGTATCGCTGTGTCAGAGTTACGGTCCCAGATAACTACCTACAATGCACCTTGCGGCGAAATTCTACTGATTCTGAAATAATTGTCTTCAAGTTGGACACAGTTACGTATGCCACAAAACCAGTTTCTTTTCTTGCCGTTCGAGCAATGCAGCAATTGGCAGTCGACGAGCAACATTCATTTCCAATTGATACAAAAATTCTTCGACGCGATTTCTATTCTATCACGAGGCTCCACTTAAAACTCTTACGATACCAAAACTAAAGCTTTGTGGCGCACTTTTGTTAGCCCAATTGATGCAGGAAGTAGCTGAAATGAAATTATTTACCGCTACATCCCATTCTGGATCAGATTTATCAATATGTCTATCATTGATCCGAGATCTCTCCAGAGGGGCCACTCCCGACGAGATTATACAGTCAAAACTTTGGTCATGTGGTCCTGCATTTTTGGCTGGTCCACAAAGGTGCTGGCTTGCAACTTGTCTTCTTGAAAACCAATACTGGAGTTACGCAAAAGAGTGTTGCTCATCACAGATCCTGCAGATGTGAATTACTTTTCTGCTATTCAACGAGTATTTGCTTATGTGTACAAGTACATCCATCGTAATCGGCGCCCCGGACTTCTGATCTCCGACATAAGTTTTGGATCCTTCATACTTTTACGTAACATTCAAAAGGGCTCTCTTTGGGAGTATACTCTCATTATTATTGCCCTTTCAGGATGAATTTGTTATTCTTCGAATTGGTCGGCGGCTCGAAAAGTCAACACATAAGTGTTGACGCCCGTCATCCTATTATACTGCCTAGACATACCATCGCCATTGTCACTCACTTTCATGAGCGGATTCTACAAAGACCTTCTTGTCAAAGACGAGAACTTACCTTATTAGAAATGGCCACTAGCTAGAGTGGTTGAATTGGTCAAAGGAACTGATGACATCACCCGCGTTGGAGTTCTCAAGACAGCTAATGGAATCATAAGGCGAGCAACTAATAAGCTGTGTCTGCTTCCCCTTAACGATCCTGTTGGCTCAGCAGCTAAAAATTAAACTAGTGTTATGTTAGCATAACATTTACAGTTACATATTGCCCTGCGAGGCAAGCAATGTCACTATTTTGTTTTGTTTGGCGCTTCTCGCATGTCATAAAATAGCTCAATATTATTTGCTGTTATCTATCTAGCGCTTATCGCTTTGCGCTCATTGTAGTTTCTGTTATCGCGCTCTTTTACCTTTTGCACTTTGTCTTAAGCGGCTAGCGCATCAATGCTAGCGACGCCGCAATGCATTCGTGTCTCGTATCTATATCCGACCTCTTATTGATCACTATAAGCATATAAATAAATCTATCCGTTGCATGAACTTATAAGAAAAAGTGGAGTTTTTATAACATCCTTAACTTCTCGCTATTAAGTGCTAAAAAAGCAAAAAAAGCTAAAAAAAAGCTTGTTAGCCCAACATTTTGGTGACCCAGACGTGATTTTTATATTTAACATTATAGTGTTGAATAAAATTATTTAAATAAAAATTGAGCTAATTGTTACATACATATGTACGAGCAAGTGTCATGCGGTAAATTGCAGTCAAGAGGAGTCTGTCTACATAAGCATATATACACCTACATACAGACGCGTTGGCTCTCGCCATCTGCATTTTACTTGTGTTTTTATTCGACTAAGTGTTAGGCGCGCTTAAGAGTACAGTGCTGACAATAAGTCAACGGTCAACGAATTTTCGTGAGCAATTTTGATTCGGTTTTCTTTGACCTTTTTATACCCTGAACCCATTAAAAATGGGCATAAGGGTATATTGTATTTGTGCAAAATCCAAATGTATGTAAGAGGCAGAAGGACGCATATCCGACCCATAAAGTATATATATTCTTGATCAGCACCCATAGCCGAGCCGATCTAGCCATGTCTGTCCGTCCGTCCGTCCGTCCGTCGGTATGTATGAACGAAAGTATCTCAGAACCTATAAGAGCTAGAGACTTGAAATTTTAGATGTAGGTGCTCCTAGTGCCTGCCCAGATCGAGTTTGTTTCCGATAATCGATAACTTACTCCGTATATATATGCATTTGATGTTGGAAGAAGAGGGTTCAGGGTATCCCCTAGTCGGGAGCTCCCGACTAGAACCTCTTACTTGGTTTGTTTTCTTCGGTTGCCATGGAAAGTTCTAGTGCTGAATCACTGGCCCAGCCCAAGGTTGCGTCCTCGTATGAGCGGTTGCAGGTGCTTCAATCTAACCTCAATCAAACGCCCCTTGCCAATAATGATGAAATTGCATTGTCGGTGCTGCTCAAGCGGATTGAAAAAATAGAATCTGTATTCGAAGACACTCAAAACAAATTGGAAGAACTAGACTTTGACGAAATCGGCAGTGAGTTATGCGAGGCTTTTGATGAGCTTTCAGTAAATCAAATTGGCAACGTGTTCTGGAGGTTATACAGAGTGGTCAGATTTCTTTTCAATGTTCACAACTTTAATCGAAAATCATCCCGAATTCACAAACATTGAAAAAATGCAGCACTTGCGGCTATGCTTGAAGGACTCTGCGCTAGATACCATTCGGTCATTGGAAATATCAGAGGCTAATTATTCCATAGCATTAATTTTATTACAAAAACGATTTGATAACCGTCGATTAGTATTTAAGGCACACATCGTTGAACTTCTTGGGCTCAAGAAGGTAGAGAATGGCTCCGCTGGCATGTGGCGTGAATTATCGGATAAGTTTAATGCCCATATTCGTGCTCTCACCAGTTTGGGTAGCAAGGAGCAAAATGCTGGTTGCATCCTTGTTCAGGTGCTACTGCGAAAACTGGATCATGCTACGCAGGCGAAGTGGGAAGAGAAGCTGGAGGATCCCGCCTTTGCAAATTTAATTCCATCATGGGCACAAATTGCCACAATTTTGGAGCAACGCTACAGAACCCTAGAGAGTGTGGATTATGATATGGCAACCTATTCGCCGAGCTCTCAGGTGGGCCAGAACAAACAGGAGGACATCACTCGTTGCTACTAACTCAATGGCTGCTGTTTGCGTATTTTGTAATGGTGAAGAGCATAATATATGGCAATGCCCAGGATTTGGCAATTTGTCTCCATAGATACGTCTCAAAGAAGCAAAGCGATTATCTTTATGCCTCAACTGACTTAAAAGGGGACATCTTTTACGAACATGCAATTTCGGAACTTGCCGTCACATGTGGCTCCAAACACCACACACTTCGCATTTAGACGCTTTGCATTCGATTCATCACTCTGTCACTCCTACTACAGGTTCTTCAGCCACCGCCCCTACCTCTCTTGTCGCCCACAACCTCAGCAGCGATGTTGTGTTCCTGGCCACTTCTATTGTACTACTTAAAAATCGGTATGGGACTCTAGTTCCGTGTCGTGCTGTATTGGATGGTGGGTCACACCTACATTTAATTACATTCCGATTCGCTCAGCAGCTTCAGTTGAAGAAAAGTCCATCTTCAGCCGTAGTTGCTGGCTTGGGAAACGCCCTTTTCGCTACTGATGGATGCACTGTGACCGTCAATCTACAATCTCAAACGTCAGAGTACTCTGCAATCATCACAGTCAGCGTAGCTTCCACAATAGCAGATCCCCAGCTAAGCATCGCCCTTAATACAACTTATTGGAATGTGCCTGGAAATATTCGCCTCGCTGATCCTTGCTTGTACAAGCCGCAGCCAGTTGACTTATTAATCGGAGCTGGTCTTTTCTACGAGGCTATGTGTGTCGGGCAAATGAAACTGCTACCGGGATTGCCTTTTCTGCAGAAGACACGCTTTGGATGGATAGTTGCAGGTGGCGGTTCCCTGCAAGGCGGTACCTCTCTTTTGCCCAATCGTGTATCGTCTGATGACAGCACTGATTCTGATGGCCGAACCGATGAGTTAATTCAACGATTTTGGGAAGTAGAAAGTTTTCCAGACCCTGTTGATAAAGCAACAAAGGAAGAGCTTGACTGCGAGGAGCATTTTGTTAAGAATTTCCAAAAGTTGCCAACATGAACATATTCCGTGCGACTCCCTCTCAAACTCACTCTGGATTAAATAGGTGAATCTTATCAACAGGCATTCCCAGATTTATATCGCTTGAAAGAAAGTTGCATCGTCATCCCAACCTTAAGTCCCAGTATTGCCCGTTCATTCAAGAGTATATGGAGCTCGGACATATGACTCTTGTCCCTCCAGATTCGTTACGTTTATGCAAATATACTCTCCCTCATCATTTCGTGCTGAAGGAACAAAGCACGAGACCAAACTTCGTCGTGTCGTGTTTGATGGTTCAGCTATCACCAGCACTGGATTTTCGCTGATGAAGTGTTGATGGCTGGGCCCGACATACAACCGAAGCTGTTTAACATTTTGATGCGATTTCGCACGTTACCTTTTGCCCTTACGGAGACATTGACAAGATGTATCGCTGTGTCAGAGTTACGGTCCCAGATAACTACCTACAATGCACCTTGCGGCGAAATTCTACTGATTCTGAAATAATTGTCTTCAAGTTGGACACAGTTACGTATGCCACAAAACCAGTTTCTTTTCTTGCCGTTCGAGCAATGCAGCAATTGGCAGTCGACGAGCAACATTCATTTCCAATTGATACAAAAATTCTTCGACGCGATTTCTATTCTAAATCACGAGGGGCTCCACTTAAAACTCTTACGATACCAAAACTAAAGCTTTGTGGCGCACTTTTGTTAGCCCAATTGATGCAGGAAGTAGCTGAAATGAAATTATTTACCGCTACATCCCATTCTGGATCAGATTTATCAATATGTCTATCATTGATCCGAGATCTCTCCAGAGGGGCCACTCCCGACGAGATTATACAGTCAAAACTTTGGTCATGTGGTCCTGCATTTTGGCTGGTCCACAAAGGTGCTGGCTTGCAACTTGTCTTCTTGAAAACCAATACTGGAGTTACGCAAAAGAGTGTTGCTCATCACAGATCCTGCAGATGTGAATTACTTTTCTGCTATTCAACGAGTATTTGCTTATGTGTACAAGTACATCCATCGTAATCGGCGCCCCGGACTTCTGATCTCCGACATAAGTTTTGGATCCTTCATACTTTTACGTAACATTCAAAAGGGCTCTCTTTGGGAGTATACTCTCATTATTATTGCCCTTTCAGGATGAATTTGTTATTCTTCGAATTGGTCGGCGGCTCGAAAAGTCAACACATAAGTGTTGACGCCCGTCATCCTATTATACTGCCTAGACATACCATAGCCATTGTCACTCACTTTCATGAGCGGATTCTACAAAGACCTTCTTGTCAAAGACGAGAACTTACCTCATTAGAAATGGCCACTAGCTAGAGTGGTTGAATTGGTCAAAAGAACTGATGACATCACACGCGTTGCAGTTCTCAAGACAGTTAATGGAATCATAAAGCGAGCAACTGATAAGATGTGTCTGCTTCCCCTTAACAATCCTGTTAAAGCCCAATCGTTCAACGTGGGGAGTATGTTCGGCTCAGCAGCTAAAAATTAAACTAGTATATGTTTGCATAACATGATGAATTGAAAAGCTTTCACCAATCATGACGCTATGGGCGCTCAATAGGGATAAAATCGCTCCTTGATTTTGTTAATATCTCGGTATATTTCATTGCCAATGATTTGCAATGTTATTTGGGTATACCCCACACCTGATTTGTAAAATACAAATGGCCGTTGGTTTTATTTTAATAATTCTACTCCGCCACAATTATTTTCACCGTCAGGACGCTAATTTAAATATTATATAAGCATTGGCAGTGTTAAGTAAAAGAATAAAGAAGTTATTTCCGACCCTATAAAATGTTCTTTCCTGGCATCTATAGTTGTCCGTCCGTATATTGAAACCTATATAAATTAAGCATATCGCTTTAATTATGTGGTGTATTTCTCGAGCTAGGAAGAGCTAAAGCGGGCCTTATGTTGGAAGAAGCCTAGAGTTGGGACTTGGTATTATTATAGTTCTATGTTTATTGATGTTTATTAATAAACGAAGTAATTAATGTCTTTTACTTTATGTATTTTTATTCAAATTGATTATTATCTATTTGTAATATTTCTAGGAATTTATCGGTATATCCGCCGCAACGGGCGAAAAATTATGATGACCCCGAGAACTCTTAAAGAGTCTTTAGCAGCAAAAGAATATTTTGACAGATTAATGGAAGAAGCGCCACTCAAGCAAGCTACTTTTCCAAGTATACTGGAACTTTTTGATCTGTTAGATAAATATCAGGTGGAAATACCAGAAGAGATACGGCTACAAGTGGAAGGCCTACAGACAGCTTGGCAGGATTATCTGAGGAAGTTAGGAGAAGCTGATGAGATGCTCGACAATAATCGTGATGAATTTAAAAAGATATTATTACATCAAGCCGAAAAATTTAAAATGATCCTTAAAGAATTCTTAGATGATTTTTATCTAAAGCTGCCTACGGCTGCCAACATGTAATACTAATCAATTTATCCATATTTTCGCGAATCACTAATTAATAAATTTTACAGAAATCCAAAGATAGCTCTTAAATTTCTAAAAATTATATCACTGAAGGTGGAGGACTGTTTCAAGTTTGAGGAGAGCCTTAAAAGCGATTTATCCGTGTTCAATGTGAATCAACCTGAAAGCTTAGATTTGCGCAAACTAGACACCGAGGTAAAAATAGTTCAGAATATTTGGCAGCTCATTCTCGACTGGCAAACCAGCTGGGATAATTGGCGAAAAGGTAACTTCTGGAAAATTAATATTGATGAAATGGAGGATAAGGCCCTAAGCTTATACAAGGAATTTAGTATATTAAACAAAATGTATTATGAGCGCCATTGGGAGATGTTAGAAGTAACAACAAAAAGTATAGACAGTTTTAGGCGGACTCTGCCATTAATTACAGCACTGAAAAATCCTAATATGCGTGAACGTCATTGGAGTAGAGTGCGTGGTGTAATGCAAGTGTAAGTGTGGTATTTATTTATATTTATTGTCCATTTGTGTGAAATTGCTAGTACTTTCTCAAGAGCTATAGTGAAAAAGACACAGACGAATCAAAAAATTTAGATTTTCAGAGAATTCCGAATGCTTTGATTTACAATTTAATTTTATATTACAAGATCTCTTCTGGTAGTCCAATGACAGAAGTGTTTCAAACTTTTCGTAGTTAAAGTTGTATGAAATTGGGCCATGCCTAAATTTATTCAATAAATAGCGGCAGAAATTAATTGTAAGATTGACAAAAAAGTCAGTTAAGTAAGTTGGCATATACTAATAGAACAGAAGGATCGCTCTAGGTTTCATTAGCTGTTTGGAGCCTACGACATAGGTCACATATTTGCGAATCTGTTCGACAGCCTCTATTACACTTTACCAAGTAATGAAAACTTGCGGATAACAGAGGCCCATTTGCTCATATAATCTGCCAGAGGAATAGGATTTTCGTGATTAAGATGCTCAATTAGAGGAAAGTTGCGTCCATAAATGTAGGGGCCAATTGGGCGCTTGAGTGGCCAAATATTAGTAGCCCATTGGGCTAAAACCCCCACTTTAGAAAAAAAACAAAAAACAAAATAAATTAGCATATATTATTTAGGTCAAAAAATGCATGATTAAATAATTAAAATAAATATATAAAATATATAATACACAAACCCCTAATTCCTAAACTAAAAGAGCAACAAGTGCAAGTTAGCAGGAGACGATCTTGTTTCTAAAATGACTACAACGGAAAGACCTTAAATATTATTTCATCTAATTTCATTTCATAACATATTAATATATATGTCGGAGTGCGAATTATTATTCTCCATTCTATAAAGCTTCAGAGCGCAGCGAATTTCGATGTGTACGGTAGGCGTCTCCGGAAGCAAAATCCTATTAAGATCGGACCACTATATCAAAAAGCTGCCAATCGGCCGAAAATTAACTTGTAAGAAAAAACATTTTGTTTTTCAAGATATCTTGACCAAACTCGGCATTTATTAGTTTTACTATACTCCTAATATGCATGTGAAATCCTATTAAGATCGGTCTACTATATCATATAGCTGCTATAGAAACGATCGGTCGAAAATTAAGTTGTTGTTTGAGAAAACATTTTGTTTTTCAAGATATCTTGACCAAACTCGGCATTTATTAGTTTTACTATACTCCTCACATACATGCAAAATCCTATTAAGATCGGACCACTATATCATATAGCTGCCATAGGAACGATCGGTCGAAAATTAAGTTGTTGTATGAAAAAATTTTGTTTTTCACGATATATTGACCAAACGCGGCATTTATTTGTTTAACTATGCCCATTATATATATACAAAATCCTATCAACATCGGACCACTATATCATATAGCTGCCATAAGAGCGATCCGTCGAAAATTAAGTTGTTGTATGAAAAAACATTTTGTTTATCAAGATATCTTGCCCAAACTCGGCATTAACTATTTTCCCTTTGCTTCTTAGATATGGGCAAAGCACTACAAGCCTTATGAAAAGGTTGTGTCTGCAAGGGTATTAGATCTTCGGCGTGCCGAAGATAGCCTTTCCTTCTCGTTTTTTTTTTTAGTAATAACACAAAATATCCTGCAACTTTACCCTTGCTTTTATCAAACCTCGTTTAATTATATGCTGCGCCAGTTGAAACATTTTGTACTATACACCTTCCCTGATCCGCTTGGTACGCACAACAAAGTTACAGCCGATGACATAGGCATAAAAATTTCCTATTAATTTATCTACAATATTAAAAATATCAGAATAATGACATTGTTCAGCCATACGCTAATTGCTAGAAATTATTGCCAAATTATTTCGCTGCCCAACAAATAGTGGCGAAAATGTTTTATTGCCATGGCAACAGCAAGAGTCTCTAATTCATATAAATGGTATCGTAACTCAGCAGGTGAAGCGGCCGCCTTTCTGTAATATTCAACAACATGGGACTTGTTGTGAATTTTATGTAACAAGATGGTACCATATCCACGAGCGCTTGCATCGGTATGCAACTCGATTGCATACTGGCTTCTGTGTAAGAATAGGAATAACTTTTTTCTGGCTTCCAACTAAATTCGTTATTATCTGATGTTAAAAGATATAACGGTTTCATAAAACAAGAAAATCCTTGCATGAATCGCCGAAAATAGGACGCTAGTCCAATAAATTGTCTTAAAGCAGAGACCGACTAAGAAGGTGGTGTGGCAGTCAACGCTGAAATTTTAAGCGAATTTAGACGAATTTCACCAACACTCACTTCATAAACTAAATATCGAACAGATGACTTAAGAAAAAAACACATTTTTACATTAAATGAAAATCCAGGTTTTGTGAGAACGTCAAGAGTAATCTTTAACCTTTCCAATATAGAAATGTACTAAAAATATTATTTCTAAGGGTGTTTATCACTTTCGATGTGTAAGCTAGGCGTCTGGACTCAACGTCCTTTTCCCTTTGAATCCCATCGAACCAAGCTCGGCGACATTGTCGCCTCGCCATGACAGTTCTAAGCAAAGCGACAATATTGCTTTTAGAACAGTCGCAACATACAACTTCATTTGCCATTCCCAATCATTGGGAACTACCAAATATTTTGACATTCCCAATCATTAATGTGACATTCTACGTTTAACCACACAGACATTCCTTGCACCGACATATATATGTCGGATGGTCCGGTGAATTCATGGGCTTTTCACTTCGAGCAGCGAGTTCCGTCGTCTTTGTTGGTTGCATTAGATGTTTTCTATTTTTTTCGGGGTAAGCAATTCACTTTCTTCTGTGCAAATAAATTCATTGCCTCTCATCGCAACGAATACCCACGAAAACCAGCGGCAATCGCTTTTCGTTCTTGCAACGCTGCAAAAGCCAGTGATAACCGCTTTTCGTTCTTGCAATGCAACGAATACCGGATATAACCGCTTTTACTTCTTGCAAAGCTCTCTTCTTATCTTTACACGAATCAGCCGCTAAAGAGCTGCACGCATACCAACAACAATATGCACGGGCCACACTCAGCGAGGAAGAGTAAGACATGCACTTCTCAAGCTTCTGTTTCATAAACAATGCTCAAAATCAAATTTTGCAAAAAACATTAAAGTGGATGAATATTTTGAAACGCACCAAGTCTAGCTATGTTTCTCAGAATGTCTTCGCTAGTACAAGCTTATGCGTCTGTTTCAACGCCACAATCTTTATTGGTACCCTCACTCGTACTACCATTTGCGTCTGTTTCAACACCACAATCTTTATTAGCAGCCTCACTGGTACTCTTATTTGCGTCTGTTTCAACGCCACGACACATCTCTTTACCACTTCTTCATATCTTCATCCATTTCTCCAGAAACTGTCTCGACCGGTAACGCTCTCAAGCATTCATGTGAGAATTTAAAAGTCCATTAACTGTTTAATGACTTTAAACCATATCGATCTCCATCCAATAGTTCCGCTATTACAAACGGTCCTTTGAATTTATGATCTAGTTTGGCTTGATTCCTCCCTCCACACTTGAAAAGAACAAAATCACCCACGATTTGCTTTACAATTTTCGCTTTGTCTTTATCGCTTCTTTATTTGTCACAATGCGTATTTCCTATCGTATTATTTTTATCTTGTGCGCTTACATATCATAAATTTCCATCTTTTTCATTGACAATATTTGACAACATCCCTAAAGGCTTTACATCTTTTCCAATTAGAAATTGTAGTGGACTTAATTTGGTAACACGATTGTATGTGCAATTTATTGCCAATTAAACTTCTTTTAAAGCCTCTTGCCAAGAACTTTGACCTCTGACTACAGCTGTTAGCAAACTTTCGACTAGCTCCTGTGGCGACCAAATGCAATTCAATAATATGTGCAGAACAAAATTCTTTAAAAACATCGGCCCTAATCAAAAGATATAACTGCCTTAACTGACTGTATACAACTTTTGGTATCTATGTTCTGTGTATGATGCAAATATACGTACTTTGTTAATGCATCTATAAGAACAATGACATATTTCTTTTGCTCGTTTTTGCCACTTAATTTTCAAGTGATGTCTACATGAATTGTGCCATGGTATTTCAATTTTGAGTATCGGATGCATTTCCTGTTTAATTTTCCCGGAGAGTGGTTTCGATGGCTTACACGTTTTGCAATTGCTAACGAATTTTCGGACTTATTTTGCCATACCGTCAAACAAATAGCAACTATACACCACCTTATCGATTGTTAGTAAAGTAAAGAAATATAAGCTAGATATAAGGAATGTTAAGTATATAGGACAAAGATACAGTTACCCAGACCCCACAAAACATCGGCCCTGATCAGCTATAATCCATTACGCAAGGCGACCCAGCACCCTTATTATTGATCGCTGAAAGACTGACTGAGCGTTCTTCAAGCCAAATGGCATTGACAAGAACTCATACTGTCCCTCTGGCCTAACAAACGCTGTACGTTCGATAGATTCTGAGATATCTTTACCCCACGGAATCTGACAATTTGGTCAGCAAACTTATCGGAGACTCTGTTGGCATTTACTTCTCTATAATCAACACATAAGCAATCTTTCCCATTTTTCTTTCTGACCAACATAATAGGACTCGCAAATGGTGAGCAGCTAGGCTGAATAACCTTTGCCACCAATAATTCATTTATCTTACATCGGGCAGTTTCCTTTTCATCTATGCTAAGCCTATATGGGCGTCTTTGTACAGTTTTGTTTGGATCAATTAGACGTTTTTTCCAACTGGCCAGTATCAACGCGACTTTTTTGTATCCCATGGATGAAATGCTCTATATATGATGTAGTAGTCCGATCTTAATATGATTTTGTCTATATATGAGGTGTAAAGTAAAAATAACAAATGACGAGTTTGGGCAAGATATCTTAAAAAATAAAACGTTTTTTCATACAACTTAATTTTCGACCGATCGTTCCTATGGCAGCTATATGATATAATACTCCGATCTTAATATGATTTTGTCTATATATGAGGAGTAAAGTAAAAATATAAAATGTTTTTTCATACAACTTATTTTTCGACCGATCGTTTCTGTGGCAGTTATATGATATAGTGTACCGATCTGAATAGGATTTTGCATTTATATGAAGAGCATAGTAAAACTAATGTCAAGTTTGGTTAAGATATCCTGGAAAACAAATTATTTTTTCATACAACTTAGTTTTCGACCGATCGTTCCTATGACACCCACATAATAAAGTGGTCCGATCTTAATAGAATTTTGCATATATATATATGAGGAGCTTAGTAAAACTAATAAATGCCGAGTTTAGTAAAGATATCTTGATAAACAAATTGTTTTTTCCATACAAAAACTTAATTTTCGACCGATCGTTCCTATGACATCTATATGATATAGTGGCCCGATCTTAATATGATAATGTCTATATATGAGGAGTAAAGTAAAAATAATAAATGCCGAGTTTGCTCAAGTTATCTTGAAAAACAAAATGCTATTTTATACAACAACTTTATTTTCGACCGATCGTTCCTATGGCTGTTATATAATGTAGTGGTCCGATCTTAATAGGATTTCGCATATAAATGAGGAGCTTAGTAAAACTAATAAATGCCGAGTTAAGTAAAGATATCTTAAAAAATAAAATGTTTTTCATACAACAACTTAATTTTCGACCGTTCGTTCTTATGGCAGCTATATGATATAGTAGTCCGATCTTAATAAGATTTTGTCTATATATGAGGAGTAAAGTAAAAATAATAAATGCCGAGCTTGCTCAAGTTATCTTGAAGAACCAATTGTTTTTCATACATTAACTTGATTTTCGACCGATCGTTCCTATGGCAGCTATATAATACAGTGGTCCGATCTTAATAGGATTTTACATGCATATGAGGAGTATAGTAAAACAAATAAATGCCGAGTTTGGTCGAGATATCTAAAAAAAATGTTTTTGATACCACAACTTATTTTTCGATCGATCGTTTCTGTGTCAGTTATATGATATAGTGTATCGATCTGAATAGGATTTTGCATTTATATGAAGAGCATAGTAAAACTAATTAATGTCAAGTTTGTCTAAGATATCCTGAAAAACAAATTGTTTTTTCATACAACTTAGTTTTCGACCGATTGTTCCTGTAACACCTATATAATAGAGTGGTGCGATCTTCATAGAATTTCGCATATATATGAGGAGCTTAGTAAAACTAATAAATGCCGAGTTTGGTCAAGATATCTTGAAAAATAAAATGTTTTTTCATACAACTTAATTTTCGACTGATCGTTCCTATGGCAGCTATATGATATAGTAGTCCGATCTTAATAAGATTTTGTCCATATATGGGGAGTAAAGTAAAAATAATAAATGCCGAGCTTGCTCAAGTAATCTTGAAAAACAAAATGTTTTTTCATACAACAACTTCATTTTCGACCGATCGTTCCTATGGCAGTTATATAATTTAGTGGTCCGATCTTAATAGGATTTTGCATATATCTGAGGAGCTTAGTAAAACTAATAAATGCCGAGTTTAGTAAAAATATCTTAAAAAACAAAATGTTTTTTATACAACTTATTTTTCGATCGATCGTTTCTGTGTCAGTTATATGATATAGTGTACCGATCTGAATAGGATTTTGCATTTATATGAAGAGCATAGTAAAACTAATTAAAGTCAAGTTTGGTTAAGATATCCTGGAAAACAAATTGTTTTTTCATACAACTTAGTTTTCGACCGATGGTTCCTATGACATCTATATAATAAAGTGGTCCGATCTTAATAGAATTTTGCATATATATGAGGAGCTTAGTAAAACTAAAAAATGCCGAGTTTAGTAAAGATATCTTAAATAATAAAATGTTTTTTCATACAACAACTTAATTTTCGACCGATCGTTCCTATGGCAGCTATATGATATAGGGGCCCGATCTAAATATGATTTTGTCTATATATGAGGAGTAAA
This sequence comes from Drosophila americana, assembly GCA_030788265.1. Classification (NCBI taxonomy): domain Eukaryota; kingdom Metazoa; phylum Arthropoda; class Insecta; order Diptera; family Drosophilidae; genus Drosophila; species Drosophila americana. Next base: position 356,402 of record JAURSC010000059.1, on the reverse strand, counting down.
GTAAAAATAATAAATGCCGAGTTGGCTCAAGTTATCTTGAAAAACAAAATCTTTTTTCATACAACAACTTTATTTTCGACCGATCGTTCCTATGGCAGTTATATGATATAGTGTACCGATCTAAATAAGATTTTGCATGCATATGAGGAGTATAGTAAAAATAATAAATGCCGAGTTTGGTCAAGATATCTTGAAAAATAAAATGTTTTTTCATACAACTTAGTTTTCGACCGATCGTTCCCATGGCAGCTATATGATATAGCGGTCCGATCTTAATATGATTTTGTCTATCTATGAGGAGTAAAGTAAAAATAATAAATGCCGAGTTGGCTCAAGTTATCTTGAAAAGCAAAATCTTTTTTCATACAACTTCATTTTCGACCGATCGTTCCTATGGCAGTTATATAATATAGTGGTCCGATCTTAATAGGATTTTACATGCATATGAGGAGTATAGTAAAACAAATAATTGCCTAGTTTAGTAAAGATATCTTGATAAACGAAATGTTTTTTCCATACAAAAACATAATTTTCGACCGATCGTACCTATGACAGCTATATGATATAGGGGCCCGATCTTAATATGATTTTGTCTATATATGAGGAGTAAAGTAAAAATAATAAATGCCGCGTTGGCTCAAGTTATCTTGAAAAACAAAATCTTTTTTCATACAACAACTTCATTTTCGACCGATTGTTCCTATGGCAGTTAAATGATATAGTGTACCGATCTAAATAAGATTTTGCATGCATATGAGGAGTATAGTAAAAATAATAACTGCCGAGTTTGGTCAAGATATCTTGAAAAATAAAATGTTTTTTCATACAACTTAGTTTTCGACCGATCGTTCCTATGGCAGCTATATGATATAGTGGTCCGATCTTAATATGATTTTGTCTATCTATGAGGAGTAAAGTAAAAATAATAAATGCCGAGTTGGCTCAAGTTATCTTGAAAAACAAAATCTTTTTTCATACAACTTCATTTTCCACCGATCGTTCCTATGGCAGCTATATGATATAGTGGTCCGACCTTAATAGGATTTTACATGCATATGAAGAGTATAGTAAAACAAATAAATGCCGAGTTTGGTCAAGATATCTTAAAAAAAAAATGTTTTTCATACAACTTATTTTTCGATCGATCGTTTGTGTGGCAGTTATAGTGTACCGATCTGAATAGGATTTTGCATTTATATGAAGAGCATAGTAAAACTAATTAATGTCAAGTTTGTCTAAGATATCCTGAAAAACAAATTGTTTTTTTATACAACTTAGTTTTCGACCGATCGTTCCTATGACACCTATATAATAGAGTGGTCCGATCTAATAAATGCCGAGTTAAGTAAAGATATCTTAAAAAATAAAATGTTTTTTCATACAACAACTTAATCTTCGACCGATCGTTTCTGTGGCAGTTATATGATATAGTGTACCGATCTAAATAAGATTTTGCATGCATATGAGGAGTATAGTAAAAATAGAAATGCAGAGCTTGGTCAAGATACCTTGTAAAATAAAATGTTATTTCATACAACTTAATTTTCGACTGATCGTTCCTATGGCAGCTAACTGATATAGTAGTCCGATCTTAATATGATTTTGTCTATATATGAGGAGTAAACTAAAAATAATAAATGCCGAGATTGCTCAAGTTATCTTGAAAAATAAAATGTTTTTTTCATACAAAAACTTCATTTTCGACCGATCGTTCCTTTGGAAGATATGTAATATAGTGGTCCGATCTTAATAGGATTTTTCATATATATGAGGAGCTTAGTAAAACTAATAAATGCCGAGTTTAGAAAAGATATCTTGATAAACAAAATGTTTTCGACCGATCGTTCCTATGACAGCCATATGATATAGTGGTCCGATCTTAATATGATTTTGTCTATATATGAGGAGTAATGTAAATATAATAAATGCCGAGTTTGCTCAAGTTATCTTAATAAACAAAATGTTTTTTTCATACAAAAACTTAATTTTCGACCGATCTTTCCCATGGCAGTTATATAATATAGTGGTCCGATCTTAATAGGATTTTGCATATATATGAGGAGCTTAGTAAAACTAATAAATGCCGAGATTAGAAAAGATATCTTGATAAACAAAATGTTTTCGACCGATCGTTCCTATGACAGCCATACGATATAGTGGTCCGATCTTAATATGATTTTGTCTATATATGAGGAGTATAGTAAAAATAATAAATGCCGAGTTTGCTCAAGTTACCTTGAAAAACAAAATGTTTATTCATACAACAACTTAATTTTCGACCGATCGTTCCTATGGCAGCTAACTGATATAGTAGTCCGATCTTAATATGATTTTGTCTATATATGAGGAGTAAAGTAAAAATAATAAATACCGAGTTTGCTCAAGTTATCTTGAAAAATAAATTTTTTTCATACAAAAACTTAATTTTCGACAATCGTTCCTATGGCACGATATCTTGAGCAAATTCGGCATTCTTTAGTTTTACTATGCTCCTCATATGTATGCAGAATCCTAATTAGATCGGACCCCTATGTCATATAGCTGCCATAGGAACGATCGGTCGAAAATTAAGTTGGATGAAAAAACATTGTGTTTTTCAAGATATCTTGACCAAACTCGGCATTTATTAGGTTAACTATAGTCCTCATATATATGCAAAATCCTATTAAGATTGGACCATTTGCCATTTGAACGAATTGTCGAAAATTAAGATTTTGTATGGACAAATTTTTTGTTTTTCACTATATCTTGACCAAACTCGGAATTTTTAGTTTAACTATGCTTCTCATATATATGCAAAGTCCTATCAACATCGGACCACTATATCATTTTTTTGATTAGAAACCTGTTTTTGTTATCAAGATATCTTGACCAAACTCGACAATAACTATTTTCCCTGTGCTTCTTAGATATGGCAAAGCACTATAAGCATTATGAAAAGGTTGGGTCTGCAAGGGTAATAGACCTTCGGCGTACCAAAGATAGCCTTTCTTTCTCGTTAAGCTTGAACTCGTGAAGAATCATAGAAATTAAATTTGGTGATTGACACGCTAGCAGAAGATTTGCTAGCAATAAAGGCTGCCAATATCTCAGAAGTGGTGTCCGACGAAGGTCGAGACACAAAAACTTGCCTACGAGGGGCAACAACCGTTAAAGTAGGCGTTGATGGGACTGCCGGTAATACAGGAGTTGGTGGAGCTAACGGGGCTGACGGGGCTGAGGCAGTTTGGATAACTGTTACGGGATCAGGTACGGGCTCTACTGTGACTACTTCCGGGGTTGAAACAGGGGTAATTGGGCAGTCGCTCGGAGAAGGCGATAAAGACAACATTGGAAATAAATCCAAGTTGCTAGGTAGCGACAAGAAAGACGTAGGTGTCTAAATAGACGTAGAGGGCAATTGCAAAAGTTGAGTCTGCAGCCGGCGATTGCTTGGAGACTCGAATTTGTATTTGCCAAGAAACTCAAAACTCAAATTACTCGAGAGCTGCTTGGCCACATTATTCAAATTTAAGAATTGATTTCTCACAGAATTATATACTGGATATGCATTTTGGGCACGACGAACGCAAGCTGCCGCAGCCCTTGGCAGTTGCAGCGATCTTGGCGCAATCACGCCCAGTGAGACCTGCACATTAAAAAGCATGCATCATATTCTCACACAGCTAGCAATTAACAAATTGCGTCAGTGCAGAATCATCAGCCTGCTTGAAAGTGCTCGGTTTCTTACAGCACGACATAATTATTATTTGCGTATGCAAGTTGCGAGGGCGCAGAGTAAACCGAAAACAATACACAAAAATAGATCAAGTAAACACTCAAAAATCAATTATTCGTACACAAAAAAATTGTTTGGAGCGAAAAGCAATAGCAAAAATTTGCGAGAGCGCGATGCACAAGCAGAAATATGCAGCAGCGAGCACACGCACAAACAAGTGAATGCACATGGGAGCACCAAAGCAAAGTAATCAAAACAGGCAATAACAACACGGAACTGACGCCGCGTTTTATAGATGCAATAATTAACAGACTTACGATGCACAACAGATAACACTTTGCACAATTTATAAAGGCTTTTTAAATAAAGCACCAAAATATGCAAAATTTAGAAATAAAAAGCAGGATTAAAGCGCAAAAATATATACAAATCTTGGAGTACAAGTAAAACACGTCTATCACTCTCAATTGAAAACTCTCTCTTTCGAAATGCTAAGCTTTTGTGGCACAATGTTCTCTACATAACCTTGACATAAAATTTCTCAGAATCGTTGACAATGCCCTTAAGCATAACATCATTATGCAATCGTTTTCCAAAAAATTTTCCAGCTACAGCTTCCTCTGTGAGTGAACACTCGGCTCCAGAGTCAAAGTAAAAATCAACAGATTCACCAGCATGGGTAAGTGTACCTTTTGGTTCCACTGCCGAGCAGATTTCCACACGCTTCACTGTGCTCTAAGCAGTCGAAGGGCACACAGAGGAAATATGTCCAACTTTTCCACACTTATAAGTTACTTCTTCATACGGCTGCCCGCAATTTTATGCCCTTCCCTTCCGCAATAGTGGCAAGTGATGTGTGAGAATTTGCGCTTCTTTTTTTCGGGACCCTGCGTTGATTGCCTCTTGCCGCTGCCCTATTTCATACACTTGCAATTGTCGCCGCAATTCGCTACTTGACTTAATGTTTGTTGTACACACTAAGTGTTTCAGAACAGAAATCAGAAAAACCGATATTGCTATTTCCTCCAGATCCACATTTTTCATCTTGGTCATTAACGAAGTGACTTGTGTGTTACCATCCGCTGACATGCATTCTCCATTCCTTGGACGCCCGCTTCGCAGTTTCATGAGAGTAGCCGTAGTCGTTTCTACGCCCACAAATCTTTGGGCAAATAACTCCTTAAATTGAATCCAGCTTATTCCGGGAAAACATATCTGAGAAAGCCATGGTGACGCACTGCCTTCCATAGATTTGCTGAGAGCCATAAGGGGTACGGTACCCTCGAGCGAGTTCTCAGTAAGAATCATGTCTACAGTCGAAATCCAAGCACTTGCGTCAGCACCCGCAGCGTCGGGATTGTATTTTGGCAAAAACACCGCTTTTTATTCAAGGGCCGCTGCGCCTGCCTGCACTGCCCGCAACAACTCTATGAAATTCATATTTTATTTCTCAAACATTTCACGCCACTGAGGATCAGGGGGACCCGATCCCACCTCTGATGTCGGATGGTCCGGTGAATTCATGGGTTTTTCACTTCGAGCAGGGAGTCCCGGTGTCTTTGTTGGTGGCATTATATATTTTTTACTGTTTTCCGACCATTTACTTTCGTCTGTGCAAATAAATTCGTGCCTCTCATCGCAACGAATACCCACGAAAACCAGCGGTAATCGCTTTCGTTCTTGCAACACAGCGAAAGCCAGTGATAACCGCTTTTCGTTCTTGCAACGTAACGAATACCAGATATAACTGCTTTTACTTCTTGCAACGCTTTCTTCGTGTCCTTACACGAATCAGCCGCTAAAGAGCTGCACGCACACCAACAACACTATTCAGCGAGGATGAGTAAGAATCGCTCTCTCTCTCTCTCTCTCTCTTTCTCACCGACTCTTTATTCTTTTGCGTACATATTCACCAGTTACAATATTATGGTGCTCTCTTATTACAGTTACTGTTTATTTCTCCCTTTGGTACATATATTCTTCGACACCGCCAATCTTGACGCTTACACGACCTCGTGAATGAACTCAGTAATTCGCGTTGACGTGCACTGCTCAAGTTACAGTTTTATGAACAACCCTCAAAATCAAATTTAGCAAAAAGCATTGAAGATGGATGAATACTTTGAAACGCACCAAGTCTACCTATGTTTCTCAGAATGGCTTCGCTAGTATAAGCTTTTGCGTCTGTTTCAACGCTGCATCTCATCATATCTTCATCCATTTCTTCAGAACCTGTCTCGAACGGTAACGCTGTCAAGCATTCATGTGAGAATTTAAAAGTCCGTTAACTGTTTAATGACTTTAACAAACGGTCCTTTGAATTTAGGATCTAATTTCGTTTGATTCTTCTCTCCACACTTAAAAAGAACACACTCAGCCACGTTATGTTTTACAATTTTTGCTTTGTCTTTATCCCTTCTTTATTTGTCATAGTGCGCATTCCTTATCATATTATTTCTTGTTGAATTTTCCCGGAGAGTTCACTCGTTTTGCAATTATTGTCGAAGAACAACACCGAGAATTGTCCTACGGTTGGTTAACGACGGAAGGTTAAGAAGAAGCGGACTGCTGAAGTATGATGGCAACCGAAGAGGGTCCCAATTTAAACCTCGTAAGGCAAAAAGCAGAAATTGCTTCTGAACAGATTCAATACGAGCCTGGCTATTGTTATACTGCGGAAAACAGATGCAAGAGCAGTATTCATGGATAGGGCGGTCAAGAGAGATGAACAGAAGTTTCGTTATAAAATGATCGTTTAACTCTTTAGACCATCGTTTAATGAATCCAAGTACACATTTTGCCTCATAAACGATGGTATCAATGTGAAGATTAGAACATGTTTTAGATTCAAAAGGAACGCCTAGACCCTTAACTGTTGGTATACGTTGCAAGGTTTCATTTAGAAAGATACAGACGAACAAACGGTCAGACGGACAGACGGACATGGCTATATCGACTCGGCTGTTGATGCTGATCAAGAACATATATACTCTATGGTGTCGGTGATGTCCCTTTCTATGCGTTACACATTTCACGACAAAATTAAAATACCCTCTGCAAGGGTATACAAAAAAATGGCTTTTCTGTTATACAGGTACATAGCCCAAGTTCGAAGAGTAACAGAGATGCCAAATGCAAAAATTAATGTAATTTATGCTATCAAAACACTTTGATCACCTCACCAAGCTACGCGCACGCTCCCAAGATGAACAGACTTCCTGTATGCACCGTGGGTGAAATTATATGGCAACGAACAAAGGTTTCCAGTGGTACCAGCACTATCTTAGACGAACAATGGGTATCGGATGCATTTGTTTTGAATTTTTTCGGAGGGTGGTTTTGATAGTTTACACGTTATGCAATTGTAAACGCATTTTCGGACATATTAAGCCATACCGTCAAACCAATAGCAAATATTTACCTTATCCAGGGTCATTTCCCAATCAAGGTGCATTATAGCAACCACCATTGATATACCTTGTCATCCAACTCAATCTTTTATTGACTTGCCTGTTGAGTTAAAAGCAAATGTTTGGAATCTAAGCCAAGAAATAAGTAAATTTTTGGCTTTTCACAACACGTTATTTATTTATTTATTAATTAATGGTCGCCAAAACGAGTGTCTTCCTCAATATTCAATATATTATATAATAGATAATAGAATTATATGCTAAAAGCCTAGTTAAAGAATACAATTTTCTAAATATCATCACCGACCGATGGAGGTGTTTTATTTGCCAGTCCGGCCAGCTGTGCCCCTTTTCACAGCTAATTTTGTCAGTGACGCTATTAGAGCCTACATCTAAGCAGAAGGTTGAAGGTAGTAAAAAGTGTTCTTAAGTAAAATTAAAAATAATCTTAATTTGCTATATTAATAAAGAAAATACAATAAACAGGAAAAAAGAAAGTAAGATGTTAATAAAGCAAAAAATATATGCTAGATATAATGAGTGTTAAGTAGATAGGACGAAAAGAAAGGTAATGGGAAATCACCGACCGGGTTAGTATACGTTGCAAAGGGATATTGTCGATTGTATAACTGAAAGATAAGGTGTAGTACGATTAAATGTCATAAACATACACTGAACAATTCAGATGCAATTGATTAACCGAACAACAAAGTTGCATAGCGTTTAAATCGTTTTGTAGACGAGAATGATGTAGGGGATTAGTGTAGAATAGAAAAAAATTGGGGGAGAGGGGAGATCATTTATAAAAAGAGCAAAGAGTAAAGGTCCAAGATGACTACCTTGAGGAACACCAGAAGTAACGTGAACCCGTTCAGCCTCAGCAAACGGGATGTAATTTTTACATAGTACGCGAAAAGGATTGTGTATAGCGTCGTCTGATGTGCACGTAGATAGGAATAAGGGGCGATAATTTCTAGTTGATCTAGCCGGAACAGAGAATTGAAGACGCCCTAACAGAAAAGGAGAATCTATATCGCCAATAATAAACTTATGTCGAAGGACAACACCGAGAATTGTCCTACGGTTGGTTAACGACGGAAGGTTAAGAAGAAGCGGACTGCTGGAGTATGATGGCAACCGAAGGGGGTCCCAATTTTAACCTGGTAAGGCAAAAAGCAGAAATTGCTTCTGAACAGATTCAATACGAGCCTGGCTATTGTTATACTGCGGAGAACAGATGCAAGAGCAGTATTCAAGGATAGGGCGGTCAAGAGAGATGAACAGAAGTTTCGTTATAAAATGATCGTTTATCTCTTTAGACCATCGTTTAATGAATCCAAGTACACATTTTGCCTCATAAACGATGGTATCAATGTGAAGATTAGAACATGTTTTAGATTCAAAAGGAACGCCTAGACCCTTAACTGTTGGTATACGTTGCAAGGTTTCATTTAGAAAGATACAGACGAACAAACGGTCAGACGGACAGACGGACATGGCTATATCGACTCGGCTGTTGATGCTGATCAAGAACATATATACTCTATGGTGTCGGTGATGTCCCTTTCTATGCGTTACACATTTCACGACAAAATTAAAATACCCTCTGCAAGGGTATACAAAAAAATGGCTTTTCTGTTATACAGGTACATAGCCCAAGTTCGAAGAGTAACAGAGATGCCAAATGCAAAAATTAATGTAATTTATGCTATCAAAACACTTTGATCACCTCACCAAGCTACGCGCACGCTCCCAAGATGAACAGACTTCCTGTATGCACCGTGGCGGAAATTATATGGCAACGAACAAAGGTTTCCAGTGGTACCAGCACTATCTTAGACGATCAATGGGTATCGGATGCATTTGTTTTGAATTTTTCCGGAAGGTGGTTTTGATAGTTTACACGTTATGCAATTGTAAACGCATTTTCGGACATATTTAGCCATACCGTCAAACCAATAGCAACTATTCACCTTATCCAGGGTCATTTCCCAATCAAGGTGCATTATAGCCTCGCGAAAAGCAAGCCTAATCTCAATTCATTGTATTCGCAATATTTTAGTTAATTTTATTATTTAGAAATTAAAATATTAAAGCTCATATTTAGGGATCTCGTTGCTGTTCAGCTTTAAGCCAGGTGTCACAAATTTCAGTTAAGCTTATTCGTTTTTCAAAGGTTTTATTTTCGAGAAAAGAAATCTTTTTGCGCCGTGCACGTTCCTATAAACAATATCAAACTCAAAAGATTGCAAATACAACCACCATTGATATACCTTGTCATCCAACTCAATCTTTTCTTGACTTGCCTGTTGAGTTAAAAGCAAATGTTTGGAATCTAAGCCAAGAAATAAGTAAATTTTTGGCTTTTCACAACACGTTATTTATTTATTTATTAATTAATGGTCGCCAAAACGAGTGTCTTCCTCATTATTCAATATATTATATAATAGATAATAGAATTATATGCTAAAAGCCTAGTTAAAGAATATAATTTTCTAAATAGCATCACCGACCGATGGAGGTCTTTTATTTGCCAGTCCGGCCAGCTGTGCTCCTTTTCACAGCTAATTTTGTCAGAAGGTTGTTAGTAGGAAAAAGTGTTCTTAAGTAAAATTAAAAATAATCTTAATTTGCTATATTAATAAAGAAAATACAATAAACAGGAAAAAAGAAAGTAAGATGTTTATAAAGCAAAAAATATATGCTAGATATAATGAGTGTTAAGTAGATAGGACAAAAAGAAAGGTAATGGGAAATCACCGACCCGGTTAGTATACGTTGAAAAGGGATATTGTCGATGCAATTGATTAACCGAACGCTAAAGTTGCATAGCGTTCAAATCGTTTTGTAGACGAGAATGATGTAGGGGTTAGTGTATGATAGAAAAAAATTGGGGGAGAGGGGAGATCATTTATAAAAAGAGCAAAGAGTAAAGGTCCAAGGTGACTACCTTGAGGAACACCAGAAGTAACGTGAACCCGTGCAGCCTCAGCATTACTTTGTGGGTCCTACCTTTTAAATAAGAATTAATCCAAAGCAAAAGAGACGGAGGGAAACCTATTCGGTCAAGTTTAAAAAGTAAAATGTCATGGTACACAGAGTCAAACGCCTTACTGAAGTCAGTGTAAATGACATCAGTTTGCATTCTCGAAAGGAAAGCATCATTTACTAAGGAAGTAAACTCAAGCAGATTGGTCGTAGTTGACCGATAAGAATCATATAGATATGATTCCCGATTCCCATGTTGAACAGGGGAAACAACTGATTTGCAGAAATGCTGCAAATGCGAAGTGATTATTTTTTCAAATAATTTAGGAATAGCGGACAGTTTTGCAATGCCCCTGTAATTTTGTATATCAGACGTCCCTCCCTTTTTGTGAAGAGGAATGATATAAGATTCTTTCCAAAGAAAGGCAGAAGTTTCAAGGGATAGATTAAAAGCTTTAGCAATGGATAAAGAAGGAAAGAGCAGTACTCCTCGAGGAGACAACTAGGAATATTGTCCGGCCCAGGAGAGTAAGAAGATTTTAATGAGTTTATAGCTAATAGGAGAGAGGAGTGTGAAATAATGGGAAGAGGTATAGAACCAGCAGAAGAAATAGTATAAGGGTAAGAATTAGTATTAGAACAGACTGATTGGAAAAAATAAGCAAAGAGGTTAGCAGAATCAGAGTCATTGCTAGCCTTATCCATCCCAAGAAAAAAAGAAGATAGCAAACTTGAAGATTTACGCTTCAAGTTTACAAAATAATAAAACTGTCTCGGATTTTGGGCAAATTGCCTTTTACAAACGTGTTAGTTATGATTCAGTTGATTTAATCGAGTTTATATAAACTACAAGGTTATTTGGCTGTGGCTCAGAAAAAGTTCTTCGCTTCGCCTCGATCAACAACGAACTGACCTGATAAAAGGGAATATGCAAGTTTTTAGAAGCTGCGACAAGTGCAAGAGAGGCTTGCCTCGTTCATAATAAACAGCTGTTTCACTAGACTAAGATTACAACCTCTTCTTATCATGAATTTTTACTTATGCTGACTTGATGCGTCTGCTGCAGAATCCAACATACTACCCCCGTTGGAAGCCTGACTTTCAACAGAATTCTGAAGAGCAGCAGACACAGCTTGTTTACGGTTCTTCGGATGATTCCAGCCGTGGTCTTCAAATCAGCTACACGATTTATTCCAACCTTCCCAGGAATCAAGTTAATTAACCTTACCAAACGCCTACCGCATGGGAGGCAGATTTTCGTCTTTAACGAGCACCAGGTCGTTGATGCACAACGCTTGTTGCTCGCTGTTGTAGTAAGGTGAGGAAGACCTGCCATCACAGGCTCGACGAAAATAGTCCTGGTTCTGAAGCAACTGACACAACTACTGACTGCTTTAGAGACTGTTCTCAATCCACAATATTCAAGTCGAATTTTTGTTAAAAGTGCACCAATTTGTAGACTCCGCTCACGAAACTGAACAATGACAGCTAAGGTGAATGCATGACGCCGAGGCAGTATATTGGGATGTTGAGCACCATAATCCAAGGACGAATTGCAAAGCCGGCCACCCATACGGAGGAGGTCACCTTCATCAAGAAATTATGCAAGAGATGCAACGGAGCTAGATTTTTTTACATTTCCATGAGAATGAATCTCCTTGATGTCATCCCACAAGTTTACTCTCAGTACAACCCGAAGAAGAATGCGAGTGCCATGAGGAATGTCTGCAACAGGGAGTCCATGATGCTTTATACGCTTCCTGAATTTGTAGTGTGCTTTCATCTCAGAGTTAAATCTGCATGTGGAGACTTAACGATTATTACACTTTTCCTAGGATGTCGGAAACTGTACCTATAGAGAGAATGTTAGCTGGATTTCTGTCCGTCGGAATATATTGCCACTACATACTGGCAGTGAGTTCTTGTTTGGCAGCCACACGATTTGCCACGAAATCGATTAATTTGAAGGGCTCTGAAGGGAAACGGACGAATCGCACCAGCAAAAAAACTGGCTGACAAAGATGACATCAGATTGGCCAACAGCTTCGCTCCACATAATTCCAGTTTTGGGACAGTCAATGTTTTTAATGGCGCAACTCGAGACTTGGAGCAAAGGATACAAGTTGTGGCTAGTGGATTTCTGGCCACCACGTGTTCCATTAAGTTCCGACACAGATTGAGCTGATCAATTGTGCAATCTACGTGTGCTAAAAATAGCACATATCGAAAATTTCGGACGCTGCGTTGTGCAGTGTCGGCAGCTTGGCAACAACAAAACTCAAGTGTAGTGCGATAAGACTGCATTCGATGCCCGCCCAAGAAGGAAAATCACCATCGGACTGATTTGCGAGATTGCCAAACCGACAGCGCTACAAAGAGCGCAATAGAGGGCAACATTACATCCAACAAATAAACACTTGTGCGAAGACCAGCACCGGTACCGCCAGCGCAACAAGCTGTGCCATCGGAATAAGTGCGAGAGGCACACCGCCACTTGCGCATACGAGGGAGCATCAGCGTGCGTGACGAACAACAGTTGCAGTTATATCCTTAATTACTTTTAAATAAATATAAAAAAAAAATGTTTGTAAGATTGAGCGGAAACACCTCCGCCCGATTAGCAGCATAGCCCGTAAAGCTATGCGAAATGCTAGGTAGTATTTTGTGTTATTAGCTTTACCTTGAATCTAAAATCATTACATATTGATAAAACATTGGCATTTAAAACTAAAAACCCTATATGTTACATAAAACATGATATGATAAAATTATAATACCCTCTGCAAGGGTATAAAAACATGATATGAATTTAAAAACATTATATCAATTTTTGTAAGAAATTTTAATTAAAATCGGTTCGAACGAATCCAAGGTTGAACGAGAAAAAAAGGCTGTCTTCGGCACGCCGAAACACAACCTTTTCATAATGTACAGTGCTTCGTCCGTATCTAAGAAGCACAGAGTTAATGCCGAGTTTGGGCAAGATATCTTGATAAACAAAATGTTTTTACATACAAAAACTTAATTTTCGACCGATCGTTCCTCTGGCAGCTATATGATATAGTGGTCCGATCTTAATAGGATTTTGCATATATGAGGAGCATAGTAAAACTAATAACTGCCGAATTTGATCAAGATATCTTGATAAACAAAATGTTTTTTCATCCAACAACATAAATTTCGACCGATTAACCCATGGCAGCTATATTATATAGTGGTCCGATCTTAATAAGATTTTGCATATATATATGTAGTAAAGTAAAACTAATAAATGCCGAGTTTGGTCAAGATATCTTGATAAACAAAATGTTTTTTCATACAAAAACTTAATTTTCGACCGATCGTTCCTATGGCAGCTATATGATATAGTGGTCCGATCCAGCTGGTTTTGACATATGTGCTGCGTGCAACAGAAAAAGGGAGTTCTGCAAAATTTCATTAAGATAGCTTTAAAACTGAGAGACTAGTTCGCATAGAAACAGACAGACGGACACACGGACAGGCGGGCATGGCTATATCGACTCGGCCGTTGATGCTAATCAAGAATATATATACTTTATGGGGTCGGAGATGTCTCCTTCTATGCGTTACACATTTCACGACAAAATTATAATAACCTCTGCTAAATAACGTAAAAGTAATTGACCATAAGAACATTATTACTGTTTTGCTAATTATAATTACTACAGTATCTCTTATATCACTAGCATTGAAAGTGTATGCAATGCATACAAAGAAAATTAAGAAACGCTATAGCAGTAGAGCAGACGGACCAGATAAGATATGAATATACTTGAATTGTCAGATATAGAGGCAATCATTAGGTTTACGCATAGAGATGAGGCAAACTTTCGTACTCGCGCACTAAACGTACTGCGATTACATAGAGATTCTATAAAAGTGTGTGATTTCGAATACGAATACACTGATATGTTCAATACTCATATGAATCCATTGATACATTTTTTAAAAATCGAAAAGGGAATCATACTAAGTACATTGCCATATGTCTCAGTAAAACTAGTAACTGAACAACACCCAATTTTGGGCCCAGCAACGATACTAATTGTGCGACTGCACCGATAGATATCTATTATAATAATATGCAATGGAATATATAAGTGAAAAATATCAATGACTTCTAAGACCAATTTGACAAGTCATATAAATGCATCAATAAAGGCATACCTATAAAGGTAGAAACACTAATATACCATGTACAAATATTGATAAAGCAATAAAACAATATAGTACATGCAGTAGATTTCATTAAAGATAAACTAACACAAGAACAATCCAAACAATGCCTTAAAGTACAAGATTGAAAAGCTTTGGCATTAGACAGAAAATCATTAAAAACGTTCCAGAAGATCTATTTTTGCCAGCAAAGCTTGAGCCAAACAGCTATAAGTTTTCCCAAACTAGCCTCATCTCTCTTGCCAGAGTTTGATAGGAAGGCAGAAAACTTACAAAGCTTCAAAGATGCTTTGAGCCTTATGGACTCAATACAAGAAGATCATGAAGCAACAGCTGTCAGCTTTATAAAAACAAAACTAAAAGGCCATACAAGAAATCTAATAAGTAATGAGCAGACAATTGCTGCAATCATTACGCAACTGTTAAATACAGTAAAAGGAGAATCGGTAGAAGTTGTATCTGCCAAGCTACTTAATCTGCAACAGAAATACAAAACGGCTAACCAATACACCCAAGAGGTGGAAAAACTGGCAAAGGCCCTTGAAGGAGCCTATATCAGTGAAGGTCTAAGCTAACCACTTGCAAACAAATACAGCACTACAACAGCTGTAAAAGCTATGACCCAAAATTGTTCGATTAATAAGGTAAAACTTATCATGCAGGCAGGCACATTCACAAATATGAATGATGCCGTCTCCAAATTTGTCAATAGCTGCACGGAGCTAACAGGTCAAAATAACACTGTCCTGTATTATCAACGAGGTGCAAATCACAATAATAGAGGAGGCCGAGGTTATAATCGTGGCAGAAATTACAACCGAGGCGGTAATAACAACAACAATAATTACAATAACCGTGGAGGAAGACTAGGCCAAAATAGAGGAAGAGGCCGAGGTAACTTCAACCAAGGTTACAATAATAACAATGTGAGTGTGGCACAAAATGCGTCGGAAAACTCTCAGAACCCTTTAGGAACAATCAGTAAATGCAAAGGTTCATTCCATCAATTACAGTCTTAATAGATTTGTCACTTTTTATAATTATTCAACTGAAAATAAACTCACTTTCCTAATAGATACTGGTGCAAATATCTCATTTTTAAAAATAAATTCAGATAATTTTACAATTCAAGTAGACGAATTATAAACATCCAAAGCATCGGTCAGGGTGTAATAAAATCGCAAGGAACAACTTCACTTCTTCTGCCAGCCAGATTCCAAGTAATTCCAAGTAATTATATATTTGTTCACAACCAAGAAATAAATAATGGAATTCATGTTGCAAATACAATAGCAGCATCTAAACATTCGTGTTCTAAACAAAACTAGTTTTGACCAATTGTTCAAAGTAAACACAATCGAATATGAAAATTTAACAGATTACGATATTCATAACACTAATCAAGAAAATAGAATCGAACAAGTACTTTCAAAGTTTAAGAAAAATTTTCCAGAATAATTCAGAAATCAATTTACAGAATTATTCACCAAGTATAGTGATGTGTTCGGACTGGAAACCGAACCAATAGCGACTAATAATTTTTATAAACAAACATTAAGACTTAAAGATGATGAACTCATTTATATAAAAAACTACAGAAGCCCGATTAGCCAAGTTGACGAAATCCAAAAACAAGTAGGGAAATTAATAAACGACAAAAGGGTAGAGCCGTCTGTTACCGAGTATAACTGCCCACTCTTGCTAGTTCCGAAAAATCATTACCAAATTCGGAAGAAAAGAAATGGCGATTAGTAATTGACTATCGCCAAATCAACAAAAAATTACTTTCTGACAAATTCCTGCTAACCAGAATTGATGATATTCTAGACCAACTGGGCAGAGCTAAAGGCTTTTCATGCCTTGACTTAATGTTAAGTTTTCACCAAATTGAACTTGTGGAAATTCAAGATACATCTTTTCAACGAGTAATGGCAATAGGAATAGCACTAAATTAATTTCAGAGAATGATGAAGATAGCCTTCTCGGGTTTAGAACCCTCTCAGGCATAGCTTTATATGGATGATGGTGATAGTATGTTCCGAAAACACATGATGAAAAACTAAACTGATGTTCTTAATGTATGTAGGAAATATAACCTAAAGTTGCATTCAGAAAAATTTTCATTTTTCATGCATGAGTATTGCCAGATGACAAGAAATTTGAATCCGTCAAAACTTATCCTGTTGGTAGGAGACGATTTGTAGCATTCTGCAATTATTATCGTCGATTTATAAAAAACTTCGTCGATTATTCACGGCACATAACTAGATTATGTAAAAAGAATGTTCCTTTTGAATGGTCAAGTGAATGCCAAAACGCATTCCAATCCCTTAAAGAAAAGCTTGTGCATCCCACACTATTACAATATTCTGATCTTCGCAAAAGAATTTTGCATTATAACAGATGCTAGTCAACAAGCTTGTGGACGGTTCTAAGTCAGAACGCCCAATAGCTCCCAATAGCTTATGCATCTCGTTCACACAACAGAACAAGAGTTAGCGGCAATTCATTTGGCCATTACCCATTTTAGACCATATATTTATGGCAAACACTTTACTATTAAAACGGATCACAGACCATTGACATATCTTTTTTCTATGACTAATCCCAGCTCGAAATTAACTCGCATGCGGCTAGAGCTTGAAAATACGACTTCACAGTAGAATACCTAAAGGGGAAAGATAATTTTGTAGCAGATGCACTTTCTCGTATAACTATACGAGAGCTGAAAGACATGCAACAAAAAGTCCTGAAAGTCACTACCAGGCGACAAAGTAGACAAAATAAAAACTGTACAGTAGAAAATTATGAACTTCGGCAAAGTCATACAAATGTATCCAAGCCCAACGTACATGAAGTCATTACAAGTGATGAAGTACGAAAAGTAGTGACCTTTGGCATAACAGAATCTAAATGTTTATTTAAACATGGAAATAAAATTAACGCAAGAATTGAAGTTAGCGATTTATATACCAATGGAATTCTCGACCTAGGTCAGTTCTTCTAAAGGCTCGAAAAAGGGGCCGGTATATTAAAAATCAGCCAACTCAAAGTGGCACTGAGCGAAAAGATCTTTGAATCAGTTTCAATTGATTCTTTTAACAATATGGGCAATGAGATATTAAAATTTTTAAGAGTAGCGCTACTCCAGACGGTGACCCAAATAACAGATGAAAAAGAGATACAACAAATATTGTCTACATACAATGACGATCCAATTCAAGGAGGCCACAGTGGCATAACAAGAACGCTAGCAAAAATAGAAGAATATAACACGTTATATAAAAGAGGACGTACGTAGATGTCAAAAATGCCAAATGTCTAAAACAAAGACACACACGAAAACTCGTTTGACTATAACACAAACACCTGTGAATGCTTTTGATATAGCGATAGGGGATACAGTTGGTCCGCTACCTAAATCGGAAAATGGCAATGAATACATAGTTTGGGCCAATGAAGACGTTCATCTCGGACATGGGAACAGAGTGTAACAAGTAAAAAGGTTCTAGTCGGGAGCTCCCGACTAGGGGATACCCTGAACCCTCTTCTCCCAACATCAAATGCATATATATATTCTATTTTAGAAGCTATATGTCAAGTTTGGTGACTCTAGCTCATATTATTTACCAAAATTGCCCAAAAAACAGGATATCGATATAGATTTTTATCGATTGCTTGGAAACGGAGTAAGTTATCGATTATCGGAAACAAGCTCGATCTGCGCGGGAGATAGGAGCATCTACATCTCTAGCTCTTATAGGTTCTGAGATCCTTGCGTTCATACATACGGACGGGCAGACAGACGGACATGGCTAGATCGACTCGGCTATTGATGCTGATCAAGAATATATATACTTTATGGGGTCGGAGATGCTTCCTTCTGCCTGTTACATACATTTGATTTTGCACAAATACAATATACCCTTGTACCCATTTTTAATGGGTTCAGGGTATAAAAACCAGAATTTAACTGAATTATGCAAATATATGAAGATCGAGAATCTCACCTATACTGCATATTATCACCAAACATTAGGGACAATAGAACGAAGCCATCGAACATTCAATAAATACATTCGTTAATACATCTCTGTAGACAAAACTGATTGGGATGTCTGGATTCAATATTTCACATATTGCTTCAACACGACACCATCAACAACGCATGAGTATTGTCCATACGAACTAGTATTTGGCAGACTACCAAAACAGTTCATAGATTTAAATAAAACTAATTACATAGATCCTATTTATAATCTAGATGACTACTCTAAGGAAATTAAGTTTCGATTAGAAATATCATATAATAATGCTAGAATTATGTTAGAAAAAGCCAAGGCTTATAGGAAATTAACATACGATGAATAAACAAAAAATTTTGAATTAAAAGTAGGAGATAAAGTACTTGTAAGAAATGAAGCAGGACACAAATTAGACCCAGTATATTTAGGACCATATATACTAGAAACGAAAAAGAAGGGCTATCTTCGGCACGCCGAAGATCTAATACCTTTGCAGACCCAACCTTTTCATAATGCTTATAGTGCTTTGTCCTTATCTAAGAAGCACAGGGAAAAGAGTTAATGCCGAGTTTGGTCAAGATATCTTGACAAACCAAAAAGGGTTTTTAATCAAAAACCTAGTTTTCGACTGATCGTTCCTATGGCAGCTATATGGTCCGCTCCAGCTGGTTTTCACATATGTGCTGCGTGCAACAGAAAGAGGGAGTTCTGCAAAATTACATTAAAATAGCTTTAAAACTGAGGTACTAGTTCGCATAGAAACAGACAGACGGACAGACGGTCACACGGACAGACGGACAGACGGACATGGCTATATCGACTCGGCTGTTGATGCTGTTCAAGAATATGTATGCATTACGGAGACGGAGATGTCTCCTTCTATGCGTTACACATTTCTCGACAAAATTATAATACCCTCTGCAAGGGTATAAAAATAGAAGATAATGATAACATTTACATTAAAGATAGTGTCTGGTTACGCAGCCAAAACAACTGGAGCGACCTCGCAACTGATAAGAGCAGCATCTTAATTTTATCTTATAATACTCGCTCTGCAAAGCAAGTGCCTAAATTTCGCTCTTAATAATTCATTTACATAGAGCTGCCGCTCTTCGCTGTAACGATCGTTTTATTGCCCTAGCTTTACTTATGCGAAGGCCTCGATGCTGCGCATCGAGTTAGTTAAGTCAGTTCGCTTCATGCATTTGGTACGCATCGGCGACTTGCATTACTCAAAATTATAACTAATAATTGTCTCTTCGCTAAAATTGGCACGCACTAATTCGGGTTCGCTTGCCTATATATAAACTATTGTTCTTAAATAATAAGGATAGACTAATTCGGGTCTGCCTGCTTCTCGTAACTTTAAGAAATATAAAACAATTTTGAACACAAAAAATAAATAGTTAATTATTTCTATTTGTGAAAGCTCAAAAGCGCAACATTTTGGTGACCCCGACGTGATCTTCTTTTTGTTGTTGTATGATTATTTGCTTTACATTAAAGCAATAATCTTAAAACAAATCACCTGGCATTTCGTTTTGTGCACTTTATATACATACATACTTATCGCCGTCGCTTTGCCTACTCTCTCGGTCGCTTAAATTCTTTGCTCATTCGTGCGGTACTTATGTAAAAGCTATTGCCGTTGCTTCATTACATAGCTTGACACTTCGCCGAAGTTCTTATTGTGCAACTATTGTTTTTTGAACGGTTTGCATGTACTAGCGATCACCGTTGTTAGTTACTCAGCTAGTTTCGCACGCGCTTTCTATCACGCTTCTAATGGCAACCGAAAATAATGCCTCTAGTGCAGTGCCCTCTGCAAACAGGGTGACCTTTCTGAAGCGCAAAGCCATTTCAATTTATTACAATTTGCAAACACTTCGAAATGCTCTAACTAATTCGCCACTTAGTGCAATTGATGAGTGTGGTCTTAGTGTTAGGCTGAAGCAAATCGAGCGGCTTCAGACCTCATTTGATATTACTCACACTAGCCTCGAAGAACTAGACTTTGATGAAATCGGTAACCAACTGCGTGAGGACTTCGACGAGTTAGCAGTTTCTATGGAAATTTCGGTTCGGAGTGATATTGCGAAACGTGTCTCAATATTACCCTGCTCAACATTTCGCGACCAATCTGTGCTGCCCTCACAGACAGTTAGAGCTAAGGCACCGCCAACACTACCCTCAATAAAGTTGCCTACGTTCAGTGGTGGTTACACAGAATGGGCCGACTTTTATTCTATGTTCACAACAGTCATAGAAAATCATCCTGATCTAGCAGATATCGAAAAGCTGCAGCATCTTCGTTAGTGCCTGAAGGATACAGCGCTGGACGCGATTCGATCATTGGAAATAACAAACGATAATTATGCTGTTCAAGAATATATATACATTACGGAGACGGAGATGTCTCCTTCTATGCGTTACACATTTCTCGACAAAATTATAATACCCTCTGCAAGGGTATAAAAATAGAAGATAATGATAACATTTACATTAAAGATAGTGTCTGGTTACGCAGCCAAAACAACTGGAGCGACCTCGCAACTGATAAGAGCAGCATCTTAATTTTATCTTATAATACTCGCTCTGCAAAGCAAGTGCCTAAATTTCGCTCTTAATAGTTCATTTACATAGAGCTGCCGCTCTTCGCTGTAACGATCGTTTTATTGCCCTAGCTTTACTTATGCGAAGGCCTCGATGCTGCGCATCGAGTTAGTTAAGTCAATTTGCTTCATGCATTTGGTACGCATCGGCCATTTGCATTACTCAAAATTATAACTAATAATTGTCTCTTCGCTAAAATTGGCACGTACTAATTCGGGTTCGCTTGCCTATATATTAACTATTGTTCTTAAATAATAAGCACAGACCAATTCGGGTCTGCCTGCTTCTCATAACTTTAAGAAATATAAAACAATTTTGAACACAAAAAATAAATAGTTAATTATTTCTATTTGTGAAAGCTATTGAAAAAGCTCAATAGCGCAACATTTTGGTGACCCCGACGTGATCTTATTTTTGTTGTTGTAAGATTATTTGCTTTACATTAAAGCAATAATCTTAAAACACTCCACACTGTCATTTCGTTTTGTGCACTTTATATACATACATACTTATCGCCGTCGCTTTGCCTACTCTCTCGGTCGCTTAAATTCTTTGCTCATTCGTGCGGTACTTATGTAAAAGCTATTGCCGTTGCTTCATTACATAGCTTGACTCTTGCGTTCGCCGAAGCTCTTATTGTGCAACTATTGTTTTTTGAACGGTTTGCATGTACTAGCGATCACCGTTGTTAGTTACTCAGCTAGTTTCGCACGCGCTTTCTATCACGATTCTAATGGCAACCGAAAATAATGCCTCTAGTGCAGTGCCCTCTGCAAACAGGGTGACCTTTCTGAAGCGCAAAGCCATTTCAATTTATGACAGTTTGCAAACACTTCGAAATGCTCTAACTAATTCGCCACTTAGTGCAATTGATGAGTGTGGTCTTAGTGTTAGGCTAAAGCAAATCGAGCGGCTTCAGACCTCATTGGATATTACTCACACTAGCCTCGAAGAAATAGACTTTGATGAAATCGGTAACCAACTGCGTGAGGACTTCGACAAGTTAGCAGTTTCTATGGAAATTCCGGTTCGGAGTGAAATTGCGAAACGTGTCTCAATATTGCCCTGCTCAACATTTCGCGACCAATCTGTGCTGCCCTCGCAGACAGTTAGAGCTAAGGCACCGCCAACACTACCCTCAATAAAGTTGCCTACGTTCAGTGGTGGTTACACAGAATGGGCCGACTTTTATTCTATGTTCACAACAGTCATAGAAAATCATTCTGATCTAGCAGATATCGAAAAGCTGCAGCATCTTCGTTCGTGCCTGAAGGATACAGCGCTGGACGCGATTCGATCATTGGAAATAACAAACGATAATTATGCCATAGCACTTAATTTATTGGAGAAAAGGTTTAATAATAGACGTTTGGTTTTTCAGGCACACAAACTTGAGATATTGGGGCTCAAGAGGGTGGCAGGTGGATCGGCCGTGTCGCTAAGGGAGTTATCCGACCAATTCAACGCACATTTTCGCGCGTTAAAGAGCATGGGCAACTCCAAACAAATCGCTGGATGCATCATTGTGCAGACTATTTTACAAAAGCTGGACCCAATATCACAAACCAAATGGGAAGAAAGGCTAGAGGATTCGTCGTTCGTCAACTTAATACCATCGTGGGAGCATATGGCTACGTTTCTGGAGCAGCGATGCCGAACAATGGAAACCGTAAATTTTACTATGGCAAGCTATGCCCCTAGCCATCAGGTGGGAAAAACTAGAGCAATTAACACCAGTAGATCGTTATTTATCGCCACTAACCACGACGCCCCTGTCTGCGTCTTTTGTGACAGCCCTGGTCATAGTATATATAATTGTTCTCGATTTGGAAATTTGACGCCTGCATTACGGCTTAGGGAGGCAAAACGAGTTGCATTGTGCTTGAATTGCATAAAGAAAGCTCATCAATTGCGATCATGCAGCTCTGGATGCTGTCGGACCTGCGGGGCGAGACATCATTCTCTGCTGCAGTTAAACAATTCCGTATTTCCGTCTGGTCAGCTGATTGAGCCTGCAAATTCATCGCCGATAGCCCATGCCTCTTTCGCTAAGTCATCGCCATCTACCTCCACATCTCGTGTTGCCCAGTATTTTAGTAGTGATGTTGTCGTGTTGGCTCTGGCTTTGATCTATGTTAAAAATCGCTCCGGCACTTTGATACCTTGCGTGCCCTTTTGGATTATGGTTCTCAGCTTCACCTTATAACGTCGCGCCTTGCTCAACAGCATCAGCTAAAGAAACACAAGTTCTCAGCCATTGTCTCTGGTCTAGGAGATTCTCGTTTTGAAACAAGAAAACACGGTCACCATCACAATACAGTCTCAAGTCTCCGAAAACTCAACATGCCTTACAGCTCTGGTAGCGCCTAACATAACTGATAGTCAACCGAGTTTTACTATCAACACGACGAATTGGAACATTCCCGATAACATTAAACTTGCAGATCCGTCTTTCTTTAAACCTCAACGCGTGGACTTGCTACTTGGAGCTAGCCTGTTTTACGACCTTCTCAGCGTCGGCCAGATAAGGCTTCTCCCAGGACTACCGTGTCTTCAAAAAACTAGGCTTGGTTGGGTAGTTTCTGGAGGCTTGGTTGGGTGGTTTCTGGAGGCGGACCGCGCTTGAGTGGTTCTATGTTAATGGCAAAGCATACTGCGGGCAAACTTGAGTCAAGTTCTGAAGAACGTGCTGATGAATTGGTTCGAAGATTTTGGGAGATAGAATCCTGCTTGGAAAGTACACCTACCACTTCAAAGGAAGAAAACATCTGTGAAGAACATTTCGTAAAGACTCATATCAGATTGCCTAGTGGCCAATATTCAGTTCGTTTACCCTTCAAGCGAAGTTTGGAATGTCTGGGGACGTCATACAAAATCGTCCAGACCTGAAGATTCAATATTCAAGCTTTCTAAAGGAATATTTGGATCTTGGTCATATCAGAGTCTATAGGACTTTGTCAATATTTTCTTCCTCATCACTGTGTCTTTAAAGAAGATAGTTCAACGACAAAATTGCGAGTCGTTTTCGACCTCGTCAGGTTATTCATTAAATGAACTATTGATGGCTGGACCTGTTATTCAAAGCTCGCTGTTTCATATCCTTCTTCGCTTTCGTAATTTCCCGATCGCCCTAACAGGAGATATTGGAAAAATGTATCGCTGCGTACGCGTTTCAGCACCGGACGATTTTCTCCAATGCATTCTGTGGCGAGACTCGCCAGAACAGGATATAAAGATTTTTAAGCTGGATACAGTTACATACGGAACAAAGCCAGCTTCATTCCTCTCTATCCGTGCTATGCATCAGCTGTCTATGGATGAGGAAACCAATTTTCCAATTGGATCTCGGATTTTGCGGCGTGACTTCTACGTTGATGACCTCATTTCAGGGGGTGATTCAATTCAAGAAGCAAAGGAACTTCTTGGAACTTGACAAGTGGGGGCTTCAAGTTGTGAGAGTGGTGCTCAAACAATTCTGCTGTACTGAAAGGAATACCCGTAGAGGACAGAGAATTTTCCCTAAAGTTTGATGATAGTAGCGACATCACCAAAACTCTTGGACTCGCTTGGGACTCAGCGTCGGATCGATTGTTGTTTTCGTTTTCGTCCATTTAGCAGAGATCTAAACCATCCAAAAGGTCTATACTATCGACCATAGCTCGCTTGTATGACCCGCTTGGACTCATAGTGCCGGTAATTGCCAAGGCTAAAATCTTTATGCAGCAGATCTGGAAAGAGAAGCTTGAGTGGGACGAGAGCTTGCCATCATCACTGGCAACAGCTTGGCATGATCTTTGCTGCAGTTTTGAGAAGACACAGTTTCTTAAATTTCCTCGTCTCGTGTCAATACCTGCAGCAGAGTTAGAAGTTCACGGTTTCTGCGACGCCAGCATCGACGCATATGGGGCCTGTGCCTACGTCCTTTCTCGACGAACATCAGCCAGTTGTCAGCTCTTGTGTTACAAATCGCGTGTAGCTCCTCTGAAAACAATCACAGTTCCAAAGCTAGAGCTCTGTGGTGCCGTCCTATTATCTAATCTCATGCGTGAGATATCTTAAATGAATCTGTTCGATGGAAAATTCTACTGTTGGTCGGACTCTTCTGTATGCCTTTCCTGGATAAGGACCGAGCTCTGCAAGGTCAATGTGTTTGTGGCTAATCGCGTCACAGCAGTTCAAGAGCTAACTAATAGCATGGAATGGCGTTACGTGCCTACTTTACTCAACCCGGCAGATATACTCTCGAGAGGATCCACGCCCAGTGAATTAGATCAATCGTCACTGTGGTTCAACGGCCCAGAATTTCTAGTTAAAAACAAATTGGATTGGCCTGCCTCTTGCTTGTCAGAAAGGACAGAACTAGAACTTAAAAAATGGGTCCTTATTGCGTCATCTCCCTTCGTTGATATAACTGTCACTTGTAAATACGTCAACTCATTTAATACAATGCAGCGTATATTCGGATATATTTATAAATTCATACACAGAAGCAGGCATCTTGGACTAACAGTGTCTGATATACAACATGGGACCCAACTGTTACTAAGGCTCGTCCAGAGAGCACTCCTGTGGGAAGAGATCAAATCATTGCAATCGAGAAGAGTTGTTAAACCGTCCAGTTGTATCGCATCACTTAACCCTTTTTTGGATGATTTTGGAATTCTTAGAGTTGATGGGCGCTTGAAAAACTCTTCGCTGGATTTCGACTCTCGCCATCCAATAATTCTCCCGTATCACCACCCCATCACAAACTCAGTCATCACATGGTTTCAAAATCGGGACTTACACGCTGGTCCACGGGCACTTCTTGCTCATATTCGGTTGCAGTATTGGCCGATTGGTGGAAGGAAGACCGTATCCAAGGTGGTTGGAAAATGTGTGAGATGCTTTCGTGCCAAGCCTCGATTAATAGAGCATATAATGGGTGATATGCCTAAAGAACGTTTGACTGTTTGTCGAGCCTTTGAAGTCTCTGGTGTTGACTATTGTGGACCATTTTTCTATAAGCCAGACGTACGAAATAAAGCTCCAGTCAAATGTTACATGGCTGTCTTCGTCTGCTTCGCGACTAAAGCGGTTCACCTGGAACTGGTCAAGGATCTGTCGACAGCTTCTTTCTTGAATGCGCTTAAGAGGTTTATATCGACTCGAGGCAGGCCATCTCAGATATGGTCGGATAACGCTACCAACTTTGTCGGCGCCAAAAACGAGCTTCTGGATCTCAAGCGTCTATTCATAAGTCGTAATCATATTGAGTCAGTGCATAATTTTTGCATGGCTGATTCCATTGATTGGAAATTTATACCTCCTTGTTCACCGCATTTGGGCGGCCTTTGGGAAGCAGCAGTGAGACCGCGAAACATCATTTTTATCGTGCTGTTGGATCTTGTGTTCTGAACTTCGAAGAGTTTCGCACCCTAGTCTGGCACATAGCAGCGATAATTAATTCCAGGCCATTGTTTCCTCTTTCAGAAGATCAAGCAGATCTAGATGTGCTCACTCCAGCTCATTTCTCAACCTGATGTGACGCACCGTAAATTCAATCGTCTGGATGGTTGGCAGCGCGTAACGTACCTCCAACAACTGTTTCGGTCTCGCTGGCGTGAAGAATTCTTAACACTGCTACAGCAGCGCTCCAAATGGCGTACTCCGAAACCAGGCCTATGCGTCAACGACATAGTCCTCGAAAAGGATGAAAATCTGCCGCCTCTAAGGTGGCCACTGGCAAGAATCACAGAGTTAATCGTGGGAAAGGATGGAGTCGCTCGAGTAGCCATTTTGCGCACCGCAACAGGAGAAACGAGAAGAGCTACAAACAAGCTATGCCTATTGCCTATCAGGGAATCCGTTGAAAGCCCATGCCTTCCAACGGGGGGAGAATGTCTGGTTACGCAGCCAAAACAAGTGGAGCGACCTCGCAACTGATAAGAGCAGCATCTTAATTTTATCTTATAATACTCGCTCTGCTAAGCAAGTGCCTAAGTTTCGCTCTTAAGAATTCATTTATCGAGTTAGTTAAGTCAGTTCGCTTCATGCATTTTGGCATCGGCCACTTGCATTACTCAAAATTATAGCTAATAATTGTCTCTTCGCTAAAATTGGCACGTACTAATTCGGGTTCGCTTGCCTTTATATAAACTATTGTTCTTAAATAATAAGCACAGACCAATTCGGGTCTGCCTGCTTCTCGTAACTTTAAGAAATATAAAACAATTTTGAACACAAAAAATAAATAGTTAATTATTTCTATTTGTGAAAGCTATTGAAAAAGCTCAATAGCGCAACAGATAGTAAGAATAAGAAACAAAAAGTTCATAAGAATAGACTAAAAATGTTTAACGAATAAAACATATAAATGTTCTTTATGAAGTTTTTATGTTCCTTTATGAATTCCTAAAAATAAAAAGTAAACCAACTGACAAAAAAAAATCAGGTAAGAGGTTCTAGTCGGGAGCTCAACACCAAATAAATTAATAAAAAAAGTTCCCTTGGCAGGGCTCGAATTTGCAACTGACCGCATTACTTACTGTCGACTCTACTCAACAGCCACACCAGCAAAAAAAAAAATAATAATACTTTCCCCGGTAGGGCTCGAACTCGCGACAGACCGCACCACTTGGTATACCTCTACTCAGCAGCCACACCAACAATTAAGTACTTATGATAAAAAGGAACTAAAATAACATTACAAAATAAAGATGCAATTACCATGCTATCAGAATGCGAAGCAGACGCGCATGAATGTGTGTGTGTACATGTATACAGAAATTCTTAAAGCTGCTGCCCCATTCAATTGCGCAGTTGCATATAACTTTGGTTTTTCTTAACCGATCTTTATGAAATTTTCTACAGTATATCTTATTGTACCATAAAATATTTGTGCATTCTGAAAAAATCAATTGCATTTTAATTGTGGTTTAAATTGGTTGGCAATAAAAGATGGGTTATTAACTTGATTTATAGCTCTGTGGTGTTAGCGGGGAGGTGGCCATAGGTATGAAATGAAAGATACTTGAAATATCTATAATATTCTAGAAGCAACATATCATGTTTGGTGGCTCTAGCTCTTATAAATTTGCTAAAAAAAACAGGATGTCGATATAGATTTTTATCGATTGCTTGGAAACGGAGTGAGTTATCGATTATCGGCAACAAGTTCGATCTGCGCGGGAACTAGGAGCATCTACATCTAAAAGCCCTCTAGCTCTTATAGGTTCTGAGATCCTTTGGCTCATACATACGGACGGACGGACGGACGGACAGACGGAGGGACGAACGGACAGACAGATGGACATGGCTAGATCGACTCGGCTATTAATGCTGATCAAGAATATATATACTTTATGGGGTCGGAGATGCTTCCTTCTGCCTGTTACATACATTTGGATTTTGCACAAATACAATATACCCTTATACCCATTTTTAATGGGTTCAGGGTATAATCAATCATTGAGAAAAACAAATTACTATAATGAATTTTACATTTTTATATTTTTATATCTTTATATTTTGAAATGTTTACATTTTAATATTTTTTTATAAATCTCAAATAATTTTTTGTTAATTCATAATTTTATCCTTTTATTACATTTTATTATTTTATATAAAAGAAAAAAATATTAACAAAAAAATTTTGTTTAAAATAATTTATTTCATTAAATAACTACACATCCATAATGTTACGTTATTTCTTTAAAAAGGGAGGTGTAGTGTGTATATGCCTTAAAAGAACACCCTATATACAAATATAAACTATGCGGCACTTTGTCGCATACAATAACAATTATACATTAAAGAAGCCCAGAGGCACTTTATATATTGGCTCTGGCTCATATTACGCAGCGCAGTTCACTAGCGTCTCTAGCTGACCGTTTATGTTTACACTGCATTTCCCATGCTCCGTCTGAGCGCATTCCATGAGCAACATATATGCTCACTAACACAGGCATATGCAAGCTACTCACTCTCCCTCTCTTTGTAGCTGTTAACCAATAACAGCATAAGTAAATACATGTATTCATAGGCTAATCGAAATACTTTACTTTTCATAAATTCATTCAAAAAACTAAAGTTCAAGAGCACTGACGTGCCATATTATTATTCTTAAACATAAAAATGAATATCGGACCGTGACAATGGTCTCACCAACCTGTAGCGAATAAAAAACATCCCAAAAACGAGTGGAAAGGTAGCCAGGAAGACTGACAACAAATTTCAACAAAAACAACAGCATCAACAGATGCCATTTACTACAATTCTGGCAACAAATACAAAGACAGCAGCGATGGAGGGATAGCTGTGGACAATAAATAAATATCTGAGTGAGTAGAGAAACCAAAGAAACAGAAAAAGCGCAGCGGTGTCAAACAAAGATCAAGATAGCCCGCCAGCATGGAACGATTCTGTTTTCATGCATGAAAAGCGCTCGTTTCGTGAAGCATAACTAGTGCAATTAATAAACAAAAAAACAAAATCCCTCCGTCTCCTACCGCCAGATACAAACTATAAACAAGAAAGTAACTCCTCCTGCGCACTGACTTGCGAGATTGCCAAACCGACAGCGCTACAAAGAGCGCAATAGAGGGCAACATTACATCCAACAAATAAACACTTGTGCGAAGACCAGCACCGGTACCGCGAGCGCAACAAGCTGTGCCATCGGAATAAGTGCGAGAGGCACTCCGCCACTTGCGCATACGAGGGAGCATCAGCGTGCCACATCCGGCGACGCCCATCTGATGCAACGATGAAAAATAGTTGCAGCTATATCCTTAATTACTTTTAATTAAATATAAAAAAAATTTTTTTGTAAAATTGAGCGGAAACACATCCGCCCGATTAGCAGCATAGCCCGTTAAGCTATGCGAAATGCTAGGTAGTATTTTGTGTTATTAGCAATATTGAAACCTTGAATCTAAAATCACTACATATTGATAAAACATTGGCATTTAAAATTAAAAACCCTATATATTACATAACGAGAAAGAAAGGCTATCTTCGGCACGCCGAAGATCTAATACCCTTGCAGACACAACCTTTATATAATGCTTATAGTGCTTTGCCCGTATCTAAGAAGCACAGGGAAAATAGTTAATGCCGATCGTTCCTATATCAGCTATATGATACAGTGGTTAGATCTTAATAGGATTTTGCATATATGTGGGGAGCATAGTAAAACTAATAAATGCCGAGTCTGATCAAGATGTCTTGAAAAACAAAGTGTTTTTCATACAAAAACTTAATTTTCGACCGATCGATCCTATGGCAGCTATATGATATAGTGGTCCGATCTTAATATGATTCCGCATATATGTGGGGAGTAAAGAAAAACTAATAAATGCCGAGTTTGGTCAAGATATTTTGAAAATCAAAATGTATTTCATACAAAAACTTAAATTACGACCGATCGTTCCTATGGCAGCTATATGATATAGTGGTCCGATCTTAAAAGGATTTTGCATATATATGAGTGGTAAAGTAAAACTAATAAATGCCGAGTTTGGTCAAGATATCTTGATAAACAAAATGTTTTTTCATACAAAAACTTAATTTTCAACCGATCATTCCTATGGCAGCTATATGATATAATGGTCCGATCCAGGTGTTTTTCACATATCATCTGCGTGCAACAGAAAAAGGGACTTCTGCAAAATTTCATAAAGATAGCTTTAAAACTGAGGACTAGTTCGCATAGAAACAAACAGACGGACAGAAGGACATGGCTATATCGACTCGGCTGTTGATGCTGATCAAGAATATATATACTTTATGGGGTCGGAGATGTCTCATTCTATGCGTTACACATTTCACGACAAAATTATAATACCCTCTGGGTATAAAAACATGATATGAATTTGAAAACATTATATCAATTTTTGTAATTAAAATGGGTTCGAACGAATCCAAGGTTGAAAAATCAGCCGCAAATGTTATAAATAACGTAAAAGTACATGCTAATTATAATTACTACAGTATCTCTTATATCACTAGCATTGAAAGTGTATGCAATGCATACAAAGAAAATAAAGAAACGCTATAGCAGTAGAGCAGACGGACTAGATAAGGTATGAATATATTTGAATTGTCAGATATAGAGGCAATCATTAGGTTTACGCATAGAGATGAGCCAAACTTTCGTACTCGCGCTTCTTCTTTAAAAAGGGAGGTGTAGTGTGTATATGCCTTAAAAGAACATCCTATATACAAATATAAACTATGCGGCACTTTGTCGCATACAATAACAATTATACATTAAAGAAGCCCAGAGGCACTTTATATATTGGCTCTGGCTCATATTACGCAGCGCAGTTCACTAGCGTCTCTAGCTGACCGTTTATGTTTACACTGCATTTCCCATGCTCCGTCTGAGTGCATTCCATGAGCAACATATATGCTCACTAACACAGGCATATGCAAGCTACTCACTCTCCCTCTCTTTGTAGCTGTTAACCAATAACAGCATAAGTAAATACATGTATCCATAGGCTAATCGAAATACTTTACTTTTCATAAATTCATTCAAAAAACTAAAGTTCAAGAGCACTGACGTGCCATATTATTATTCTTAAACATAAAAATGAATATCGGACCGTGACAATGGTCTCACCAACCTGTAGCGAATAAAAAACATCCCAAAAACGAGTGGAAAGGTAGCCAGGAAGACTGACAACAAATTTCAACAAAAACAACAGCATCAACAGATGCCATTTACTACAATTCTGGCAACAAATACAAAGACAGCAGCGATGGAGGGATAGCTGTGGACAATAAATAAATATCTGAGTGAGTAGAGAAACCAAAGAAACAGAAAAAGCGCAGCGGTGTCAAACAAAGATCAAGATAGCCCGCCAGCATGGAACGATTCTGTTTTCATGCATGAAAAGCGCTCGTTTCGTGAAGCATAACTAGTGCAATTAATAAACAAAAAAACAAAATCCATCCGTCTCCTACCGCCAGATACAAACTATAAACAAGAAAGTAACTCCTCCTGCGCACTGACTTGCGAGATTGCCAAACCGACAGCGCTACAAAGAGCGCAATAGAGGGCAACATTACATCCAACAAATAAACACTTGTGCGAAGACCAGCACCGGTACCGCGAGCGCAACAAGCTGTGCCATCGGAATAAGTGCGAGAGGCACTCCGCCACTTGCGCATACGAGGGAGCATCAGCGTGCCACATCCGGCGACGCCCATCTGACGCAACGATGAAAAATAGTTGCAGCTATATCCTTAATTACTTTTAATTAATATAAAAAAATTTTTTTGTAAAATTGAGCGGAAACACATCCGCCCGATTAGCAGCATAGCCCGTTAAGCTATGCGAAATGCTAGGTAGTATTTTGTGTTATTAGCAATATTGAAACCTTGAATCTAAAATCACTACATATTGATAAAACATTGGCATTTAAAATTAAAAACCCTATATATTACATAACGAGAAAGAAAGGCTATCTTCGGCACGCCGAAGATCTAATACCCTTGCAGACACAACCTTTATATAATGCTTATAGTGCTTTGCCCGTATCTAAGAAGCACAGGGAAAATAGTTAATGCCGATCGTTCCTATATCAGCTATATGATACAGTGGTTAGATCTTAATAGGATTTTGCATATATGTGGGGAGCATAGTAAAACTAATAAATGCCGAGTCTGATCAAGATGTCTTGAAAAACAAAGTGTTTTTCATACAAAAACTTAATTTTCGACCGATCGATCCTATGGCAGCTATATGATATAGTGGTCCGATCTTAATATGATTCCGCATATATGTGGGGAGTAAAGAAAAACTAATAAATGCCGAGTTTGGTCAAGATATTTTGAAAATCAAAATGTATTTCATACAAAAACTTAAATTACGACCGATCGTTCCTATGGCAGCTATATGATATAGTGGTCCGATCTTAAAAGGATTTTGCATATATATGAGTGGTAAAGTAAAACTAATAAATGCCGAGTTTGGTCAAGATATCTTGATAAACAAAATGTTTTTTCATACAAAAACTTAATTTTCAACCGATCATTCCTATGGCAGCTATATGATATAATGGTCCGATCCAGGTGTTTTTCACATATCATCTGCGTGCAACAGAAAAAGGGACTTCTGCAAAATTTCATAAAGATAGCTTTAAAACTGAGGACTAGTTCGCATAGAAACAAACAGACGGACAGAAGGACATGGCTATATCGACTCGGCTGTTGATGCTGATCAAGAATATATATACTTTATGGGGTCGGAGATGTCTCATTCTATGCGTTACACATTTCACGACAAAATTATAATACCCTCTGGGTATAAAAACATGATATGAATTTGAAAACATTATATCAATTTTTGTAATTAAAATGGGTTCGAACGAATCCAAGGTTGAAAAATCAGCCGCAAATGTTATAAATAACGTAAAAGTACATGCTAATTATAATTACTACAGTATCTCTTATATCACTAGCATTGAAAGTGTATGCAATGCATACAAAGAAAATAAAGAAACGCTATAGCAGTAGAGCAGACGGACTAGATAAGGTATGAATATATTTGAATTGTCAGATATAGAGGCAATCATTAGGTTTACGCATAGAGATGAGCCAAACTTTCGTACTCGCGCACTAAACGTACTGCGATTACATAGAGATTTTATAAAAGTTTTATAAAATGTCTCAGTAAAACTAGTAACTGAACAACACCCAATTTTGGGCCCAGCAACGATGCTAATGGTGCGACTGCACCGATAGATATCTATTATAATAATATGCAATGGAGTATATAAGTGAAAAATATCAATGACTTCAAAGTCCAATTTGACAAGATGCATCAATAAAGGCATACCTATAAAGGTAGAAACACCAATATACCATTTACAAATATTGATAAAACAATAAAACAATATAGTACATGCAGTAGATTCCATTAAAGATAAACTAACACAAGAACAATCCAAACAATGCCTTAAAGTCATAAAATCTTTAAATACAAGATTAAAAGCATTGGCATTAGACAGATAATCATAACAAACGTTCCAGAAGATATATTTTAACCAGCAAAGTTTTAACCAAACCAGCTGCAAGATCTGAATGCGTCGAAGCCAATTACCGATATAAATATCGATATCGACATTGACAACACAATGGCCCAAACAGCTATAAGTTTTCTCAAACTAGCCTCATCTCTGTTGCCAGAGTTTGATGGAAAGGCAGAAAACTTACAAAGCTTCAAAGATGCTTTGAGCCTTATGGACTCAATAAAAGAAGATCATGAAGCAACAGCTGTCAGCTGTATAAAAACAAAACTAAAAGGCCATACAAGAAATCTAATAAATAATGAGCAGACAATTGCTGCAATCATTACGCAACTGTCAAATACAGTAAAAGGAGAATCGGTAGAAGTTGTATCTGCCAAGCTACTTAATCTGCAACAGAAATACAAAACGGCTAACCAATACACCCAAGAGGTGGAAAAACTGGCAATGGCCCTTGAAGGAGCCTATATCAGTGAAGGTCTAAGCTAACCACTTGCAAACAAATAAAGCACTATAACAGCTGTAAAAGCTATGACCCAAAATTGTTCGATTAATAAGGTAAAACTTATCATGCAGGCAGGCACATTCACAAATATGAATGATGCCGTCTCCAAATTTGTCAGTAGTTGCACGGAAGTTACAGGTCAAAGTAACACTGTCCTGTATTATTAACGAGGTGCAAATCACAATAATAGAGGAGGTCGAGGTTATAATCGTGGCAGAAATTACAACCACAACAATTACAGCCGAGGCGGTAATAACAACAACAACAATAATTACAATAACCGTGGGGGAAGAAGAGGCCAAAATCGAGGAAGAGGCAGAGGTATCTCTAACCAAGATTACAATAATAATTATACATTAAACAAGCCCAGAGCCACTTTATATATTGGCTCTGGTTCATATTACGCAGCGCAGTTCACTAGCCTCTCTAGCTGACCGTTTATACTTACGCTGCATTTCCCACGCTCCGTCTGAGCGCATTCCATGAGCAGCATATAAGCTCACTAACACAGGCATATGCAAGCTACTCACTCTACCTCTCTTTGTAGCTGTAAACACAGATGCCAGCTCAGTCGGTTAAGGTGCGATTGCATAAAATAAAAGATAAGAACCGTGTAATTGAGTATTACAGCAAATGCACAACTCCAGCTGAGTCAAGTTTAGTGTGTATATGCTTTAAAAGAACACCCTATATACAAATATAAAGTATGCTGAACTTTGTCGCATACAATAACAATTATACAACAACACCTAATATATTGGTTCAATAGTCTTTCTAGCTGACGGTTTATGCTTACGCTGCATTTCCCACGCTCCGTCTGAGCGCATTCTATGAGCATCATATATGCCCTCAGCATCTAGCATGGCAAACTCGAGCAACAGGTTTACCTTGCTAGACATGGATATAGACATGGATGTAACCAGTGAAATCCATTTTTCCGGAGGTTGCTTTCGATAGTTTACATGTTATGCAATTGCTAACGCATTTTCGGACATATTTAGCCATACCGCCAAACCAATAGCAACTTATTGAGGGTCATTTCCTAATCAAGGTGCATTATAGCCTCGTGAATATGATTTATCACCATCGCGTTTTACAATTTCGTTGAATTTTACGTAAACCAAGCCTAATCTCAATTCATTGTATTTGAAATATTTTCGTTAATTTTATTGTTACACCCTTGCAGAGGGTATTATACTTTTGTCGTGAAATGTGTTACGCATAGAAGGAGACATCTCCGACTGCTTCTATGCGAACTAGTCCCTCAGTTTTAAAGCTATCTTAATGAAACTTTGCAGAACTCCCTCTTTCTGTTGCACGCAGCACATATGTCAAAACCAGCTGGATCGGACCTCTCTATCATATAGCTGCCATAGGAACGGTCGGTCGAAAATTAAGTTGTTGTATGAAAAAACATTTTGTTTTTCAAGATATATTGAGAAAACTCGGCATTAATTAGTAGTACTAAACTCCTCATATATAGGCAAAATCCTATTAAGATCGGATAACTATGTCATATAGCTACCACAGAAACGATCGGTCGAAAACCAGGTTTTTGATTAAAAACCTTTTTTGTTTATCCAGATATCTTGACCAAACTCGGCATTAACTCTTTTTCCTGTGTTTCTTGGTTGCTTCTTGCTTCTTGGTTCTGCAAGGGTATTAGATCTTCGGCGTGCCAAAGATAGCCTTTCTTTCTCTTTTTGTAATAAAATATTAAAGCTCATATTTCGGGGTCTCGTGC
This sequence comes from Drosophila americana, assembly GCA_030788265.1. NCBI lineage: Eukaryota > Metazoa > Arthropoda > Insecta > Diptera > Drosophilidae > Drosophila > Drosophila americana. The sequence continues at coordinate 320,186 of JAURSC010000059.1, read as the reverse complement.
TGTTCAACTATAAGCCAGGTGTCTTCAAATTCAGTTAAGTTTACTTGTTTTTCAATAGTTTAATTTACGAGCTGGGGCTTCTCTGAAATTGGGTTTCGAGAAAAGAAATCTTACTGCGCCATGCACTTTCCCTTCCTAAAAGCAATCTTAAACTCAAAAGATTGCAAATACATCCACCATCGATATCCCTTGTCATCCAACTCGATATTGTTGACTTGCCTGTTGAGCTACTAATTTTTAATAGCAAGTATTTGGAACCTAAGCCAACAAATAAGTAAATTTTTGACTTTTCACATGTTATGATTCAGTTGATTTATATAAATTTCAAGGCTATTTGGCTGTGGCTCAGACAAAGTTCTTCGCTTCGCCTCGATCAACAACGAACTGACCTGATAAAATGGAATATGCAAGTTATTAGAAGCTGCGACAAGTGCAAGAGAGGCTTGCCAACCTTGTTCATAATAAACAGCTGTTTCACTAGACTAAGATTACGACCTCTTCTTCTGTTTCCATGAATTTTTACTTATGCTGATTTGATGCGGCTGCTGCAGAATCCAACATACTCCCCCCGTTCAAAGCCTGACTTTCAACAGAATTCTTAAGGGGCAGCAGACACAGCTTGTTTATGGTTCTTCGGACGATTCCAGCCGTAGTCTTCAGATCAGTTACACGATTTACTCCATCATTCTCAGGAATCAAGTTAATTACCTTACCAAGCCGCCACCGAATGGGAGGCAGATTTTCGTCTCTAACGAACACTTGTGCTTGAGTGCGCCACATATCTCGCTGTTGTAGTAAGGTAAGGTACTCTTTCCGCAATAATCGTTGAAGGCTCGAACGACTTCCAGACGCTCCCTTGGAAGACCTGCCATCACAGGCTTGACGAAAATAGTCCTCGTTCTGAAGCAACTGACACAACTACTGACTGCTTTAGAGACTGTTCTCAATCCACCAATCGGACAATATTTAAGTTAATTTTTGCTAGAAGCGCACGGGGACCAATGTGTACTCCGCTCATAAAACTGAACGATGACACCTAAGGTGATTGCATGACGCCGAGGCAGTATATTGGGATGTTGAGAACCATAATCCAAGGACGAATTGCAAATCCGGCCACCCACACGGAGGAGGTCACCTTTATTCAGAAATTATGCAAGAGATGCAACGAAGCTGGATTTTTTTACATTTCCATGAGAATGAATCTCTTTGATATCATCCCACAATTTCACTCTCTGTACAACCCGAAGAAGAGTTCGAGTGCCGTGATGAACGCTGCAACAGGGTGTCCATGATGCCTATACGCTTCCTGAATTTGTACACATAGCCGAATGTGCGCTGCATGGAGCCAAATGAGTTGGTGTGCTTGCATCCTAGAGTTAAATCTGCATGTGGAGACTTAATGATTAGTACTCTTTTCCTCAATTCAATGGCTGGAGTTTCAAGCAGAGAGGACGCCGGCCAATTTAGGCGACCATCTAAAAGATACGCTGGACCATGAATCCAGAGCTTCGATTTGACTGTCGGGAAGTCGGGAACTGTACGTCTAGAAAGAATGACATCTGGATTTCTGTCCGTCGGAACATATCGCCACTTCATACTGGCAGTGAGTTTTTGTATGGCAGCCACACGATTTGCCACGAAATCGATTAACCAGGATAGGGCAACGGACGAATCGCACCAGCAATGACAAAGATGCCTGAGCGCTTGACTTCATGCATCAGATTAGCCAGCAGCTTCGCTCAATATAATTCCAGTTTTGGGACAGTCAATGTTTTTAATGGCGCAACTCGAGACTTGGAGCAAAGGATACAAGTTGTGGCTGGTAGACTTCTGGCCACCACGTAGATGCTGGCACGTAGATAGGCCTCCCAACTGGCATCGCAAAGTCCATGTATTTCAATATCAGCTCCTTCGACTCCACTCTGGGAAACAATACCTGGCGAATGTTGCAAAAACTGGTGCATAGCTCTCACCAGGTCCTATCACGTGTAATCGGCAAGCTTTCATCCCAATTTAATTGGTCCTTACAAAGCTGTTGAAGAAATATCTTTGCCTTAGTTATGACTGGTCCCAAAAGTGGATCATAAAAACAACAATAAACAGAACTGATTGCCTGCAGGGTTTAATAGTAGAATCTAGAACAGAAAATGCAAATAGAAACTGGTCGATCGCTGGATCCCATACAAGACCATGGGCCTTAGTGACATCGCTTCCATCATCGAATTCCAAGAACTGTTCCCTATCTTCATAAGCTATTCCATTGAGTACTTCTTGGTGACTGGAACACCACTTTTGAAGCTTGAAGTTTCCACGAGACAATATCCCGGCCGTCTGACGAAAATTTTCTCTGGCTTCAGCAACTGAGTTGGTTCCGAATATAAAATCGTCAACATAAAACTCCTGCTTGACGACATCCGATCCAATAGGAAATGCATTACTCTCATTAAAGGCCAACGGGATCATTGCACGCACGGACTGAAATGATGCTGATGTTTGTTATCCGTTACCGTATGTTACTGTATCCAATTTAAAGATTTCGATGTCCTTCTGAGGCGAGTCCCTCCACAGGATGCACTGGAAGTAACTATCAGGCGAAGTCACTCGGACACATTCACACTCGGATACATTTTGAAATCTCAGCTGTCAGAGCAACAGGATATGTGCGGCAGCGAATCATAATGTGAAACAACTTAGGTTGAATAATTGGTCCTGCCATCAGTACATCATTAAGAGAATGACCAGAATCAGTAGTCGCTGAGCCACCAAACACAACACGCAACTTGGTTGTGGTGCCGTCTTCCTTCAAGACGCAATGATGTGGGAGGAAGTATTTACAACAGCTACTCAACTCTGGACTAACTCGCGACATGTGATTTAGATACAGAAACTCAAATTTCGCTCAAGACTGAGAAGTCGACGATAAGCCTGGCCATAAGACTCTCCTAGAGTGTCAGCACTCCGCTTCAGAAGCAACCGCACTGGTAAGGTATTGATGACGAAGCTGGGCTGACTATCAGTAATTGTTGGGGCCACAAGAGCATTAAGGGTAGGAAAGGAAAAATCTGAGTCTTGTGACCCCTAACAGCTGGTCCTTCAGTTGAGACGCTTATGTCTCCGTGTCCCATTACAACTATCGGCCGACCTGGATTTCCTTAACTGAAGTCTCTGTGCGAAACGGGATGCGACCATGTGCAACTGCAAACCTGAGGTACGAGTTCCACTGCAGTGGCCAGGAGCACAGTACCAGACTGAAGACCTTAGACATCAAGAGAGGTAGTGGAGTGAGAGTGTGTCGAAGTGGCGGGGCCAAATCAGCCGATGTATGTAATGGTGTCGACTCTTCAGCGTATGATGCTTTCCTCCACGAGTACGACAACGACTACTACTGCAAGACCGAGTTTGGTGTCCCTTCTATTGGAAAACCCCAAAGATCGAACCGAATCCAACGCAGGACCAGCCAAACATGAGCGAAGATGCTGCAACCTTTCAATATTAGACAGCTCGGTATCCTTGTCGACAACTGACGCAAACATCGCGATGCAGTTCGAATATTCGCTATAGCCACCGGAAACGTTGGTAATTTGAGTTCGTCATAACGAAGAAAGGTTGAGTAGGGGGGACGTTATATTGACGACGCTGAATATTTACGCGAACACGAGCTTCAACCATGGCAATCAACTCGTCAAATCATCGCGCAATTTGCTGGCAATTTCATCGAAATTTAGCTACTTTAGCGAGCTATGCGCGGCATGAACGGCACACTTAGTTTGTTCAATTAGCAAGAGCCGCACTTCCAAGTCGACGGTACAAGAGCTGTTAATTTTTTCTTCAGATAATTCATTTTTATACACATGCTCGCTCGAACAATGCAGCCGCCTAGCGCTTAAGAAAAGGGGCGCCCTGTTTACGTGCATATCATTTATGTCTCGCCTTGCATCATTTTTTCACAACCACAAAATCTGAACAGCAAACTGAGCACACATGCGACGAATTGTGCAGCTGCTTATGTTCAAGCGTATGTATGTATATAAGCTGAGCGGGCGAATGACCGGCGTTTATGTATTTTCGAATATTTGGGAGCTGTAAATTGTCAGCTCACGCAGACGGCTTGCACTTGCCTAATTATAACAATTTACGATGATGCTTTAATTGAGTAATCACAATTTTAATTTTGCAATAGATTTATTTTGCTTATATGCACTGCAATGGTAAACCTTGTCGGGGCCTCCAAAATGTTTAGTTTGGAACCTAAGCCAAGAAATATGTAAATTTTGATTCTTTAATCGAATTTATATAAATTACAAAGTTATTGGCTATGGCTCAGAAATAGTTTGTCGCTTCGCCTCGATCAACAACGAGCTGATCTGATAAAAGGGAATATGCAAGTTTTTAGAAGCTGCGACAAGTGCAAGAGATGCTTGCCAGCCTTGTTCGTAATAAACAACTGTTTCACTAGACTAAGATTACGACCTCTTCTTATGTTTACAAGAATGTTTGCTTATACTGATTTGATGATGCTCCTGCGGAATCCAACATTGCCTTTAAGGAGTCACAGTCTATAAACACTGCAAATTTGATACCCATTAAATAATGTTGAAATAATTTTACTGCGTTGACAACTGCCATAGTTTCCTAAAGATATGAATTATACCTCGACTCAGCTGGAGTTGTGCATTTGCTGTAATACTCATTACATGTCTTTTATTTAATGCAAGATTTTCACACCATAACCGACAGAGCTGGCTATTATTATCTTTGGACGTGAGGCAGTAGAGACGCTTCAACGTTTCAGAAAACTTCGGAACGAACTGTCTAAATGCCAGATGCCAGACCTATGAATTGTTCCAGCTGTGTAGTTCACGGCGGCGGCAATCCGACTAATGCCTGCATTTTTTGTGGGCTAGGTCTAAGTTCACCCGACTCTTCTTCGTACTCCAAATACTCTATTTTTGACTTTAGAAATGTACATTTCTCGATATCAAATGAAAATCCCGTTTTAATTAGGGTTTCAATTACTTTTGCAATCTTGAAATAGCCTCATCCTTGGTTTTGGCGACAATGCCTTTATTATTGCTCGCTGAAAGACTGACGGAGCGTTCTTTAAGCCAAATGCCATTGACAAGAACTCATACTGTCCCTCTGGTGTAACAAACGCTGTACGTTCAATAGATTCTGGGTGAAGTGATATTTGGTAGAATCCACTGGCCATGTCCAGACAAGAGAAATACTTTGCCCCACGCAATCTGGCAATTTGGTCAAAAATTAGAGGCAGTGGAAACTTATCGGAGACTGTGTTGGCATTTAATTCTCTATAATCAAAACATAAGCGATCTTTTCCTTTTTTCTTTCAGACCAACAAAATAGGACTCGCAAATGGTGGGCTGAATAACGTTTGCCGCCAACAATTCATTTATCCTTGTCATCTATGCTAAGCATCTATGCTAATAGGCGTCTTTGTACAGTTTTGTTTGGATCAATTAGACGTATTTCCAACTGGCCAGTATTAACGCGACTTTTTGGTGAAATGCTCCATGTATGGTTTCAAAACATTTATTAATCGGACCATGTCAGTTCTATCTAATTCATCATAATCGTTAACACAATCTTCAGTGGTTTTTGGTTCAGTTACAACATTAATCAGTTTCACTTTAGAAATGGCTTTTGTGGCTCAATGTTCACTCCATAACCCTAACATAAAATTTCTCTGCCTATCATTACATAATATATCAATATTTGTCCATAACTACGTGAAAAAGTATTTCCAAAACGAAACCATTAATAATTACATTAGTCAACATTTGCGATGAGCTACAAACAGAATCGTTTCCAATGCCCTTAAACATTACAACATTATGCAATCGTTTTCCAGAAAATTTTCCAGCTACAGCTTTCTCTATGAGTGAACACTCGGCTCCAAAGTCAAAACAAATTCAACAGACTCACCAGCATGGTTAAGTGTACCTTTTGGTTCCATTACTGAGCAAATTTGCATACGCTTCACTGTCCTCTAAGCTGTCGAAGGGCCACAGTGGAAATATGTCCAACCTTCACATACTTATAGCAAGTAACATTCGACTTTTGCTCTTTTAGTCGCATACAAGAGCCTCCAGATTGTCCATCGCTTGATGATTTGAATTCACGATCTTTCTTCAGACGGCAGACCGCAATTTTATGCCCTTCCCTTCCGCAATAGTGGCAAGTGATGTGTGAGAACTTCCGCTTCTTTTTTTCGGGACCCATAGTGTTCCCTACGTTCATTCCGTCTTGGCGCTGCAAATCGCTACTTGACTTAATATTTGTTGTACAAGTAACAACTAAGATAAAAATTTTGCACATGTATTGCCCTAGTTATTAAGTAGCTTTGCATGAATATTGCTGATGCGCCACATTTCAGTTCAGCGCTCTGCGCTAAGAATGACCAACAGTGGTATGCTGACACTTCATATTCGAAGTGAAGCGCTGCGCTGTATGGAATGCTGATAACATTGTGTTACATCGCAGTATATACTTTAATTAATAATTTACACACTATCTGCTTTAGCCTGTTGTCTATATGTGCAGCCTGCGCGAGAACAACCGATATTGCAATTTCCTCCAGATCTATATTTTTCATCTTGGTCATTACGAAGTGACGAGTCTGCTACCATACGCTGACATGCACTCTCCATTCCTTGGCCGCCCGCTTAGCAGTTTCATGAGAGTAGCCGTAGTCATTTCTACGCCCACAAATCTTCGGGCAAATAACTCCTTAATTGAATCCAGCTTATTCCGGGAAAACATATTTGAAAGCCATGGCGACGCACTGCCTTCCAAGGATTTGCTGAGAGCCATAAGGGGTACAGTATCCTCGAGCGGGTTCTCAGTAAGAATCATGTCTACAGTCGAACTCCAAGCACTTGCGTCAGCACCCGCAGAGTCAGGATTGTATTTTGGCAAAAACACCGCTTTTTAACAACAACTCTATTAAATTCCCATTTTATTTCTCAAACATTTCACGCCACTGAGGATCAGGGGGACCCGATCCCACCTCTGATGTCGGATGGTCCGGTGAATTCATGGGTTTTTCACTTCGAGCAGCGAGTCCCGTTGTCTTTGTTGGTGGCATTATATCTTTTTACTGTTTTCGGGTGAGCAATCACGTCTGTTCGCTCCGACCATTTACTTTCGTCTGTGCAAATAAATTCTTTGCCGCTCATCGCAACGAATACCAACGAAAATAGTCGGTTTTCGTTCTTGCAACGCAGCGAAAGCCAGTGATAACCGCTTTTCGTTCTTGCAACGCAACGAATACCAGATATAACCGCTTTTACTTCTTGCAACGCTCTTCGTGTCCTTGCACGAATCACCCGCCAAAGAGCTGCACGCATACCAACAACACTATGCATGGGCCACACTCAGCGAGGAAGAGTAAGAATCGCTCTCTCTCTCTCTCTCTCTCTCTCTCCCACACCTATTCTTTATTCTTTTGCGTACATATTCACCAGTTACAATATTATGGTGCTCTCTTATTACAGTTACTGTTTATTTCTCCCTTTGGTACATATATTCTTCGACGCCGCCAATCCTGACGCATACACGACCTCGTGAATGAACTCAGTAATTCGCGTTGACATGCACTGCTCAAGTTACAGTTTTATAAACAACCCTCAAAATCAAATTTGGCAAAAGCATTTAAGATGGATGAATACTTTGAAACGCACCAAGTCTACCTATGTTTCTCAGAATGGCTTCACTAGTATAAGCTTTTGCGTCTGTTTTAACGCTGCATCTCATCATATCTTCATCCATTTCTTCAGAAACTGTCTAGAACGGTAACGCTCTCAAGCATTCATGTGAAAATTTAAAAGTCCGTTAACTGTTTAATGACTTTAACAAACGGTCCCTTGAATTTAGGATCTAATTTCGTTTGATTCCTCTACTCAACCACGTTATGTTTTACAATTTTCTCTTTGTCCTTATCATATTATTTCCTGTTGAATTTCCCGGAGAGTGGTTTCGATAGTTCACACGTTTTGTATTTGGCCATACCAATAGCAAATATAGACCTTATCGATTGTTAGTAAAGTAAAGATATAAAGTGTGTTAAGTAGATAGGACGAAGATGCATGTAATGGGAAATCACCGACCCAGTGGGGGACAATTTACAGCCTGTCCGGCAAGATTTGCCCCTGCTCATAGCTTGAAATGGTCAGTAACTTCCCGAAGGTATCCTGAAAGCAAAGATTTTATTAGGGGTAGAGAAAGTTCGGTAAGAAAACGGGATGCAAACAATTTTGATTATCAAGATATCTTGACCAAACTCGGCATTTATTAGTTTTACTATGCTCCTCGTACATATACATATCCTAGTAAGATCGGATCACTATATCATTTAGCTGCCATAGGAATGATCGGTCGAAAATTAAGTTTTTGTATAAAAAACATTTTGTTTCTCAAGTTATTTTTATTTATTTATTTATTTATTAATGGTCGACAAAACGAGTGTCTTCCTCATTATTCAATAGAATATACAATAGAATTTTATGCTAAAAGCCTAGTTAAAGGATACAATTTTCTAAATAGCATCACCGACCGATGGAGGTGTTTTATTTGCCAGTCCGGCCAGCTGTGCCCCTTTTCACAGCTAATTTTGTCAGTGACGCTATTAGAGCCTACATCTAAGCAGAAGGTTGTAAGTAGGAAAAAAGTGTTTTCAAGTAACATTAAAATAATCTTAATTTGCTATATTAATAAGGAAAATACAATAAATAGGAAAAATGAAAGTAAGATGATTGTTAATAAAGTAAAGCAATGTAAGTTAGATAAAGAGTGTTAAGTAGATAGGACAGAGAGAAAAGTAATGGGAAATCACCGACCCGGTGGGGAAAATTTTTCAGCCTGTCCGGCAAGCTATGCCCCTGCTCATAGCTGGGAATGGTCAGCGACTTCCCGAAGGTATCTGAAAGCAACGATTTTATTAGGGGTAGAGACAGTTCGGTAGAGAAAACGTGATGCAAACTATTATAATTTTTACATAGCACGCGAAAAGGATTGTGTATAGCGTCGTCTGATGTGCACGTAGATAGGAATAAGGGGCGATAATTTCTAGTTGATCTAGCCGGAACAGAGAATTGAAGACGCCCTAACAGAAAAGGAGAATCTATATCGCCAATAATAAACTTATGTCGAAGGACAACACCGAGAATTGTCCTACGGTTGGTTAACGACGGAAGGTTAAGAAGAAGCGGACTGCTGGAGTATGATGGCAACCGAAGGGGGTCCCAATTTTAACCTCGTAAGGCAAAAAGCAGAAATTGCTTCTGAACAGATTCAATACGAGCCTGGCTATTGTTATACTGCGGAGAACAGATGCAAGAGCAGTATTCAAGGATAGGGCGGTCAAGAGAGATGAACAGAAGTTTCGTTATAAAATGATCGTTTATCTCTTTAGACCATCGTTTAATGAATCCAAGTACACATTTTGCCTCATAAACGATGGTATCAATGTGAAGATTAGAACATGTTTTAGATTCAAAAGGAACCCTTAACTGTTGGTATACGTTGCAAGGTTTCATTTAGAAAGATACAGACGAACAAACGGTCAGACGGACAGACGGACATGGCTATATCGACTCGGCTGTTGATGCTGATCAAGAACATATATACTCTATGGTGTCGGTGATGTCCCTTTCTATGCGTTACACATTTCACGACAAAATTAAAATACCCTCTGCAAGGGTATTCAAAAAAATGGCTTTTCTGTTATACAGGTACATAGCCCAAGTTCGAAGAGTAACAGAGATGCCAAATGCAAAAATTAATGTAATTTATGCTATCAAAACACTTTGATCACCTCACCAAGCTACGCGCACGCTCCCAAGATGAACAGACTTCCTGTATGCACCGTGGCGGAAATTATATGGCAACGAACAACGGTTTCCAGTGGTACCAGCACTATCTTAGACGATCAATGGGTATCGGATGCATTTGTTTTGAATTCTTCCGGAAGGTGGTTTTGATAGTTTACACGTTATGCAATTGTAAACGCATTTTCGGACATATTTAGCCATACCGTCAAACCAATAGCAACTATTCACCTTATCCAGGGTCATTTCCCAATCAAGGTGCATTATAGCCTCGCGAAAAGCAAGCCTAATCTCAATTCATTGTATTCGCAATATTTTAGTTAATTTTATTATTTAGAAATTAAAATATTAAAGCTCATATTTCGGGATCTCGTTGCTGTTCAGCTTTAAGCCAGGTGTCACCAATTTCAGTTAAGCTTATTCGTTTTTCAAAGGTTTTATTTTCGAGAAAAGAAATCTTTTTGCGCCGTGCACGTTCCTATAAACAATATCAACTCAAAGATTGCAAATACAACCACCTTGTCATCCAACTCAATCTTTTCTTGACTTGCCTGTTGAGTTAAAAGCAAATGTTTGGAATCTAAGCCAAGAAATAAGTAAATTTTTGGCTTTTCACAACACGTTATTTATTTATTTATTAATTAATGGTCGCCAAAACGAGTGTCTTCCTCATTATTCAATATATTATATAATAGATAATAGAATTATATGCTAAAAGCCTAGTTAAAGAATATAATTTTCTAAATAGCATCACCGACCGATGGAGGTCTTTTATTTGCCAGTCCGGCCAGCTGTGCTCCTTTTCACAGCTAATTTTGTCAGAAGGTTGTTAGTAGGAAAAAGTGTTCTTAAGTAAAATTAAAAATAATCTTAATTTGCTATATTAATAAAGAAAATACAATAAACAGGAAAAAAGAAAGTAAGATGTTTATAAAGCAAAAAAATATATGCTAGATATAATGAGTGTTAAGTAGATAGGACAAAAAGAAAGGTAATGGGAAATCACCGACCCGGTTAGTATACGTTGAAAAGGGATATTGTCGATGCAATTGATTAACCGAACGCCAAAGTTGCATAGCGTTCAAATCGTTTTGTAGACGAGAATGATGTAGGGGTTAGTGTATGATAGAAAAAAATTGGGGGAGAGGGGAGATCATTTATAAAAAGAGCAAAGAGTAAAGGTCCAAGGTGACTACCTTGAGGAACACCAGAAGTAACGTGAACCCGTGCAGCCTCAGCATTACTTTGTGGGTCCTACCTTTTAAATAAGAATTAATCCAAAGCAAAAGAGACGGAGGGAAACCTATGCGGTCAAGTTTAAAAAGTAAAATGTCATGGTACACAGAGTCAAACGCCTTACTGAAGTCAGTGTAAATGACATCAGTTTGCATTCTCGAAAGGAAAGCATCATTTACTAAGGAAGTAAACTCAAGCAGATTGGTCGTAGTTGACCGATAAGAATCATAAAGATATGATTCCCGATTCCCATGTTGAACAGGGGAAACAACTGATTTGCAGAAATGCTGCAAATGCGAAGTGATTATTTTTCAAATAATTTAAGAATAGCGGACAGTTTTGCAATGCCCCTGTAATTTTGTATATCAGACGTCCCTCCTTTTTTGTGAAGAGGAATGATATAAGATTCTTTCCAAAGAAATGCAGAAGTTTCAAGGGATAGATTAAAAGCTTTAGCAATGGATAAAGAAGGGAAGAGCAGCACTCCTCGAGGAGACAACTAGGAATATTGTCCGGCCCAGGAGAGTAAGAAGATTTTAAAGAGTTTATAGCTAATAGGAGAGAGGAGTGTGAAATAATGGGAGGAGGTATAGAACTAGCGGATGAAATAGTATAGGGGTAAGAATTAGTGTTAGAACAGACTGATTGGAAAAAATAAGCAAAGAGGTTAGCAGAATCAGAGTCATTGCTAGCCTTATCCATCCCAAGAAAAAAGAAGATGGCAAACTTGAAGATTTACGCTTCAAGTTTACAAAATAATAAAACGGTCTCGGATTTTGGCAAATTGCCTTTTACAACGTGTTAGGTATGACTTAATCGAGTTTATATAAACTACAAGGTTATTTGGCTGTGGCTCAGAAAAAGTTCTTCGCTTCGCCTCGATCAACAACGAACTGACCCGATAAAAGGGAATATGCAAGTTTTTAGAAGCTGCGACAAGTGCAAGAGAGGCTTGCCTCGTTCATAATAAATAGCTGTTTCACTAGACTAAGATTACAACCTCTTCTTATCATTAATTTTTACTTATGCTGATTTGATGCGTCTGCTGCAGAATCCAACATACGACCCCCGTTGGAAACTGACTTTCAACAGAATTCTGAAGAGCAGCAGACACAGCTTGTTTACGGTTCTTCGGATGATTCCAGCCGTGGTCTTCAAAACAGCTACACGATTTATTCCAACCTTCCCAGGAATCAAGTTAATTAACCTTACCAAACGCCTACCGCATGGGAGGCAGATTTTCGTCTTTAACGAGCACCAGGTCGTTGATGCACAACGCTTGTTGCTCGCTGTTGTAGTAAGGTGAGCTACTCTTTACGTAATCGAGCCCAGAACACCTGTTGTAGTTGCGTCACACTCTGCCAGCCATCCGAACGGTCGTAGTTTAATTTGGTCCTTGACTAGCTCTAGGTGCATTGCCTAGCTGGTAAAGCAAATGAAGACGCTGACGTACCACGTGATGGACGGCCTCGTACGTACTTCCGACTTATAGAAGAAGGGTTCGCAATAATCGATTTCAGTTACGTTGAACGACTTCCAGACGATCCCTTGGAAGACCTGCCATCACAGGCTCGACGAAAATAGTCCTCGTTCTGAAGCAACTAACACAACTACTGACTGCTTTAGAGACTGTTCTCAATCCACAATATTTAAGTCGAATTTTTGTTAAATGTGCACGGGGCCCAATGTGTAGACTCCGCTCATTAAACTGAACAATGACAGCTAAGGTGAATGCATGACGCCGAGGCAGTATATTGGGATGTTGAGCACCATAATCCAAGGACGAATTGCAAAGCCGGCCACCCATACAGAGGAGGTCACCTTCATCAAGAAATTATGCAAGAGATGCAACGGAGCTAGATTTTTTTACATTTCCATGAGAATGAATCTCCTTGATGTCATCCCACAAGTTCACTCTCAGTACAATCCGAAGAAGAATGCGAGTGCCATGAGGAATGCCTGCAACAGGGAGTCCATGATGCCTTATACGCTTTCTGAATGAATTGTAGTGTGCTTTCATCTCAGAGTTAAATCTGCATGTGGAGACTTAAGGATTATTACACTTTTCCTAGGATGACGGAAACTGTACCCCTAGAGAGAATGTTAGCTGGATTTCTGTCCGTCGGAATATATTGCCACTAAATACTGGCAAAGAGTTCTTGTTTGGCAGCCACACGATTTGCCACGAAATCGTTAAATTTGAAGGGCTCTAAAGGGAAACGGACGAATCGCACCAGCAAAAAAACTGGCTGACAAAGATGCCTGTGCGCTTGACTTCATGCATCAGATTGGCCAACAGCTTCGATCCACATAATTCCCATCTGCTGCAACGATGAACAACAGTTGCAGTTATATCCTTAATTACTTTTAATTAAATATAAAAAAAATTTTTTTTGTAAAATTGAGCAGAAACACCTCCGCCCGATTAGCAGCATAGCCCGTAAAGCTATGCGAAATGCTAGGTAGTATTTTGTGTTATTAGCTTTACCTTGAATCTAAAATCATTACATATTGATAAAACATTGGCATTTAAAACTAAAAACCCTATATGTTACATAAAAACATGATATGATAAAATTATAATACCCTCTGCAAGGGTAAAAACATGATATGAATTTAAAAACATTATATCAATTTTTGTAAGAAATTTTAATTAAAGTGGGTTCGAACGAATTCAAGGTTGAACGAGAAAGAAAGGCTGTCTTCGGCACGCCGAAACACAACCTTTTCATAATGTGCTTTGTCCGTATCTAAGAAGCACAGGGAAAATAGTTAATGCCGAGTTTGGGCAAGATATCTTGATAAACAAAATGTCTTTTCATACAAAAACTTAATTTTCGACCGATCGTTCCTATGGCAGCTATATGAAATATTGATCCGATCTTAATAGGATTTTGCATATATATATATGTAGTAAAGTAAAACTAATAAATGCCGAGTTTGGTCAAGATATCTTAATAAACAAAATGTTTTTTCATACAAAACTTAATTTTCGACCGATCATTCCTATGGCAGCTATATGATATAGTGGTACGATCCAGCTGGTTTTGACATATGTGCTGCGTGCAACAGAAAAAGGGACTTCTGCAAAATTTCATTAAGATAGCTTTAAAACTGAGAGACTAGTTCGCATAGAAACAGACAGACTGCTGATCAAGAATATATATACCTTATGGGGTCGGAGATGTCTCCTTCTATGCGTTACACATTTCACGACAAAATTATAATACCCTCTGCAGGGTATAAAAACATGATATGAATTTAAAAACATTATATCGAGTTTGTAAGAAATTTTAATTAAAATCAGCCGCAAATGTTATAAATAACGTAAAAGTTATTGACCATAAAGAACATTATTACTGTTTTGCTAATTATAATTACTACAGTATCTCTTATATCACTAGCATTGAAAGTGTATGCAATGCATACAAAGAAAATTAAGAAAAGCTATAGCAGTAGAGCAGACGGACTAGATAAGATATGAATATATTTGAATTGTCAGATATAGAGGCAATCATTAGTTTTACGCATAGAGATGAGCCAAACTTTCGTACTCGCGCACTGAACTTACTGCGATTACATCATAGAGATTTTATAAAAGTGTGTGATTTCGAATACGAATACACTGACATGTGAATCCATTGATAAATTGTTCAAAAATCGAAAAGGGAATCATACTAAGTACATTGTCATATGTCTCAGTAAAACTAGTAACTGAACAACACCCAAATTGCGCCCAGCAACGATACTAATGGTGCGACTGCACCGATAGATATCTATTATAATAATATGCAATGGAGTATATAAGTGAATAATATCAATGACTTCAAAGACCAATTTGACAAGTCATATAAATGCAAAAGGCATACCTATAAAGGTAGAAACACTAATATACCATGTACAAATATTGATAAAACAATAAAACAATATAGTACACGCAGTAGATTCCATTAAAGATAAACTAACACAAGAACAATCCAAACAATGCCTTAAAGTCATAAAATCTTTAAATACAAGATTGAAAAGCATTGGCATTAGACAGAAAATCATTAAAAACGTTCCAGATCTATTTTTACCAACAAAGCTTGAACCAAACAGCTATAAGTTTTCTAGCCTCATCTCTCTTGCCAGAGTTTGATGGAAAGGCAGAGAAAATTGAAAAGGGAATCATACTAAGTACATTGCAATATGTCTCAGTAAAACTAGTAACTGAACAAAACCAAATAGATTCCATTAAAGATAAACTAACACAAGAACAATCCAAACAATGCCTTAAAGTCATAAAATCTTTAAATACAAGATTGAAAAGCATTGGCATTAGACAGAAAATCATTAGAAACGTTCCAGAAGATCTATTTTTACCAGCAAAGTTTGAACCAAACAGCTATAAGTTTTCTCAAACTAGCCTCATCTCTGTTGCCAGAGTTTGATAGAAAGGCAGAAAAAAGCTTCAAAGATGCTGTGAGTCTTATGGACTCAATAAAAGATCATGAAGCAACAGCTGTCAGCATTATACAAACAAAACTAAAAGGCCATACAAGAAATCTAATAAGTAATGAGCAGACAATTGCTGCAATGATTACGCAACTGTCAAATACAGTAAAAGGAGAATCGGTAGAAGTTGTATCTGCCAAGCTACTTAATCTGCAACAGAAATACAAAACGGCTAACCAATACACCCAATAGGTGGAAAAACTGGCAAAGGCCCTTGAAGGAGCCTATATCAGTGAAGGTCTAAGCCAATTACTTGCAAACAAATACAGCACTATAACAGCTGTAAAAGCTATGACCCAAAATTGTTCGATTAATAAGGTAAAACTTATCATGCAGGCAGGCACATTCACAAATATGAATGATGCCGTCTCCAAATTTGTCAGTAGCTGCACGGAGGTAACAGGTCAAAGTAACACTGTCCTGTATTATCAACGAGGTGCAAATCACAATAATAGAGGAGGCCGAGGTTATAATCGTGGCAGAAATTGCAACCACAACAATTTCAACCGGGCCGGTAATAACAACAACAATAATTACAATAACCGTGGAGGAAGACTAGGCCAAAATAGAGGAAGAGGCCGAGGTAACTTCAACCAAGGTTACAATAATATCAATGTGGGTGTGGCGCAAAATGCGTCGGAAAACTCTCAGAACCCTTTAGGAAACAATCAGTAAATGCAAAGGTTCATTCCATCAATTACAGTCTTAATAGATTTGTCACTTTTTATAATTATTCAACTGAAAATAAACTGGCATTCCTGATAGATACTGGTGCAAATTTCTCATGTTTAAAAATAAATTCAGATAATTTTATAATTCAAGAAGACAAATTATAAACATCCAAGGCATCGGTCAGGGTGTAATAAAATCGCAAGGAACAACTTCACTTCTTCTGCCAGCCAGATTCCAAGTAATTTTCATTTTCATGCATGAGTATTGCCAGATGACAAGAAATTTGAATTCGTCAAAACTTATCCTGTTGGTAGGAGACGATTTGTAGCATTCTGCAATTATTATCGTCGATTTATAAAAACTTCGTCGATTATTCACGGCACATAACTAGATTATGTAAAAAGAATGTTCCTTTTGAATGGTCAAGTGAATGCCAAAACGCATTCCAATCCCTTAAAGAAAAGCTTGTGCATCCCACACTATTACAATATTCTGATCTTCGCAAAAGAATTTTGCATTATAACAGATGCTAGTCAACAAGCTTGTGGACGGTTCTAACTCAAAACCGTGACGGAATTCAGCTCCCAATAGCTTATGCATCTCGTTCACACAACAGAACAAAAGTTAGCGGCAAACTATATCATATAGCTGCCATAGGAACGATCGGTCGAATATTAAGTTTTTGTTTGAAAAAACACATTTTTATCAAGACATTTTGACCAATCTCGGCAATTATTAGTTTTACTAAGGTCCTCATATATATGCAAAATCCTATTAAGATCCGACCTCTATATCATATAGCTGCCATAGGAACGATCGGTCGAATATTAAGTTTTTGTTTGAAAAAACAGTTTTTTATCAAGATATCTTGATTAAACTCGGCAATTATTAGTCTAACTAATGTCCTCATATTAACACAAAATCCTATTAAAATCGGACCACTATATCATATAGCTGCCATAGGAACGATCGGTCGAAAATTAAGTTTTTGTATGAAAATACATTTTGTTATCAAGATATCTTGACCAAACTCGTATTTATGCAAAATCCTATAATATCGTACCACTATATATTATATAGCTATATTAGCTGCCACAGGAACGATCAGTCGAACATTAAATTGTTGTATGAAAAACATTTTGTTTGTCAAAATGTCTTGACCAATCTCGGCAATTATTAGTTTTACTTTACTACTCATATATATGCAAAATCCTATTAAGATCGGACGGAAAAACATTTTGTTTATGAAGATATCTTGACCAAGCTCGGCATTTATTGGTTTTACTTTACTACTCATATATATGCAAAATCGTATTAGGATCGGACCACAATATCATATAGCTGCCATAGGAACGATCGGTCTAAAGTTAAGTTTTTGTATAAAAAACATTTTGTTTTTCAAGATATCTTGACCAAACTCGGCATTTATTAGTTTTACTATGCTCCTCATATATATGCAAAATATTATAAGGATCGGAACACTATATCAGATAGCTGCCCTAATAATGATCGGTCGAAATTTAAGTTGTTATATGAAAAAACATTTTGTTTTTCACGATATATTGACCAAACTCGGTATTTATTAGTTTAACTATGCTCCTTATAGATATACAAAATCCTACCAACATCGGACCACTACATCATATTGCTGCCATAAGAGTGATCGGTCGAAAACCAGGTTTTTGTATGAAAGAACATTTTGTTTTTCAAGATATCTTGACCAAACTCGGCATTTATTAGTTTTACTTTATTCCCCACATATATGAGGAATCCTATTAAGATAGGACCACTATATCATATAGCTGGCATAGGAACGATCGGTCGAAGATTAAGTTTTTGTATGAGAAAACATTTTGTTTATCAAAATGTCTTGACCAATCTCGGCAATTATTAGTCTTACTAATGTCCTCATATTAACGCAAAATCCTATTAAGATCGGACCACTATATCATATAGCTGCCATAGGAACGATCGGTCGAAAATTAAGTTTTTGTATGAAAACACATTTTGTTATCAAGATATCTTGACCAAACTCGGCATTTGATGGTTTTACTTTACTCCTCATATATATGCAAAATCCTATTAAGATCGGACCACTATATCATATAGCTGCCATAGGAACGATCGGTCGAAGATTAAGTTTTTGTATGAGAAAACATTTTGTTTATCAAAATGTCTTGACCAATCTCGGCAATTATTAGTTTTACTAAGGTCCTCATATATATGCAAAATCGTATTCAGATCCGAGCACTATATCATATAGCTGCCATAGGAACGATCGGTCGAATATTAAGTTTTTGTTTGAAAAAACACTCTTTTATCAAGATATCTTGATTAAACTTTTGTATGAAAATACATTTTGTTATCAAGATATCTTGACCAAACTCGGCATTTATTGGTTTTACTTTACTCCTCATATATATGCAAAATCCTATTAAGATCGGACCACTATATCATATAGCGGCCATAGGGACGATCGGTCGAAAATTAAGTTTTTGTATGAGAAAACATATTGCTTATCAAGATATTTTGACCAATCTCGGCAATTATTTGTTTCACTAAGGTCCTCATATATATGCAAAATCCTATTAAGATCCGACCTCTATATCATATAGCTGCCATAGGAACGATCGGTCGAATATTAAGTTTTTGTTTGAAAAAAACACTCTTTTATCAAGATATCTTGATTAAACTTTTGTATGAAAATACATTTTGTTATCAAGATATCTTGATCAAACTCGACATTTATTAGTATTACTTTACTACTCATATATATGCAAAATCGTATAAAGATCGGACCACTATATCATATAGCTGCCATAGGGACGATCGGTCGAAAATTAAGTTTTCGTATGAAAAAACATTTTGTTTATCAAGATATCCTGACTAAACTCGGCATTTATTGGTTTTACTTTACTACTCATATATATGCAAAATCGTATTTAGATCGGACCACTATATCATATAGCTGCCATAGGAACGATCGGTCGAATATTAAGTTTTTGTTTGAAAAAACACTTTTTTATCAAGATATCTTGATTAAACTCGGCAATTATTAGTCTTACTAAGGTCCTCATATTGATGCAAAATCCTATTAAGATCGGACCACTATATCATATAGCTGCCATAGGGACGATCGGTCGAAAATTAAGTTTTGTATGAAAAAGCATTTTGTTTATCAAGATATCTTGACCAAACTCGGCATTTATTGGTTTTACTTTACTCCTCATATATATGCAAAATCCTATTAAGATCGGACCACTATATCATATAGCGGCCATAGGGACGATCGGTCGAAAATTAAGTTTTTGTATGAAAAAACATTTTGTTTATCAAGATATCTTGACCAAGCTCGGCATTTATTAGTTTTACTTTACTCCCCACATATATGAGGAATCCTATTAAGATCGGACCACTATATCATATAGCTGCCGAAAATTAAGTTTTTGTATGAGAAAACATTTTATTTATCAAGATTTTTTGACCAATCTCGGCAATTATTAGTTTTATTAAGGTCCTCATATATATGCAAAATCCAATTAAGATCCGACCACTATATCATATAGCTGTCATAGGAACGTTCTGTCGAAAATTAAGTTGTATGGAAAATTATTTTGTTTTTTACGATATATTAACCAAACTCGGAATTATTAGTTTAATCTTGCTCCTTATATATATACAAAATCCTACCAACATCGGACTACTACATCATATAGCTGCCATAAGCGCGATCGGTCGAAAACCAGGTTTTTGTATGAAAAAACATTTTGTTTATCAAGATATCTTGACCAAACTCGGCATTTATTAGTTTTACTTTACTCCCCAAATATATGAGGAATCCTATTAAGATCGAACCACTATATCATATAGCTGATATAGGAACGATCGGTCGAAAATTAAGTTTTTGTATGAGAAAACATTTTACTTATCAATATATTTTGACCAATCTCGGCAATTATTAGTTTTACTAAGGTCCTCATATATATGCAAAATCCTATTAAGATCCGACCTCTATATCATATAGCTGCCATAGGAACGATCGGTCGAATATTAAGTTTTTGTTTGAAAAAACACTTTTTTATCAAGATATCTTGATAAAAACTCGGCAATTATTAGTCTTACTAAGGTCCTCATATATATGCAAAATCCTATTAAGATCGGACCACTATATCATATAGCTGCCATAGGAACGATCGGTCGAAAATTAAGTTTTGTATGAAAAAACATTTTGTTATCAACATATCTTGATCAAACTCGGCATTTATTGGTTTTACCTTACTACTCATATATATGCAAAATCGTATTAAGATCGGACCACTATATCATATAGCTGCCATAGGAATGATCGGTCGAAAATTTAGTTTTTATATGAAAATACATTTTGTTTATCAAGATATCTTCACCAAACTCGGCAATTATTAGTTTTATTAAGCTCCTTATATATATGCGAAATCCTATTAAGATCGGACCACTATATCATATAGCTGCCATAGGAACGATCGGTCGAAGATTAAGTTTTTGTATGAGAAAACATTTTGTTTATCAAAATGTCTTGACCAATCTCGGCAATTATTAGTTTTACTAAGGTCCTCATATATATGCAAAATCGTATTCAGATTCGAGCACTATATCATATAGCTGCCATAGGAACGATCGATCGAATAATAAGTTTTTGTTTGAACAAACACTTTTTTATCAAGATATCTCGACCAAACTCGGCATTTATTGGTTTTACTTTACTCCTCATATATATGCAAAATCCTATTAAGATCGGACCACTATATCATATAGCTGCCATAGGAATGATCGGTCGAAAATTTAGTTTTTATATGAAAATACATTTTGTTTATCAAGATATCTTCACCAAACTCGGCAATTATTGGTTTTATTAAGCTCCTTATATATATGCGAAATCCTATTAAGATCGGACCACTATATCATATAGCTGCCATAGGAACGATCGGTCGAAGATTAAGTTTTTGTATGAGAAAACATTTTGTTTATCAAAATGTCTTGACCAATCTCGGCAATTATTAGTTTTACTAAGGTCCTCATATATATGCAAAATCGTATTCAGATCCGAGCACTATATCATATAGCTGCCATAGGAACGATCGGTCGAAAAATAAGTTTTTGTTTGAAAAAAACACTTTTTTATCAAAATATCTTGATTAAACTTTTGTATGAAAATACATTTTGTTATCAAGATATCTTGACCAAACTCGGCATTTATTGGTTTTACTTTACTCCTCATATATATGCAAAATCCTATTAAGATCGGACCACTATATCATATAGCGGCCATAGGGACGATCGGTCGAAAATTAAGTTTTTGTATGAGAAAACATATAGCTTATCAAGATATTTTGACCAATCTCGGCAATTATTTGTTTTACTAAGGTCCTCATATATATGCAAAATCCTATTAAGATCCGACCTCTATATCATATAGCTGCCATAGGAACGATCGGTCGAATATTAAGTTTTTGTTTGAAAAAAACACTCTTTTATCAAGATATCTTGATTAAACTTTTGTATGAAAATACATTTTGTTATCAAGATATCTTGATCAAACTCGGCATTTATTAGTATTACTTTACTACTCATATATATGCAAAATCGTATAAAGATCGGACCACTATATCATAGCTGCCATAGGGACGATCGGTCGAATATTAAGTTTTTGTTTGAAAAAACACTTTTTTATCAAGATATCTTGATTAAACTCGGCAATTATTAGTCTTACTAAGGTCCTCATATTGATGCAAAATCCTATTAAGATCGGACCACTATATCATATAGCTGCCATAGGGACGATCGGTCGAAAATTAAGTTTTTGGATGAAAAAACATTTTGTTTATCAAGATATCTTGACCAAACTCGGCATTTATTGGTTTTACTTTACTCCTCATATATATGCAAAATCCTATTAAGATCGGACCACTATATCATATAGCGGCCATAGGGACGATCGGTCGAAAATTAAGTTTTTGTATGAAAAAACATTTTGTTTATCAAGATATCTTGACCAAACTCGGCATTTATTGTTATACTTTACTCCCCATAAGGAATCCTATTAAGATCGGACCACTATATCATATAGCTGCCGAAAATTAAGTTTTTGTATGAGAAAACATTTTGTTTATCAAGATATTTTGACCAATCTCGGCAATTATTAGTTTTTCTAAGGTCCTCATATATATGCAAAATCCTATTAAGATCCGACCACTATATCAAATAGCTGTCATAGGAACGTTCTGTCGAAAATTAAGTTGTATGGAAAATTATTTTGTTTTTCACGATATATTGACCAAACTCGGCATTTATTAGTTTAATCTTGCTCCTTATATATATACAAAATCCTACCATCATCGGACCACTACATCATATAGCTGCCATTGGGACGATCAGTCGAATATTAAGTTTTTGTTTGAAAAAACATTTTATTTTCAAGATATCTTGACCAAACTCGGCATTTATTAGTTTTACTAAGGTCCTCATATATATGCAAAATCCCATTAAGATCCGACCTCTATATATATAGCTGTCATAGGAACGATCGGTCGAATATTAAGTTTTTGTTTGAAAAAACATTTTATTTTCAAGATATCTTGACCAAACTCGGCATTTATTAGTTTTACTATGCTCCTCATATATATGCAAAATATTATAAGGATCGGAACAGTATATCAGATAGCTGCCCTAATAATGATCGGTCGAAATTTAAGTTGTTATATGAAAAAACATTTTGTTTTTCACGATATATTGACCAAACTCGGTACTTATTAGTTTAACTATGCTCCTTATAGATATACAAAATCCTACCAACATCGGACCACTACATCATATAGCTGCCATAAGAGTGATCGGTCGAAAACCAGGCTTTTGTATGAAAAAACATTTTGTTTTTCAAGATATCTTGACCAAACTCGGCATTTATTAGTTTTACTTTATTCCCCACATATATGAGGAATCCTATTAAGATCGGACCACTATATCATATAGCTGGCATAGGAACGATCGGTCGAAGATTAAGTTTTTGTATGAGAAAACATTTTGTTTATCAAAATGTCTTGACCAATCTCGGCAATTATTAGTTTTACTAATGTCCTCATATTAACGCAAAATTCTATTAAGATCGGACCACTATATCATATAGCTGCCATAGGGACGATCGGTCGAAAATTAAGTTTTTGTATGAAAACACATTTTGTTATCAAGATATCTTGATCAAACTCGGCATTTATTAGTTTTACTTTACTACTCATATATATGCAAAATCCTATTAAGATCGGACCACTATATCATATAGCTGTCATAGGAACGATCGGTCGAATATTAAGTTTTTGTTTGAAAAAACACTTTTTTATCAAGATATCTTGACCAAACTCGGCATTTATTAGTTTTACTTTATTCCCCACATATATGAGGAATCCTATTAAGATCGGACCACTATATCATATAGCTGGCATAGGAACGATCGGTCGAAGATTAAGTTTTTGTATGAGAAAACATTTTGTTTATCAAAATGTCTTGACCAATCTCGGCAATTATTAGTTTTACTAATGTCCTCATATTAACGCAAAATCCTATTAAGATCGGACCACTGTATCATATAGCTGCCATAGGGACGATCGGTCGAAAATTAAGTTTTTGTATGAAAAAGCATTTCGTTTATCAAGATATCTTGAACAAACTCGGCATTTATTGGTTTTACTTTACTCCTCATATATATGCAAAATCCTATTAAGATCGGACCACTATATCATATAGCTGCTATAGGGACGATCGGTCGAAAATTAAGTTTTTGTATGAAAAAGCATTCCGTTTATCAAGATATCTTGACCAAACTCGGCATTTATTGGTTTTACCTTACTACTCATATATATGCAAAATCGTATTAAGATCGGACCACTATATCATATAGCTGCCATAGGAATGATCGGTCGAAAATTTAGTTTTTATATGAAAATACATTTTGTTTATCAAGATATCTTCACCAAACTCGGCAATTATTAGTTTTATTAAGCTCCTTATATATATGCGAAATCCTATTAAGATCGGACCACTATATCATATAGCTGCCATAGGAACGATCGGTCGAAGATTAAGTTTTTGTATGAGAAAACATTTTGTTTATCAAAATGTCTTGACCAATCTCGGCAATTATTAGTTTTGCTAAGGTCCTCATATATATGCAAAATCGTATTCAGATCCGAGCACTATATCATATAGCTGCCATAGGAACGATCGGTCGAATAATAAGTTTTTGTTTGAAAAAACACTTTTTTATCAAGATATCTTGACCAAACTCCGCATTTATTTGTTTTACTTTACTCCCCAAATATATGAGGAATCCTATTAAGATCGGACCACTATATCATATAGCTGCCATAGGAACGATCGGTCGAAGATTAAGTTTTTGTATGAGAAAACATTTTGTTTATCAAAATGTCTTGACCAATCTCGGCAATTATTAGTTTTACTAAGGTCCTCATATATATGCAAAATCGTATTCAGATCCGAGCACTATATCATATAGCTGCCATAGGAACGATCGGTCGAAAAATAAGTTTTGTTTGCAAAAAACACTTTTTTATCAAGATATCTTGATTAAACTTTTGTATGAAAATACATT
The DNA here is from genome assembly GCA_030788265.1 of Drosophila americana. Taxonomy (NCBI): domain Eukaryota; kingdom Metazoa; phylum Arthropoda; class Insecta; order Diptera; family Drosophilidae; genus Drosophila; species Drosophila americana. The sequence goes on along the minus strand of JAURSC010000059.1, from coordinate 295,301 downwards.
TTGTTATCAAGATATCTTGACCAAACTCGGCATTTATTGGTTTTACTTTACTCCTCATATATATGCAAAATCCTATTAAGATCGGACCACTATATCATATAGCGGCCATAGGGACGATCGGTCGAAAATTAAGTTTTTGTATGAGAAAACATATTGCTTATCAAGATATTTTGACCAATCTCGGCAATTATTTGTTTTACTAAGGTCCTCATCTATATGCAAAATCCTATTAAGATCCGACCTCTATATCATATAGCTGCCATAGGAACGATCGGTCGAATATTAAGTTTTTGTTTGAAAAAAACACTCTTTTATCAAGATATCTTGATTAAACTTTTGTATGAAAATACATTTTGTTATCAAGATATCTTGATCAAACTCGGCATTTATTAGTATTACTTTACTACTCATATATATGCAAAATCGTATAAAGATCGGACCACTATATCATATAGCTGCCATAGGGACGATCGGTCGAAAATTAAGTTTTCGTATGAAAAAACATTTTGTTTATCAAGATATCCTGACCAAACTCGGCATTTATTGGTTTTACTTTACTACTCATATATATGCAAAATCGTATTTAGATCGGACCACTATATCATATAGCTGCCATAGGAACGATCGGTCGAATATTAAGATTTTGTTTGAAAAAACACTTTTTTATCAAGATATCTTGATTAAACTCGGCAATTATTAGTCTTACTAAGGTCCTCATATTGATGCAAAATCCTATTAAGATCGGACCACTATATCATAGCTGCCATAGGAACGATCGGTCGAAAATTAAGTTTTTGTATGAAAATACATTTGTTATGAAGATATCTTGATCAAACTCGGCATATATTAGTATTACTTTACTACTCATATATATGCAAAATCCTATTAAGATCGGACCACTATATCATATAGCTGCCATAGGGACGATCGGTCGAAAATTAAGTTTTTGCATGAAAAAACATTTTGTTTATCAAGATATCTTGACCAAACTCGGCATTTATTGGTTTTACTTTACTCCTCATATATATGCAAAATCCTATTAAGATCGGACCACTATATCATAGCTGCCATAGGAACGATCGGTCGAAAATTAAGTTTTTGTATGAAAATACATTTTGTTATGAAGATATCTTGATCAAACTCGGCATATATTAGTATTACTTTACTACTCATATATATGCAAAATCCTATTAAGATCGGACCACTATATCATATAGCTGCCATAGGGACGATCGGTCGAAAATTAAGTTTTTGCATGAAAAAACATTTTGTTTATCAAGATATCTTGACCAAACTCGGCATTTATTGGTTTTACTTTACTCCTCATATATATGCAAAATCCTATTAAGATCGGACCACTATATCATATAGCGGCCATAGGGACGATCGGTCGAAAATTAAGTTTTTGTATGAAAAAACATTTTGTTTATCAAGATATCTTGACCAAACTCGGCATTTATTTGTTTTACTTTACTCCCCATAAGGAATCCTATTAAGATCGGACCACTATATCATATAGCTGCCGAAAATTTAGTTTTTGTATGAGAAAACATTTTGTTTATCAAGATATTTTGACCAATCTCGGCAATTATTAGTTTTTCTAAGGTCCTCATATATATGCAAAATCCTATTAAGATCCGACCACTATATCAAATAGCTGTCATAGGAACGTTCTGTCGAAAATTAAGTTGTATGGAAAATTATTTTGTTTTTCACGATATATTGACCAAACTCGGCATTTATTAGTTTAATCTTGCTCCTTATATATATACAAAATCCTACCATCATCGGACCACTACATCATATAGCTGCCATTGGGACGATCAGTCGAATATTAAGTTTTTGTTTGAAAAAACATTTTATTTTCAAGATATCTTGACCAAACTCGGCATTTATTAGTTTTACTAAGGTCCTCATATATATGCAAAATCCTATTAAGATCCGACCTCTATATATATAGCTGTCATAGGAACGATCGGTCGAATATTAAGTTTTTGTTTGAAAAAACATTTTATTTTGAAGATATCTTGACCAAACTCGGCATTTATTAGTTTTACTATGCTCCTCATATATATGCAAAATATTATAAGGATCGGAACACTATATCAGATAGCTGCCCTAATAATGATCGGTCGAAATTTAAGTTGTTATATGAAAAAACATTTTGTTTTTCACGATATATTGACCAAACTCGGTATTTATTAGTTTAACTATGCTCCTTATAGATATACAAAATCCTACCAACATCGGACCACTACATCATATAGCTGCCATAAGAGTGATCGGTCGAAAACCAGGCTTTTATATGAAAAAAAATTTTGTTTTTCAAGATATCTTGACCTAACTCGGCATTTATTAGTTTTACTTTATTCCCCACATATATGAGGAATCCTATTAAGATCGGACCACTATATCATATAGCTGGCATAGGAACGATCGGTCGAAGATTAAGTTTTTGTATGAGAAAACATTTTGTTTATTAAAATGTCTTGACCAATCTCGGCAATTATTAGTTTTACTAATGTCCTCATATTAACGCAAAATTCTATTAAGATCGGACCACTATATCATATAGCTGCCATAGAGACGATCGGTCGAAAATTAAGTTTTTGTATGAAAACACATTTTGTTATCAAGATATCTTGATCAAACTCGGCATTTATTAGTTTTACTTTACTACTCATATATATGCAAAATCCTATTAAGATCGGACCACTATATCATATATCTGCCATAGGAAGGATCGGTCGAATATTAAGTTTTTGTTTGAAAAAACACTTTTTTATCAAGATATCTTGACCAAACTCGGCATTTATTAGTTTTACTTTACTCCCCAAATATATAAGGAATCCTATTAAGATCGGACCACTATATCATATAGCTGCCATAGGAACGATCGGTCGAAAAATAAGTTTTTGTATGACAAAACATTTTGCTTATCAAGATATTTGGACCAATCTCGGCAATTATTAGTCTTACTAATGTCCTCATATTAACGCAAAATCCTATTAAGATCGGACCACTATATCATATAGCTGCCATAGGAACGATCGGTCGAAAATTAAGTTTTTGTATGAAAACACATTTTGTTATCAAGATATCTTGATCAAACTCGGCATTTATTAGTTTTACTTTACTACTCATATATATGCAAAATCCTATTAAGGTCGGACCACTATATCATATAGCTGCCATGGGGACGATCGGTCGAAAATTAAGTTTTTGTATGAAAAAGCATTTTGTTTATCAAGAAATCTTGACCAAACTCGGCATTTATTGGTTTTACTTTACTCCTCATATATATGCAAAATCCTATTAAGATCGGACCACTATATCATATAGCGGCCATAGGGACGATCGGTCGAAAATTAAGTTTTTGTATGAAAAACATTTTGTTTATCAAGATATCTTGACCAAGCTCGGCATTTATTAGTTTTACTTTACTCCCCACATATATGAGGAATCCTATTAAGATCGGACCACTATATCATATAGCTGATATAGGAACGATCGGTCGAAAATTAAGTTTTTGTATGAGAAAACATTTTGCTTATCAAGACATTTTGACCAATCTCGGCAATTATTAGTATTACTTTACTACTCATATATATGCAAAATCGTATAAAGATCGGACCACTATATCATATAGCTGCCATTGGGACGATCAGTCGAATATTAAGTTTTTGTTTGAAAAAACATTTTATTTTCAAGATATCTTGACCAAACTCGGCATTTATTAGTTTTACTAAGGTCCTCGTATATATGCAAAATCCTATTAAGATCCGACCGCTATATATATAGCTGTCATAGGAACGATCGGTCGAATATTAAGTTTTTGTTTGAAAAAACATTTTATTTTCAAGATATCTTGACCAAACTCGGCATTTATTAGTTTTACTATGCTCCTCATATATACGTAAAATATTATAAGGATCGGAACACTATATCAGATAGCTGCCCTAATAATGATCGGTCGAAATTTAAGTTGTTATATGAAAAAACATTTTGTTTTTCACGATATATTGACCAAACTCGGTATTTATTAGTTTAACTATGCTCCTTATAGATATACAAAATCCTACCAACATCGGACCACTACATCATATAGCTGCCATAAGAGTGATCGGTCGAAAACCAGGCTTTTGTATGAAAAAACATTTTGTTTTTCAAGATATCTTGACCTAACTCGGCATTTATTAGTTTTACTTTATTCCCCACATATATGAGGAATCCTATTAAGATCGGACCACTATATCATATAGCTGGCATAGGAACGATCGGTCGAAGATTAAGTTTTTGTATGAGAAAACATTTTGTTTATCAAAATGTCTTGACCAATCTCGGCAATTATTAGTTTTACTAATGTCCTCATATTAACGCAAAATTCTATTAAGATCGGACCACTATATCATATAGCTGCCATAGAGACGATCGGTCGAAAATTAAGTTTTTGTATGAAAACACATTTTGTTATCAAGATATCTTGATCAAACTCGGCATTTATTAGTTTTACTTTACTACTCATATATATGCAAAATCCTATTAAGATCGGACCACTATATCATATATCTGCCATAGGAAGGATCGGTCGAATATTAATTTTTATTTTCAAGATATCTTGACCAAACTCGGCATTTATTAGTTTTACTAAGGTCCTCGTATATATGCAAAATCCTATTAAGATCCGACCGCTATATATATAGCTGTCATAGGAACGATCGGTCGAATATTAAGTTTTTGTTTGAAAAAACATTTTATTTTCAAGATATCTTGACCAAACTCGGCATTTATTAGTTTTACTATGCTCCTCATATATACGTAAAATATTATAAGGATCGGAACACTATATCAGATAGCTGCCCTAATAATGATCGGTCGAAATTTAAGTTGTTATATGAAAAAACATTTTGTTTTTCACGATATATTGACCAAACTCGGTATTTATTAGTTTAACTATGCTCCTTATAGATATACAAAATCCTACCAACATCGGACCACTACATCATATAGCTGCCATAAGAGTGATCGGTCGAAAACCAGGCTTTTGTATGAAAAAACATTTTGTTTTTCAAGATATCTTGACCTAACTCGGCATTTATTAGTTTTACTTTATTCCCCACATATATGAGGAATCCTATTAAGATCGGACCACTATATCATATAGCTGGCATAGGAACGATCGGTCGAAGATTAAGTTTTGTATGAGAAAACATTTTGTTTATCAAAATGTCTTGACCAATCTCGGCACTTATTAGTTTTACTAATGTCCTCATATTAACGCAAAATCCTATTAAGATCGGACCACTATATCATATAGCTGCCATAGGAACGATCGGTCGAAAATTAAGTTTTTGTATGAAAACACATTTTGTTATCAAGATATCTTGATCAAACTCGGCATTTATTAGTTTTACTTTACTACTCATATATATGCAAAATCCTATTAAGATCGGACCACTATATCATATAGCTGCCATAGGAACGATCGGTCGAATATTAAGTTTTTGTTTGAAAAAACACTTTTTTATCAAGATATCTTGACCAAACTCGGCATTTATTAGTTTTACTTTACTCCCCAATATATAAGGAATCCTATTAAGATCGGACCACTATATCATATAGCTGCCATAGGAACGATCGGTCGAAAAATAAGTTTTTGTATGACAAAACATTTGCTTATCAAGATATTTGGACCAATCTCGGCAATTATTAGTCTTACTAATGTCCTCATATTAACGCAAAATCCTATTAAGATCAGACCACTATATCATATAGCTGCCATAGGAACGATCGGTCGAAAATTAAGTTTTTGTATGAAAACACATTTTGTTATCAAGATATCTTGATCAAACTCGGCATTTATTAGTTTTACTTTACTACTCATATACATGCAAAATCCTATTAAGATCGGACCACTATATCATATAGCTGCCATAGGGACGATCGGTCGAAAATTAAGTTTTTGTATGAAAAAGCATTTCGTTTATCGAGATATCTTGACCAAACTCGGCATTTATTGGTTTTACTTTACTCCTCATATATATGCAAAATCCTATTAAGATCGGACCACTATATCATATAGCTGCCATAGGGACGATCGGTCGAAAATTAAGTTTTTGTATGAAAAAGCATTTCGTTTATCAAGATATCTTGACCAAACTCGGCATTTATTGGTTTTACTTTACTCCTCATATATATGCAAAATCCTATTAAGATCGGACCACTATATCATATAGCTGCCATAGGGACGATCGGTCGAAAATTAAGTTTTTGTATGAAAAAGCATTTCGTTTATCAAGATATCTTGACCAAACTCGGCATTTATTGGTTTTACCTTACTACTCATATATATGCAAAATCGTATTAAGATCGGACCACTATATCATATAGTTGCCATATTAATGATCGGTCGAAAATTTAGTTTTTATATGAAAATACATTTTGTTTATCAAGATATCTTCACCAAACTCGGCAATTATTAGTTTAATTAAGCTCCTTATATATATGCGAAATCCTATTAAGATCGGACCACTATATCATATAGCTGCCATAGGAACGATCGGTCGAAAATTAAGTTTTTGTATGAAAATACGTTTTGTTATGAAGATATCTTGATCAAACTCGGCATATATTAGTATTACTTTACTACTCATATATATGCAAAATCCTATTAAGATCGTACCACTATATCATATAGCTGCCATAGGGACGATCGGTCGAAAATTAAGTTTTTGCATGAAAAAACATTTTGTTTATCAAGATATCTTGACCAAACTCCGCATTTATTTGTTTTACTTTACTCCCCAAATATATGAGGAATCCTATTAAGTTCGGACCACTATATCATATAGCTGCCATAGGAACGATCGGTCGAAAATTAAGTTTTTGTATGAAAATACATTTTGTTATGAAGATATCTTGATCAAACTCGGCATATATTAGTTTTACTTTACTACTCATATACATGCAAAATCCTATTAAGATCGGACCACTATATCATATAGCTGCCATAGGGACGATCGGTCGAAAATTAAGTTTTTGTATGAAAATACATTTTGTTATGAAGATATCTTGATCAAACTCGGCATATATTAGTTTTACTTTACTACTCATATACATGCAAAATCCTATTAAGATCGGACCACTATATCATATAGCTGCCATAGGGACGATCGGTCGAAAATTTAGTTTTTATATGAAAATACATTTTGTTTATCAAGATATCTTCACCAAACTCGGCAATTATTAGTTTAATTAAGCTCCTTATATATATGCGAAATCCTATTAAGATCGGACCACTATATCATATAGCTGCCATAGGAACGATCGGTCGAAAATTAAGTTTTTGTATGAAAATACATTTTGTTATGAAGATATCTTGATCAAACTCGGCATATATTAGTTTTACTTTACTACTCATATACATGCAAAATCCTATTAAGATCGGACCACTATATCATATAGCTGCCATAGGGACGATCGGTCGAAAATTAAGTTTTTGTATGAGAAAACATTTTGTTTATCAAAATGTCTTGACCAATCTCGGCAATTATTAGTTTTACTAAGGTCCTCATATATATGCAAAATCGTATTCAGATCCGAGCACTATATCATATAGCTGCCATAGGAACGATCGGTCGAAAATTAAGTTTTTGTTTGAAAAAACACTTTTTTATCAAGATATCTTGACCAAACTCCGCATTTATTTGTTTTACTTTACTCCCCAAATATATGAGGAATCCTATTAAGTTCGGACCACTATATCATATAGCTGCCATAGGAATGATCGGTCGAAAATTTAGTTTTTATATGAAAATACATTTTGTTTATCAAGATATCTTCACCAAACTCGGCAATTATTGGTTTTATTAAGCTCCTTATATATATGCGAAATCCTATTAAGATCGGACCACTATATCATATAGCTGCCATAGGAACGATCGGTCGAAGATTAAGTTTTTGTATGAGAAAACATTTTGTTTATCAAAATGTCTTGACCAATCTCGGCAATTATTAGTTTTACTAAGGTCCTCATATATATGCAAATCGTATTCAGATCCGAGCACTATATCATATAGCTGCCATAGGAACGATCGGTGGAAAAATAAGTTTTTGTTTGAAAAAAACACTTTTTTATCAAGATATCTTGATTAAACTTTTGTATGAAAATACATTTTGTTATCAAGATATCTTGACCAAACTCGGCATTTATTGGTTTTACTTTACTCCTCATATATATGCAAAATCCTATTAAGATCGGACCACTATATCATATAGCGGCCATAGGGACGATCGGTCGAAAATTAAGTTTTTGTATGAGAAAACATATTGCTTATCAAGATATTTTGACCAATCTCGGCAATTATTTGTTTTACTAAGGTCCTCATATATATGCAAAATCCTATTAAGATCCGACCTCTATATCATATAGCTGCCATAGGAACGATCGGTCGAATATTAAGTTTTTGTTTGAAAAAAACACTCTTTTATCAAGATATCTTGATTAAACTTTTGTATGAAAATACATTTTGTTATCAAGATATCTTGATCAAACTCGGCATTTATTAGTATTACTTTACTACTCATATATATGCAAAATCGTATAAAGATCGGACCACTATATCATATAGCTGCCATAGGGACGATCGGTCGAAAATTAAGTTTTCGTATGAAAAAACATTTTGTTTATCAAGATATCCTGACCAAACTCGGCATTTATTGGTTTTACTTTACTACTCATATATATGCAAAATCGTATTTAGATCGGACCACTATATCATATAGCTGCCATAGGAACGATCGGTCGAATATTAAGTTTTTGTTTGAAAAAACACTTTTTTATCAAGATATCTTGATTAAACTCGGCAATTATTAGTCTTACTAAGGTCCTCATATTGATGCAAAATCCTATTAAGATCGGACCACTATATCATAGCTGCCATAGGAACGATCGGTCGAAAATTAAGTTTTTGTATGAAAATACATTTTGTTATGAAGATATCTTGATCAAACTCGGCATATATTAGTATTACTTTACTACTCATATATATGCAAAATCCTATTAAGATCGTACCACTATATCATATAGCTGCCATAGGGACGATCGGTCGAAAATTAAGTTTTTGCATGAAAAAACATTTTGTTTATCAAGATATCTTGACCAAACTCGGCATTTATTGGTTTTACTTTACTCCTCATATATATGCAAAATCCTATTAAGATCGGACCACTATATCATATAGCGGCCATAGGGACGATCGGTCGAAAATTAAGTTTTTGTATGAAAAAACATTTTGTTTATCAAGATATCTTGACCAAACTCGGCATTTATTTGTTTTACTTTACTCCCCATAAGGAATCCTATTAAGATCGGACCACTATATCATATAGCTGCCGAAAATTAAGTTTTTGTATGAGAAAACATTTTGTTTATCAAGATATTTTGACCAATCTCGGCAATTATTGGTTTTTCTAAGGTCCTCATATATATGCAAAATCCTATTAAGATCCGACCACTATATCAAATAGCTGTCATAGGAACGTTCTGTCGAAAATTAAGTTGTATGGAAAATTATTTTGTTTTTCACGATATATTGACCAAACTCGGCATTTATTAGTTTAATCTTGCTCCTTATATATATACAAAATCCTACCATCATCGGACCACTACATCATATAGCTGCCATTGGGACGATCAGTCGAATATTAAGTTTTTGTTTGAAAAAACATTTTATTTTCAAGATATCTTGACCAAACTCGGCATTTATTAGTTTTACTAAGGTCCTCATATATATGCAAAATCCTATTAAGATCCGACCTCTATATATATAGCTGTCATAGGAACGATCGGTCGAATATTAAGTTTTTGTTTGAAAAAACATTTTATTTTCAAGATATCTTGACCAAACTCGGCATTTATTAGTTTTACTATGCTCTTCATATATATGCAAAATATTATAAGGATCGGAACACTATATCAGATAGCTGCCCTAATAATGATCGGTCGAAATTTAAGTTGTTATATGAAAAAACATTTTGTTTTTCACGATATATTGACCAAACTCGGTATTTATTAGTTTAACTATGCTCCTTATAGATATACAAAAGCCTACCAACATCGGACCACTACATCATATAGCTGCCATAAGAGTGATCGGTCGAAAACCAGGCTTTTGTATGAAAAAACATTTTGTTTTTCAAGATATCTTGACCTAACTCGGCATTTATTAGTTTTACTTTATTCCCCACATATATGAGGAATCCTATTAAGATCGGACCACTATATCATATAGCTGGCATAGGAACGATCGGTCGAAGATTAAGTTTTTGTATGAGAAAACATTTTGTTTATCAAAATGTCTTGACCAATCTCGGCAATTATTAGTTTTACTAATGTCCTCATATTAACGCAAAATTCTATTAAGATCGGACCACTATATCATATAGCTGCCATAGGGACGATCGGTCGAAAATTAAGTTTTTGTATGAAAACACATTTTGTTATCAAGATATCTTGATCAAACTCGGCATTTATTAGTTTTACTTTACTACTCATATATATGCAAAATCCTATTAAGATCGGACCACTATATCATATAGCTGCCATAGGAACGATCGGTCGAATATTAAGTTTTTGTTTGAAAAAACACTTTTTTATCAAGATATCTTGACCAAACTCGGCATTTATTAGTTTTACTTTACTCCCCAAATATATAAGGAATCCTATTAAGATCGGACCACTATATCATATAGCTGCCATAGGAACGATCGGTCGAAAAATAAGTTTTTGTATGACAAAACATTTTGCTTATCAAGATATTTGGACCAATCTCGGCAATTAATAGTCTTACTAATGTCCTCATATTAACGCAAAATCCTATTAAGATCGGACCACTATATCATATAGCTGCCATAGGAACGATCGGTCGAAAATGAAGTTTTTGTATGAAAACACATTTTGTTATCAAGATATCTTGATCAAACTCGGCATTTATTAGTTTTACTTTACTACTCATATATATGCAGAATCCTATTAAGGTCGGACCACTATATCATATAGCTGCCATAGGGACGATCGGTCGAAAATTAAGTTTTTGTATGAAAAAGCATTTCGTTTATCAAGATATCTTGACCAAACTCGGCATTTATTGGTTTTACTTTACTCCTCATATATATGCAAAATCCTATTAAGATCGGACCACTATATCATATAGCGGCCATAGGGACGATCGGTCGAAAATTAAGTTTTTGTATGAAAAACATTTTGTTTATCAAGATATCTTGACCAAGCTCGGCATTTATTAGTTTTACTTTACTCCCCACATACATATATTCCTCATAAGGAATCCTATTAAGATCGGACCACTATATCATATAGCTGATATAGGAACGATCGGTCGAAAATTAAGTTTTTGTATGAGAAAACATTTTGCTTATCAAGACATTTTGACCAATCTCGGCAATTATTAGTATTACTTTACTACTCATATATATGCAAAATTGTATAAAGATCGGACCACTATATCATATAGCTGCCATTGGGACGATCAGTCGAATATTAAGTTTTTGTTTGAAAAAACATTTTATTTTCAAGATATCTTGACCAAACTCGGCATTTATTAGTTTTACTAAGGTCCTCATATATATGCAAAATCCTATTAAGATCCGACCTCTATATATATAGCTGTCATAGGAACGATCGGTCGAATATTAAGTTTTTGTTTGAAAAAACATTTTATTTTCAAGATATCTTGACCAAACTCGGCATTTATTAGTTTTACTATGCTCCTCATATATATGCAAAATATTATAAGGATCGGAACACTATAAATTTAATTTATATTTAATTTAAATTTAAGTTGTTATATGAAAAAACATTTTGTTTTTCACGATATATTGACCAAACTCGGTATTTATTAGTTTAACTATGCTCCTTATAGATATACAAAATCCTACCAACATCGGACCACTACATCATATAGCTGCCATAAGAGTGATCGGTCGAAAACCAGGCTTTTGTATGAAAAAACATTTTGTTTTTCAAGATATCTTGACCTAACTCGGCATTTATTAGTTTTACTTTATTCCCCACATATATGAGGAATCCTATTAAGATCGGACCACTATATCATATAGCTGGCATAGGAACGATCGGTCGAAGATTAAGTTTTTGTATGAGAAAACATTTTGTTTATCAAAATGTCTTGACCAATCTCGGCAATTATTAGTTTTACTAATGTCCTCATATTAACGCAAAATCCTATTAAGATCGGACCACTATATTGTATAGCTGCCATAGGAACGATCGGTCGAAAATTAAGTTTTTGTATGAAAACACATTTTGTTATCAAGATATCTTGATCAAACTCGGCATTTATTAGTTTTACTTTACTACTCATATATATGCAAAATCCTATTAAGATCGGACCACTATATCATATAGCTGCCATAGGAACGATCGGTCGAATATTAAGTTTTTGTTTGAAAAAACACTTTTTTATCAAGATATCTTGACCAAACTCGGCATTTATTAGTTTTACTTTACTCCCCAAATATATAAGGAATCCTATTAAGATCGGACCACTATATCATATAGCTGCCGAAAATTAAGTTTTTGTATGAGAAAACATTTTGTTTATCAAAATATTTTGACCAATCTCGGCAATTATTAGTGTCTAGTTACGCAGCCAAAACAACTGGAGCGACCTCGCAACTGATAAGAGCAGCATCTTAATTTTATCTTATAATACTCGCTCTGCAAAGCAAGTGCCTAAGTTTCGCTCTTAATAATTCATTTACATAGAGCTGCCGCTCTTCGCTGTAACGATCGTTTTATTGCCCTAGCTTTACTTATGCGAAGGCCTCGATGCTGCGCATCGAGTTAGTTAAGTCAGTTCGCTTCATGCATTTGGTACGCATCGGCCACTTGCATTACTCAAAATTATAACTAATTATTGTCTCTTCGCTAAAAGTGGCACGTACTAATTCGGGTTCGCTTGCCTATATATAAACTATTGTTCTTAAATAGTAAGCACAGACCAATTCGGGTTTGCCTGCTTCTCGTAACTAAGAAATATAAAACAATTTTGAACACAAAAAATAAATAGTTAATTATTTCTATTTGTGAAAGCTATTGAAAAAGCTCAATAGCGCAAAATTTTGGTGACCCCGACGTGATGCTTATTTTTGTTGTTGTAAGATTATTTGCTTTACATTAAAGCAATAATCTTAAAAGACATCACCTGGCATTTCGTTTTATGCACTTTATATACATATATACTTATCGCCGTCGCTTTGCCTACTCTCTCGGTCGCTTAAAGTCTTTGCTCATTCGTGCTGTACTTATGTAAAAGCTATTGCCGTTGCTTCATTACATAGCTTGACACTTGCGTTCGCCGAAGTTCTTGTTGTACAACTATTGTTTTTTGAACGGTTTGCATGTACTAGCGATCACCGTTGTTAGTTACTCAGCTAGTGTCGCACGCGCTTTCTATCACGCTTCTAATGGCAACCAAAAATAATGCCTCTAGTGCAGTGCCCTCTGCAAACAGGGTGACCTTTCTGAAGCGCAAAGCCATTTCAATTTATGACAGTTTGCAAACACTTCGAAATGCTGTAACTAATTCGCCACTTAGTGCAATTGATGAGTGTGGTCTTAGTGTTAGGCTGAAGCAAATCGAGCGGCTTCAGACCTCATTGGATATTACTCACACTAGCCTCGAAGAAATAGACTTTGATGAAATCGGTAACCAACTGCGTGAGGACTTCGACAAGTTAGCAGTTTCTATGGAAATTTCGGTTCGGAGTGAAATTGCGAAACGTGTCTCAATATTGCCCTGCTCAACATTTCGCGACCAATCTGTGCTGCCCTCGCAGACAGTTAGAGCTAAGGCACCGCCAACACTACCCTCAATAAAGTTGCCTGCGTTCAGTGGTGGTTACACAGAATGGGCCGACTTTTATTCTATGTTCACAACAGTCATAAAAAATCATCCTGACCTAACAGATATCGAAAAGCTGCAGCATCTTCGTTCGTGCCTGAAGGATACAGCGCTGGACGCGATTCGATCATTGGAAATAACAAACGATAATTATGCCATAGCACTTAATTTATTGGAGAAAAGGTTTAATAATAGACGTTTGGTTTTTCAGGCACACATACTTGAGATATTGGGGCTCAAGAGGGTGGCAGGTGGATCGGCCGTGTCGCTAAGGGAGTTATCCGACCAATTCAACGCACATTTTCGCGCGTTAAAGAGCATGGGCAACTCCGAACAAATCGCTGGATGCATCATTGTGCAGATTATTTTACAAAAGCTGGACCCAATATCACAAGCCAAATGGGAAGAAAGGCTAGAGGATTCGTCGTTCGTCGACTTAATACCATCGTGGGAGCATATGGCTACGTTTCTGGAGCAGAGATGCCGAACAATGGAAACCGTAAATTTTGCTATGGCAAGCTATGCCCCTAGCCATCAGGTGAGAAAAACTAGAGCAATTAGATCGTCATTTATCGCCACTAACCACGACGCCCCTGTCTGCGTCTTTTGTGACAGCCCTGGTCATAGTATATATAATTGTTCTCGATTTGGAAATTTGACCCCTGCATTACGGCTTAGGGAGGCAAAACGAGTTGCATTGTGCTTGAATTGCCTAAAGAAAGGTCATCAATTGCGATCATGCAGCTCTGGATGCTGTCGGACCTGCGGGGCGAAACATCATTCTCTGCTGCATTTAAACAATTCCGTATTTCCGTCTGGTCAGCTGACTGAGCCTGCAAATTCATCGCCGATAGCCCATGCCTCTTTCGCTAAGTCATCGCCATCTACCTCCACATCTCTTGTTGCCCAGTATTTTAGTAGTGATGTTGTCGTCTTGGCTACGGCTTTGATCTTTGTTAAAAATCGCTCCGGCACTTTGATACCTTGTCGTGCCCTTTTGGATTCTGGTTCTCAGCTTCACCTTATAACGTCGCGCCTTGCTCAACAGCTTCAGCTAAAGAAGCACAAGTCCTCCGCCATTGTCTCTGGTCTAGGAGATTCTCGTTTTGAAACAGAAGGAAACACGGTCACCATCACAATACAGTCTCAAGTCTCTGAATACTCAACATGCCTTACAGCTCTGGTAGCGCCTGACATAACTGATAGTCAACCGAGTTTTACTATCAACACGACGAATTGGAACATTCCCGATAACATAAAACTTGCAGATCCGTCTTTCTTTAAGCCTCAACGCGTGGACTTGCTACTTGGAGCTAGCCTGTTTTACGACCTTCTCAGCGTCGGCCAGATAAGGCTTCTCCCAGGACTACCGTGTCTTCAAAAAACACGGCTTGGTTGGGTAGTTTCTGGAGGCGGACCGCGCTTGAGTGGTTCTATGTTATTGGCAAAGCATACTGCGGGCAAACTTGAGTCAAGTTCTGAAGAACGTGCTGATGAATTGGTTCGAAGATTTTGGGAGATAGAATCCTGCTTGGAAAGTAAACCTACCACTTCAAAGGAAGAAAACATCTGTGAAGAACATTTCGTAAAGACTCATATCATATCGTCCAGATTTGAAGATTCAATATTCAAACTTTCTAAAGGAATATTTGGATCTTGGTCATATGTCGCCTGTTGCTCCAGAGTCTATAGGACTTTGTCAATACTTTCTTCCTCATCACTGTGTCTTTAAAGAAGACAGTTCAACGACAAAATTGCGAGTCGTTTCCGACGGCTCAGCAGCTACCTCGTCAGGTTATTCATTAAATGAAATATTGATGGCTGGACCTGTTATTCAAAGCTGGCTGTTTCATATCCTTCTTCGCTTTCGTAATTTCGCGATCGCCCTAACAGGAGATATTGGAAAAATGTATCGCTGCGTACGCGTTTCAGCACCGGATGATTCTCTCCAATGCATTCTAGGCGAGACTCGCCAGAACAGGATATAAGGATTTTTAAGCTGGATACAGTTACATACGGAACAAAGCCAGCTTCATTCCTCTCTATCCGTGCTATGCATCAGCTGTCTATGGATGAGGAAACCAATTTTCCAATTGGATCTCGGATTTTGCGGCGTGACTTCTACGTTGATGACCTCATTTCAGGGGGTGATTCAATTCAAGAAGCAAAGGAACTTCTTAATCAGACGGCTGGAATCTTGGCAAGTGGGGGCTTCAAGTTGCGAAAGTGGTGCTCAAACAATTCTGCTGTACTGAAAGGGATACCCGTAGAGGACAGAGAATCTTCCCTAAAGTTTGATGATGGTAGCGACATCACCAAAACTCTTGGACTCGGTTGGGACTCAGCGTCGGATCGATTGTTGTTTTCGTTTTCGTCCATTCAGCAGAGATCTAAACCATCCAAAAGGTCAATACTATCGACCATAGCTCGCTTGTATGACCCGCTTGGACTCATAGGGCCAGTAATTGCCAAGGCTAAAATCTTTATGCAGCAAATCTGGAAGGAGAAGCTTGAGTGGGACGAGAGCTTGCCATCATCACTGGCAACAGCTTGGCATGATCTTTGCTGCAGTTTTGAGAAGGCACAGTTGCTTAAATTTCCCCCCTTCTGCGACGCCAGCATCGAAGCATATGGGGCCTGTGCCTACGTCCTCTCTCGACGAACATCAGCCAGTTGTCAGCTGTTGTGTTCCAAATCGCGTGTAGCTCCTCTGAAAACAATCACAGTTCCAAAGCTAGAGCTCTGTGGTGCCGTCTTATTATCTAATCTCATGCGTGAGATATCTTAAATGAATCTGTTCAATGGAAAATTCTACTGTTGGTCGGATTCTTCTGTATGCCTTTCCTGGATAAGGACTGAGCCCTGCAAGCTCAATGTGTTTGTGGCTAATCGGGTCGCAGCAGTTCAAGAGCTAACTAATGGCATGGAATGGCGTTACGTGCCTACTGCACTCAACCCGACAGATATACTCTCGAGAGGATCTACGCCCAGTGAATTAGATCAATCGTCACTGTGGTTCAACGGCCCAGAATTTCTACTTAAAAACAAATTGGACTGGCCTGCCTCTTGCTTGTCAGAAAGGACAGAACTCGAACTTAAAAAAGGGTCCTTATTGCGTCATCTCCCTTCGTTGATATAACTGTCACTTGTAAATACGTCAACTCATTTGATACAATGCAGCGTATATTCGGATATATTAATAAATTCATACACAGAAGCAGGCATCCTGGACTAACAGTGTCTGATATACAACATGGGACCCAACTCTTGCTAAGGCTCGTCCAGAGAGCACACCTGTGGGAAGAGATCAAATCATTGCAATCGAGAAGAGTTGTTAAACCGTCCAGTTGTATCGCATCACTTAACCCTTTTTTGGATGATTTTGGAATTCTTAGAGTTGATGGGCGCTTTAAAAACTCTTCGCTGGATTTCGACTCTCGCCATCCAATAATTCTCCCGTCTCACCACCCCATCACAAACTCAGTTATCACACGGTTTCACAATCGGGACTTACACGCTGGTCCACGGGCACTTCTTGCTCATATTCGGTTGCAGTATTGGCCGATTGGTGGAAGGAAGACCGTATCCAAGGTGGTTGGAAAATGTGTGAGATGCTTTCGTGCCAAGCCTCGATTAATAGAGCATATAATGGGTGATCTGCCTAAAGAACGTTTTATTGCTTGTTGAGCCTTTGAAGTCTCTGGTGTTGACTATTGTGGACCATTTTTCTACAAGCCAGACGTACGAAATAAAGCTCCAGTCAAATGTTACATGGCTGTCTTCGTCTGCTTCGCGACCAAAGCGGTTCACCTGGAACTGGTCAAGGATCTGTCGACAGCTTCTTTCTTGAAGGCGCTTAAGAGGTTTATATCGACTCGAGGCAGGCCATCTCAGATATGGTCGGATAACGCTACCAACTTTGTCGGCGCCAAAAACGAGCTTCTGGATCTCAAGCGTCTATTCATAAGTCGTAATCATATTGAGTCAGTGCATAATTTTTGCATGGCTGATTCCATTGATTGGAAATTTATACCTCCTCGTTCACCGCATTTTGGCGGCCTTTGGGAAGCAGCAGTGAAGACAGCGAAACATCATTTTTATCGTGCTGTTGGATCTTGTGTTCTCAACTTCGAAGAGTTTCGCACCCTAGTCTGCCACATAGCAGCGATAATTAATTCCAGGCCATTGTTTCCTCTTTCAGAAGATCCAGCAGATCTAGATGTGCTCACTCCAGCTCATTTCTTGATTGGTGGACCCAGCTCATCGTTCTTTGAACCTGATGTGACGCACCTTCAATTCAATCGTCTGGATGGTTGGCAACGCGTAACGTACCTCCAACAACTGTTTTGGTCTCGCTGGCGTGAAGAATACTTAACACTGCTTCAGCAGCGCTCCAAATAGCGTACTCCGAAACCAGGCCTATGCGTCAACGACATAGTCCTCGTAAAGGATGAAAATCTGCCGCCTCTAAGGTGGCCACTGGCGAGAATCACACAGTTAATCGTGGGAAAGGATGGAGTCGCTCGAGTAGCCATTTTGCGCACCGCAACAGGAGAAACGAGAAGAGCTGCAAACAAGCTATGCCTTTTGCCCATCAGGGAATCTGTTGAAAGCCCATGCCTTCCAACGGGGGGAGAATGTCTGGTTACGCAGCCAAAACAACTGGAGCGACCTCGCAACTGATAAGAGCAGCATCTTAATTTTATCTTATAATACTCGCTCTGCAAAGCAAGTGCCTAAGTTTCGCTCTTAATAATTCATTTACATAGAGCTGCCGCTCTTCGCTGTAACGATCGTTTTATTGCCCTAGCTTTACTTATGCGAAGGCCTCGATGCTGCGCATCGAGTTAGTTAAGTCAGTTCGCTTCATGCATTTGGTACGCATCGGCCACTTGCATTACTCAAAATTATAACTAATAATTGTCTCTTCGCTAAAAGTGGCACGTATTAATTCGGGTTCGCTTGCCTATATATAAACTATTGTTCTTAAATAGTAAGCACAGACCAATTCGGGTTTGCCTGCTTCTCGTAACTAAGAAATATAAAACAATTTTGAACACAAAAAATAAATAGTTAATTATTTCTATTTGTGAAAGCTATTGAAAAAGCTGAATAGCGCAACAATTAGTTTTACTAAGGTCCTCAAATATATGCAAAATCCTATTAAGATCGGACCACTATATCATATAGCTGATATAGGAACGATCGGTCGAAAATTAAGTTTTTGTATGAGAAAACATTTTGCTTATCAATATATTTTGACTAATCTCGGCAATTATTAGTTTTACTAAGGTCCTCATATATATGCAAAATCCTATTAAGATCCGACCTCTATATCATATAGCTGCCGTAGGAACGATCGGTCGAATATTAAGTTTTTGTTTGAAAAAACACTTTTTTATCAAGATATCTTGATTAAACTCGGCAATTATTAGTCTTACTAATGTCCTCATATTAATGCAAAATCCTATTAAGATCGGACCACTATATCATATAGCTGCCATAGGAACGATCGGTCGAAAATAAAGTTTTTGTATGAAAATACATTTTGTTATCAAGATATCTAGATCAAACTCGGCATTTATTAGTTTTACTTTACTACTCATATATATGCAAAATCCTATTAAGATCGGACCACTATATCATATAGCTGCCATAGGGACGATCGGTCGAAAATTAAGTTTTCGTGTGAAAAAACATTTTGTTTATCAAGATATCCTGACCAAACTCGGCATTTATTGGTTTTTCTTTACTACTCATGTATATGCAAAATCGTATTTAGATCGGACCACTATATCATATAGCTGCCATAGGAACGATCGGTCGAATATTAAGTTTTTGTTTGAAAAACACTTTTTTATCAAGATATCTTGATTAAACTCGGCAATTATTAGTCTTACTAAGGTCCTCATATTAATGCAAAATCCTAATAAGATCGAACAACTATATCATATAGCTGCCATAGGAACGATCGGTCGAAAAGTAGTTTTTGTATGAAAATACATTTTGTTATCAAGATATCTTGATCAAACTCGGCATTTATTAGTATTACTTTACTACTCATATATGCATATGGTTTTACTTTACTCCTCATATATATGCAAAATCCTATTAAGATCGGACCACTATATCATATAGCTGCCATAGGAACGATCGGTCGAAAATTAAGTTTTTGTATGAGAAAACATTTTGTTTATCAAGATATCTTGATCAATCTCGGCAATTATTAGTTTTACTTTACTCCTCATATGCATGTAAAATCCTATTAAAATCGGACCACTATATCATATAGCTGCCATAGGAACGATCGGTCGAAGATTAAGTTTTTGTGTGAGAAAACATTTTGTTTATCAAAATGTCTTGACCAATCTCGGCAATTATTAGTTTTACTAAGGTCCTCATATATATGCAAAATCGTATTCAGATCCGAGCACTATATCATATAGCTGCCATAGGAACGATCGGTCGAAAAATAAGTTTTTGTTTGAAAAAACACTTTTTTATCAAGATATCTTGATTAAACTTTTGTATGAAAATACATTTTGTTATCAAGATATCTTGACCAAACTCGGCATTTATTGGTTTTACTTTACTCCTCATGTATATGCAAAATCCTATTAAGATCGGACCACTATATCATATAGCGGCCATAGGGACGATCGGTCGAAAATTAAGTTTTTGTATGAGAAAACATATTGCTTATCAAGATATTTTGACCAATCTCGGCAATTATTTGTTTTACTAAGGTCCTCATATATATGCAAAATCCTATTAAGATCCGACCTCTATATCATATAGCTGCCATAGGAACGATCGGTCGAATATTAAGTTTTTGTTTGAAAAAAACACTCTTTTATCAAGATATCTTGATTAAACTTTTGTATGAAAATACATTTTGTTATCAAGATATCTTGATCAAACTCGGCATTTATTAGTATTACTTTACTACTCATATATATGCAAAATCGTATAAAGATCGGACCACTATATCATATAGCTGCCATAGGGACGATCGGTCGAAAATTAAGTTTTCGTATGAAAAAACATTTTGTTTATCAAGATATCCTGACCAAACTCGGCATTTATTGGTTTTACTTTACTACTCATATATATGCAAAATCGTATTTAGATCGGACCACTATATCATATAGCTGCCATAGGAACGATCGGTCGAATATTAAGTTTTTGTTTGAAAAAACACTTTTTATCGAGATATCTTGATTAAACTCGGCAATTATTAGTCTTACTAAGGTCCTCATATTGATGCAAAATCCTATTAAGATCGGACCACTATATCATAGCTGCCATAGGAACGATCGGTCGAAAATTAAGTTTTTGTATGAAAATACATTTTGTTATGAAGATATCTTGATCAAACTCGGCATATATTAGTATTATTTTACTACTCATATATATGCAAAATCCTATTAAGATCGTACCACTATATCATATAGCTGCCATAGGGACGATCGGTCGAAAATTAAGTTTTTGCTTGAAAAAACATTTTGTTTATCAAGATATCTTGACCAAACTCGGCATTTATTGGTTTTACTTTACTCCTCATATATATGCAAAATCCTATTAAGATGGGACCACTATATCATATAGCGGCCATAGGGACGATCGGTCGAAAATTAAGTTTTTGTATGAAAAAACATTTTGTTTATCAAGATATCTTGACCAAACTCGGCATTTATTTGTTTTACTTTACTCCCCATAAGGAATCCTATTAAGATCCGACCACTATATCAAATAGCTGTCATAGGAACGTTCTGTCGAAAATTAAGTTGTATGGAAAATTATTTTGTTTTTCACGATATATTGACCAAACTCGGCATTTATTAGTTTAATCTTGCTCCTTATATATATACAAAATCCTACCATCATCGGACCACTACATCATATAGCTGCCATTGGGACGATCAGTCGAATATTAAGTTTTTGTTTGAAAAAACATTTTATTTTCAAGATATCTTGACCAAACTCGGCATTTATTAGTTTTACTAAGGTCCTCATATATATGCAAAATCCTATTAAGATCCGACCTCTATATATATAGCTGTCATAGGAACGATCGGTCGAATATTAAGTTTTTGTTTGAAAAAACATTTTATTTTCAAGATATCTTGACCAAACTCGGCATTTATTAGTTTTACTATGCTTCTCATATATATGCAAAATATTATAAGGATCGGAACACTATATCAGATAGCTGCCCTAATAATGATCGGTCGAAATTTAAGTTGTTATATGAAAAAACATTTTGTTTTTCACGATATATTGACCAAACTCGGTATTTATTAGTTTAACTATGCTCCTTATAGATATACAAAATCCTACCAACATCGGACCACTACATCATATAGCTGCCATAAGAGTGATCGGTCGAAAACCAGGCTTTTGTATGAAAAAACATTTTGTTTTTCAAGATATCTTGACCAAACTCGGCATTTATTAGTTTTACTTTATTCCCCACATATATGAGGAATCCTATTAAGATCGGACCACTATATCATATAGCTGGCATAGGAACGATCGGTCGAAGATTAAGTTTTTGTATGAGAAAACATTTTGTTTATCAAAATGTCTTGACCAATCTCGGCAATTATTAGTTTTACTAATGTCCTCATATTAACGCAAAATTCTATTAAGATCGGACCACTATATCATATAGCTGCCATAGGGTCGATATTTCGAAAATTAAGTTTTTGTATGAAAACACATTTTGTTATCAAGATATCTTGATCAAACTCGGCATTTATTAGTTTTACTTTACTACTCATATATATGCAAAATCCTATTAAGATCGGACCACTATATCATATAGCTGCCATAGGAACGATCGGTCGAATATTAAGTTTTTGTTTGAAAAAACACTTTTTTATCAAGATATCTTGACCAAACTCGGCATTTATTGGTTTTACTTTACTACTCATATACATGCAAAATCCTATTAAGATCGGACCACTATATCATATAGCTGCCATAGGGACGATCGGTCGAAAAATAAGTTTTTGTATGAAAAAGCATTTCGTTTATCAAGATATCTTGACCAAACTCGGCATTTATTGGTTTTACTTTACTCCTCATATATATGCAAAATCCTATTAAGATCGGACCACTATATCATATAGCGGCCATAGGGACGATCGGTCGAAAATTAAGTTTTTGTATGAAAAACATTTTGTTTATCAAGATATCTTGACCAAGCTCGGCATTTATTAGTTTTACTTTACTCCCCACATATATGAGGAATCCTATTAAGATCGGACCACTATATCATATAGCTGCCGAAAATTAAGTTTTTGTATGAGAAAATATTTTGTTTATCAAAATATTTTGACCAATCTCGGCAATTATTAGTGTCTGGTTACGCAGCCAAAACAACTGGAGCGACCTCGCAACTGATAAGAGCAGCATCTTAATTTTATCTTATAATACTCGCTCTGCAAAGCAAGTGCCTAAGTTTCGCTCTTAATAATTCATTTACATAGAGCTGCCGCTCTTCGCTGTAACGATCGTTTTATTGCCCTAGCTTTACTTATGCGAAGGCTTCGATGCTGCGCATGGAGTTAGTTAAGTCAGTTCGCTTCATGCATTTGGTACGCATCGGCCACTTGCATTACTCAAAATTATAACTAATTATAGTCTCTTCGCTAAAAGTGGCACGTACTAATTCGGGTTCGCTTGCCTATATATAAACTATTGTTCTTAAATAGTAAGCACAGACCAATTCGGGTTTGCCTGCTTCTCGTAACTAAGAAATATAAAACAATTTTGAACACAAAAAATAAATAGTTAATTATTTCTATTTGTGAAAGCTATTGAAAAAGCTCAATAGCGCAACATTTTGGTGACCCCGACGTGATGCTTATTTTTGTTGTTGTAAGATTATTTGCTTTACATTAAAGCAATAATCTTAAAAGACATCACCTGGCATTTCGTTTTGTGCACTTTATATACATACATACTTATCGCCGTCGCTTTGCCTACTCTCTCGGTCGCTTAAAGTCTTTGCTCATTCGTGCTGTACTTATGTAAAAGCTATTGCCGTTGCTTCATTACATAGCTTGACACTTGCGTTCGCCGAAGCTCTTATTGTGCAACTATTGTTTTTGAACGGTTTGCATGTACTAGCGATCACCGTTGTTAGTTACTCAGCTAGTTTCGCACGCGCTTTCTATCACGCTTCTAATGGCAACCAAAAATAATGCCTCTAGTGCAGTGCCCTCTGCAAACAGGGTGACCTTTCTGAAGCGCAAAGCCATTTCAATTTATGACAGTTTGCAAACACTTCGAAATGCTCTAACTAATTCGCCACTTAGTGCAATTGATGAGTGTGGTCTTAGTGTTAGGCTGAAGCAAATCGAGCGGCTTCAGACCTCATTGGATATTACTCACACTAGCCTCGAAGAAATAGACTTTGATGAAATCGGTAACCAACTGCGTGAGGACTTCGACAAGTTAGCAGTTTCTATGGAAATTTCGGTTCGGAGTGAAATTGCGAAACGTGTCTCAATATTGCCCTGCTCAACATTTCGCGACCAATCTGTGCTGCCCTCGCAGACAGTTAGAGCTAAGGCACCGCCAACACTACCCTCAATAAAGTTGCCTGCGTTCAGTGGTGGTTACACAGAATGGGCCGACTTTTATTCTATGTTCACAACAGTCATAAAAAATCATCCTGACCTAACAGATATCGAAAAGCTGCAGCATCTTCGTTCGTGCCTGAAGGATACAGCGCTGGACGCGATTCGATCATTGGAAATAACAAACGATAATTATGCCATAGCACTTAATTTATTGGAGAAAAGGTTTAATAATAGACGTTTGGTTTTTCAGGCACACATACTTGAGATATTGGGGCTCAAGAGGGTGGCAGGTGGATCGGCCGTGTCGCTAAGGGAGTTATCCGACCAATTCAACGCACATTTTCGCGCGTTAAAGAGCATGGGCAACTCCGAACAAATCGCTGGATGCATCATTGTGCAGATTCTTTACAAAAGCTGGACCCAATATCACAAGCCAAATGGGAAGAAAGGCTAGAGGATTCGTCGTTCGTCGACTTAATACCATCGTGGGAGCATATGGCTACGTTTCTGGAGCAGAGATGCCGAACAATGGAAACCGTAAATTTTGCTATGGCAAGCTATGCCCCTAGCCATCAGGTGGGAAAAACTAGAGCAATTAGATCGTCATTTATCGCCACTAACCACGACGCCCCTGTCTGCGTCTTTTGTGACAGCCCTGGTCATAGTATATATAATTGTTCTCGATTTGGAAATTTGACCCCTGCATTACGGCTTAGGGAGGCAAAACGAGTTGCATTGTGCTTGAATTGCCTAAAGAAAGGTCATCAATTGCGATCATGCAGCTCTGGATGCTGTCGGACCTGCGGGGCGAAACATCATTCTCTGCTGCATTTAAACAATTCCGTATTTCCGTCTGGTCAGCTGACTGAGCCTGCAAATTCATCGCCGATAGCCCATGCCTCTTTCGCTAAGTCATCGCCATCTACCTCCACATCTCTTGTTGCCCAGTATTTTAGTAGTGATGTTGTCGTCTTGGCTACGGCTTTGATCTTTGTTAAAAATCGCTCCGGCACTTTGATACCTTGTCGTGCCCTTTTGGATTCTGGTTCTCAGCTTCACCTTATAACGTCGCGCCTTGCTCAACAGCTTCAGCTAAAGAAGCACAAGTCCTCCGCCATTGTCTCTGGTCTAGGAGATTCTCGTTTTGAAACAGAAGGAAACACGGTCACCATCACAATACAGTCTCAAGTCTCTGAATACTCAACAT
The DNA here is from genome assembly GCA_030788265.1 of Drosophila americana. Lineage (NCBI taxonomy): Eukaryota > Metazoa > Arthropoda > Insecta > Diptera > Drosophilidae > Drosophila > Drosophila americana. The sequence goes on along the minus strand of JAURSC010000059.1, from coordinate 269,562 downwards.
GCCTTACAGCTCTGGTAGCGCCTGACATAACTGATAGTCAACCGAGTTTTACTATCAACACGACGAATTGGAACATTCCCGATAACATAAAACTTGCAGATCCGTCTTTCTTTAAGCCTCAACGCGTGGACTTGCTACTTGGAGCTAGCCTGTTTTACGACCTTCTCAGCGTCGGCCAGATAAGGCTTCTCCCAGGACTACCGTGTCTTCAAAAAACACGGCTTGGTTGGGTAGTTTCTGGAGGCGGACCGCGCTTGAGTGGTTCTATGTTATTGGCAAAGCATACTGCGGGCAAACTTGAGTCAAGTTCTGAAGAACGTGCTGATGAATTGGTTCGAAGATTTTGGGAGATAGAATCCTGCTTGGAAAGTAAACCTACCACTTCAAAGGAAGAAAACATCTGTGAAGAACATTTCGTAAAGACTCATATCATATCGTCCAGATTTAAAGATTCAATATTCAAACTTTCTAAAGGAATATTTGGATCTTGGTCATATGTCGCCTGTTGCTCCAGAGTCTATAGGACTTTGTCAATACTTTCTTCCTCATCACTGTGTCTTTAAAGAAGACAGTTCAACGACAAAATTGCGAGTCGTTTTCGACGGCTCAGCAGCTACCTCGTCAGGTTATTCATTAAATGAAATATTGATGGCTGGACCTGTTATTCAAAGCTGGCTGTTTCATATCCTTCTTCGCTTTCGTAATTTCCCGATCGCCCTAACAGGAGATATTGGAAAAATGTATCGCTGCGTACGCGTTTCAGCACCGGATGATTCTCTCCAATGCATTCTGTGGCGAGACTCGCCAGAACAGGATATAAGGATTTTTAAGCTGGATACAGTTACATACGGAACAAAGCCAGCTTCATTCCTCTCTATCCGTGCTATGCATCAGCTGTCTATGGATGAGGAAACCAATTTTCCAATTGGATCTCGGATTTTGCGGCGTGACTTCTACGTTGATGACCTCATTTCAGGGGGTGATTCAATTCAAGAAGCAAAGGAACTTCTTAATCAGACGGCTGGAATCTTGGCAAGTGGGGGCTTCAAGTTGCGAAAGTGGTGCTCAAACAATTCTGCTGTACTGAAAGGGATACCCGTAGAGGACAGAGAATCTTCCCTAAAGTTTGATGATGGTAGCGACATCACCAAAACTCTTGGACTCGGTTGGGACTCAGCGTCGGATCGATTGTTGTTTTCGTTTTCGTCCATTCAGCAGAGATCTAAACCATCCAAAAAGTCAATACTATCGACCATAGCTCGCTTGTATGACCCGCTTGGACTCATAGGGCCAGTAATTGCCAAGGCTAAAATCTTTATGCAGCAAATCTGGAAGGAGAAGCTTGAGTGGGACGAGAGCTTGCCATCATCACTGGCAACAGCTTGGCATGATCTTTGCTGCAGTTTTGAGAAGGCACAGTTGCTTAAATTTCCTCGTCTCGTGTCAATACCTGCAGCAGAGTTAGAAGTTCACGGTTTCTGCGACGCCAGCATAGAAGCATATGGGGCCTGTGCCTACGTCCTTTCTCGACGAACATCAGCCAGTTGTCAGCTGTTGTGTTCCAAATCGCGTGTAGCTCCTCTGAAAACAATCACAGTTCCAAAGCTAGAGCTCTGTGGTGCCGTCTTATTATCTAATCTCATGCGTGAGATATCTAAAATGAATCTGTTCGATGGAAAATTCTACTGTTGGTCGGATTCTACTGTATGCCTTTCCTGGATAAGGACTGAGGCCTGCAAGCTCAAGAGCTAACTAATGGCATGGAATGGCGTTACGTGCCTACTGCACTCAACCCGGCAGATATACTCTCGAGAGGATCTACGCCCAGTGAATTAGATCAATCGTCACTGTGGTTCAACGGCCCAGAATTTCTACTTAAAAACAAATTGGACTGGCCTGCCTCTTGCTTGTCAGAAAGGACAGAACTCGAACTTAAAAAAGGGTCCTTATTGCGTCATCTCCCTTCGTTGATATTCACTTGTAAATACGTCAACTCATTTGATACAATGCAGCGTATATTCGGATACATTTATAAATTCATACACAGAAGCAGGCATCCTGGACTAACAGTGTCTGATATACAACATGGGACCCAACTCTTACTAAGGCTCGTCCAGAGAGCACACCTGTGGGAAGAGATCAAATCATTGCAATCGAGAAGAGTTGTTAAACCGTCCAGTTGTATCGCATCACTTAACCCTTTTTTGGATGATTTTGGAATTCTTAGAGTTGATGGGCGCTTAAAAAACTCTTCGCTGGATTTCGACTCTCGCCATCCAATAATTCTCCCGTCTCACCACCCCATCACAAACTCAGTTATCACACGGTTTCACAATCGGGACTTACACGCTGGTCCACGGGCACTTCTTGCTCATATTCGGTTGCAGTATTGGCCGATTGGTGGAAGGAAGACCGTATCCAAGGTGGTTGGAAAATGTGTGAGATGCTTTCGTGCCAAGCCTCGATTAATAGAGCATATAATGGGTGATCTGCCTAAAGAACGTTTGACTGCTTGTTGAGCCTTTAAAGTCTCTGGTGTTGACTATTGTGGACCATTTTTCTACAAGCCAGACGTACGAAATAAAGCTCCAGTCAAATGTTACATGGCTGTCTTCGTCTGCTTCGCGACCAAAGCGGTTCACCTGGAACTGGTCAAGGATCTGTCGACAGCTTCTTTCTTGAAGGCGCTTAAGAGGTTTATATCGACTCGAGGCAGGCCATCTCAGATATGGTCGGATAACGCTACCAACTTTGTCGGCGCCAAAAACGAGCTTCTGGATCTCAAGCGTCTATTCATAAGTCGTAATCATATTGAGTCAGTGCATAATTTTTGGATGGCTGATTCCATTGATTGGAAATTTATACCTCCTCGTTCACCGCATTTTGGCGGCCTTTGGGAAGCAGCAGTGAAGACAGCGAAACATCATTTTTATCGTGCTGTTGGATCTTGTGTTCTCAACTTCGAAGAGTTTCGCACCCTAGTCTGCCACATAGCAGCGATAATTAATTCCAGGCCATTGTTTCCTCTTTCAGAAGATCCAGCAGATCTAGATGTGCTCACTCCAGCTCATTTCTTGATTGGTGGACCCAGCTCATCGTTCTTTGAACCTGATGTGACGCACCTTCAATTCAATCGTCTGGATGGTTGGCAACGCGTAACGTACCTCCAACAACTGTTTTGGTCTCGCTGGCGTGAAGAATACTTAACACTGCTTCAGCAGCGCTCCAAATGGCGTACTCCGAAACCAGGCCTATGCGTCAACGACATAGTCCTCGTAAAGGATGAAAATCTGCCGCCTCTAAGGTGGCCACTGGCGAGAATCACACAGTTAATCGTGGGAAAGGATGGAGTCGCTCGAGTAGCCATTTTGCGCACCGCAACAGGAGAAACGAGAAGAGCTGCAAACAAGCTATGCCTACAGCCCATGCCTTCCAACGGGGGGAGAATGTCTGGTTACGCAGCCAAAACAACTGGAGCGACCTCGCAACTGATAAGAGCAGCATCTTAATTTTATCTTATAATACTCGCTCTGCAAAGCAAGTGCCTAAGTTTCGCTCTTAATAATTCATTTACATAGAGCTGCCGCTCTTCGCTGTAACGATCGTTTTATTGCCCTAGCTTTACTTATGCGAAGGCCTCGATGCTGCGCATCGAGTTAGTTAAGTCAGTTCGCTTCATGCATTTGGTACGCATCGGCCACTTGCATTACTCAAAATTATAACTAATAATTGTCTCTTCGCTAAAAGTGGCACGTACTAATTCAGGTTCGCTTGCCTATATATAAACTATTGTTCTTAAATAGTAAGCACAGACCAATTCGGGTTTGCCTGCTTCTCGTAACTAAGAAATATAAAACAATTTTGAACACAAAAAATAAATAGTTAATTATTTCTATTTGTGAAAGCTATTGAAAAAGCTCAATAGCGCAACAATTAGTTTTACTAAGGTCCTCATATATATGCAAAATCCTATTAAGATCGGACCACTATATCATATAGCTGATATAGGAACGATCGGTCGAAAATTAAGTTTTTGTATGAGAAAACATTTTGCTTATCAATATATTTTGACTAATCTCGGCAATTATTAGTTTTACTAAGGTCCTCATATATATGCAAAATCCTATTAAGATCCGACCTCTATATCATATAGCTGCCGTAGGAACGATCGGTCGAATATTAAGTTTTTGTTTGAAAAAACACTTTTTTATCAAGATATCTTGATTAAACTCGGCAATTATTAGTCTTACTAATGTCCTCATATTAATGCAAAATCCTATTAAGATCGGACCACTATATCATATAGCTGCCATAGGAACGATCGGTCGAAAATAAAGTTTTTGTATGAAAATACATTTTGTTATCAAGATATCTAGATCAAACTCGGCATTTATTAGTTTTACTTTACTACTCATATATATGCAAAATCCTATTAAGATCGGACCACTATATCATATAGCTGCCATAGGGACGATCGGTCGAAAATTAAGTTTTCGTGTGAAAAAACATTTTGTTTATCAAGATATCCTGACCAAACTCGGCATTTATTGGTTTTTCTTTACTACTCATATATATGCAAAATCGTATTTAGATCGGACCACTATATCATATAGCTGCCATAGGAACGATCGGTCGAATATTAAGTTTTTGTTTGAAAAAACACTTTTTTATCAAGATATCTTGATTAAACTCGGCAATTATTAGTCTTACTAAGGTCCTCATATTAATGCAAAATCCTATTAAGATCGAACAACTATGTCATATAGCTGCCATAGGAACGATCGGTCGAAAATTAGGTTTTTGTATGAAAATACATTTTGTTATCAAGATATCTTGATCAAACTCGGCATTTATTAGTATTACTTTAGTACTCATATATGCATATGGTTTTACTTTACTCCTCATATATATGCAAAATCCTATTAAGATCGGACCACTATATCATATAGCTGCCATAGGGACGATCGGTCGAAAATTAAGTTTTTGGAAGAAAATACATTTTGTTATCAAGATATCTAGATCAAACTCGGCATTTATTAGTTTTACTTTACTACTCATATATATGCAAAATCCTATTAAGATCGGACCACTATATCATATAGCTGCCATAGGGACGATCGGTCGAAAATTAAGTTTTTGGAAGAAAATACATTTTGTTTATCAAGATATCTTGACCAAACTCGGCATTTATTGGTTTTACTTTACTCCTCATATATATGCAAAATCCTATTAAGATCGGACCACTATATCATATAGCGGCCATAGGGACGATCGGTCGAAAATTAAGTTTTTGTATGAAAAAACATTTTGTTTATCAAGATATCTTGACCAAACTCGGCATTTATTAGTTTTACTTTACTACTCATATATATGCAAAATCCTATTAAGATCGGACCACTATATGATATAGCTGCCATAGAAACGATCGGTCGAAAATTAAGTTTTTGTATGCAAATACATTTTGTTATCAAGATATCTAGATCAAACTCGGCATTTATTAGTTTTACTTTACTACTCATATATATGCAAAATCCTATTAAGATCGGACCACTATATCATATAGCTGCCATAGAAACGATCGGTCGAAAATTAAGTTTTTGTATGAAAATACATTTTGTTATCAAGATATCTAGATCAAACTCGGCATTTATTAGTTTTACTTTACTACTCATATATATGCAAAATCCTATTAAGATCGGACCACTATATCATATAGCTGCCATAGGGACGATCGGTCGAAAATTAAGTTTTTGTAAGAAAATACATTTTGTTTATCAAGATATCTTGACCAAACTCGGCATTTATTGGTTTTACTTTACTCCTCATATATATGCAAATCCTATTAAGATCGGACCACTATATCATATAGCGGCCATAGGGACGATCGGTCGAAAATTAAGTTTTTGTATGAAAAAACATTTTGTTTATCAAGATATCTTGACCAAACTCGGCATTTATTAGTTTTACTTTACTACTCATATATATGCAAAATCCTATTAAGATCGGACCACTATATGATATAGCTGCCATAGAAACGATCGGTCGAAAATTAAGTTTTTGTATGCAAATACATTTTGTTATCAAGATATCTAGATCAAACTCGGCATTTATTAGTTTTACTTTACTACTCATATATATGCAAAATCCTATTAAGATCGGACCACTATATCATATAGCTGCCATAGGGACGATCGATCGAAAATTAAGTTTTTGTAAGAAAATACATTTTGTTTATCAAGATATCTTGACCAAACTCGGCATTTATTGGTTTTACTTTACTCCTCATATATATGCAAAATCCTATTAAGATCGGACCACTATATCATATAGCGGCCATAGGGACGATCGGTCGAAAATTAAGTTTTTGTATGAAAAAACATTTTGTTTATCAAGATATCTTGACCAAACTCGGCATTTATTAGTTTTACTTTACTACTCATATATATGCAAAATCCTATTAAGATCGGACCACTATATCATATAGCTGCCATAGAAACGATCGGTCGAAAATTAAGTTTTTGTATGAAAATACATTTTGTTATCAAGATATCTAGATCAAACTCGGCATTTATTAGTTTTACTTTACTACTCATATATATGCAAAATCCTATTAAGATCGGACCACTATATCATATAGCTCCCATAGGGACGATCGGTCGAAAATTAAGTTTTTGTATGAAAAACATTTTGTTTATCAAGATATCTTGACCAAACTCGGCATTTATTGGTTTTACTTTACTCCTCATATATATGCAAAATCCTATTAAGATCGGACCACTATATCATATAGCGGACATAGGGTCGATCGGTCGAAAATTAAGTTTTTGTATGAAAAAACATTTTGTTTATCAAGATATCTTGACCAAACTCGGCATTTATTAGTTTTACTTTACTACTCATATATATGCAAAATCCTATTAAGATCGGACCACTATATCATATAGCTGCCATAGAAACGATCGGTCGAAAATTAAGTTTTTGTATGAAAATACATTTTGTTATCAAGATATCTAGATCAAACTCGGCATTTATTAGTTTTACTTTACTACTCATATATATGCAAAATCCTATTAAGATCGGACCACTATATCATATAGCTGCAATAGGGACGATCGGTCGAAAATTAAGTTTTTGTATGAAAAAACATTTTGTTTGATCTAGAAAAAACATTTTTTTATCAAGATATTTTGACCAATCTCGGCAATTATTAGTTTTACTAAGGTCCTCATATATATGCAAAATCCTTTTAAGGTCCGACCACTATATCATATAGCTGCAATAGGAACGATCGGTCGAATATTAAGTTTTTGTTTGAAAAAACTGTTTTTCATCAAGATATCTTGATTAAACTCGGCAATTATTAGTCTTACTAAGGTCCTCATATATATGCAAATCCTATTAAGATCGGACCACTATATCATATAGCTGCCATAGGAACGATCGGTCGAAAATTAAGTTTTTGTATGAAAATACATTTTGTTATCAAGATATCTTGATCAAACTCGGCATTTATTGGTTTTACTTTACTACTCATATATATGATAAATTCTATTAAGATCGGACTACTATATCACATAGCTGCCATAGGAATGATCGATCGAAATTATGTTATTATATGAAAATACATTTTGTTTATCAAGATATCTTCACCAAACTCGACAATTATTAGTTTTACTAAGCTCCTATTTAGATCGGACCACTATATCAAATAGCTGCCATAGGAACGATCGTTCGAAAATTAAGTTTTTGTATGAGAAAACATTTTGTTTATCAAGATATCTTGACCAATCTCGGAAATTATTAGTTTTACTAAGGTCCTCATATATATGCAAAATCCTATTAAGATCCGACCACTATATCATATAGCTGTCATAGGAACGATCGGTCGAATATTAAATTTTTGTTTGAAAAAACACTTTTTTATCAAGATATCTTGATAAAAACTCGGCAATTATTAGTCTTACTAAGGTCCTCATATTAATGCAAAATCCTCTTAAGATCGGATCACTATATCATATAGCTTCCATAGGAACGATCGGTCGAAAATTAAGTTTTTGTATGAAAAAACATTTTGTTTCAAGATATATTGATCAAACTCGGCATTTATTAGTATTACTTTACTACTCATATATCTGCAAAATCCTGTTAAGATCGGACCACTATATCATATAGCTGCCATAGGAATATTAAGTTTTTGTTTGAAAAAACATTTTATTTTTCAAGATATCTTGACCAAACTCGGCATTTATTAGTTTTACTATACTCCTCATATATATGCAAAATACTATAAGGATCGGAACACTATATCAGATAGCTGCCCTATAATGATCGGTCGAAATTTATGTTGTTATATGAAAAACATTTTGTTTTTCACGATATATTGACCAAACTCGGTATTTATTAGTTTAACTATGCTCCTTATAGATATACAAAATCCTACCAACATCGGACCACTACATCATATAGCTGCCATAAGAGTGATCGGTCGAAAACCAGGTTTTTGTATGAAAAAACATTTTGTTTTTCAAGATATCTTGACCAAACTCGGCATTTATTAGTTTTACTTTACTCCCCACATATATGAGGAATCCTATTAAGATCGGACCACTATATCATATAGCTGCCATAGGAACGATCGGTCGAAAATTAAGTTTTTGTATGAGAAAACATTTTGTTTATCAAGATATTTTGACCAATCTCGGCAATTATTAGTTTTACTAAGGTCCTCATATATATGCAAAATCCTATTTAGATCGGACCACTATATCATATAGCTGCCATAGGAACGATCGGTCGAAGATTAAGTTTTTGTATGAGAAAACATTTTGTTTATCAAGATATCTTGACCAATCTCGGCAATTATTAGTTTAACTAAGGTCCTCATATATATGCAAAATCCTATTCAGATCCGACCACTATATCATATAGCTGCCATAGGAACGATCGGTCGAATATTAAGTTTTTGTTTGAAAAAACACTTTTTTATCAAGATATCTTGATTAAACTCGGCAAATATTAGTCTTACTAAGGTCCTCATATATATGCAAAATCTTATTAAGATCGGACCACTATATCATATAGCTGTCATAGGAACGATCGGTCGAAAATTAAGTTTTTGTATGAAAATACATTTTGTTATCAAGATATCTTGATCAAACTCGGCATTTATTGGTTTTACTTTACAACTCATATATATGCAAAATTCTATTAAGATCGGACCACTATATCATATAGCTGCCATAGGAATGATCGGTTAAAAATTAAGTTTTTATACGAAAATACATTTTGTTTATCAAGATATCTTCACCAAACTCGGCAATTATTAGTTTTACTAAGCTCCTCATATATACGCAAAATCCTATTTAGATCGGACCACTATATCATATAGCTGCCATGGGAACGATCGGTCGAAGATTAAGTTTTTGTATAAGAAAACGTTTTGTTTATCAAGATATCTTGACCAATCTCGGCAATTATTAGTTTTACTAAGGTCCTCATATATATGAAAATCGTATTAAGATCAGACCACTATATCATATAGCTGCCATAGGAACGATCGGTCGAATATTAAGTTTTTGTTTGAAAAAACACTTTTTTATCAAGATATCTTGATTAAGCTCGGCAATTATTAGTCTTACTAAGGTCCTCATATATATGCAAAATCCTATTAAGATCGGACCACTATATCATATAGCTGCCATAGGAATGATCGGTCGAAAATTAAGCTTTTATATGAAAATACATTTTGTTTATCAAGATATCTTCACCAAACTCGGTAGTTATTAGTTTTACTAAGCTCCTCATATATGCAAAATCCTATTTAGATCGGACCACTATATCATATAGCTGCCATGGGAATGATCGGTCGAAAATTAAGCTTTTATATGAAAATACATTTTGTTTATCAAGATATCTTCACCAAACTCGGTAGTTATTAGTTTTACTATGCTCCTCATATATATGCAAAATATTATAAGGATAGGACCACAATATCATATAGCTGCCATAGGATCGATCGGTCGAAATTTAAGTTGTATATGAAAAATATTTTGTTTTTCACGATATATTGACCAAACTCGGCATTTATTAGTTTAACTATGCTCCTTATAGATATACAAAATCCCAGCAACATCGGACCACTACATCATATAGCTGCCATAAGAGTGATCGGTCGAAAACCAGGTTTTTGTATGAAAAAACATTTTGTTTTACAAGATATCTTGACCAAATTCGGCATTTATTAGTTTTACTTTACTCCCCACATATATGAGGAATCCTATTAAGATCGGACCACTATATCATATAGCTGCAATAGGATCGATCGGGCGAAAATTAAGTTTTTATATGAAAATACATTTTGTTTATCAAGATATCTTCACCAAACTCGGCAATTATTCGTTTTACTAAGCTCCTCATATATATGCAAAATCCTATTTAGATCGGACCACTATATCATATAGCTGCCATAGGAACGATCGGTCGAAGATTAAGTTTTTGTATGAGAAAACATTTTGTTTAGCAAGATATCTTGATTAAACTCGGCAATTACTAGTCTTACTAAGGTCCTCATATATGCAAAATCCTATTAAGATCGGACCACTATATCATATAGCTGCCATAGGAACGATCGGTCGGAAATTAAGTTTTTGTATGAAAATACATTTTGTTATCAAGATATCTTGATCAAACTCGGCATTTATTGGTTTTACTTTACAACTCATATATGCAAAATTCTATTAAGATCGGACCACTATATCATATAGCTGCCATAGGAATGATCGGTTGAAAATTAAGTTTTTATACGAAAATACATTTTGTTTATCAAGATATCTTCACCAAACTCGGCAATTATTAGTTTTACTAAGCTCCTCATATATACGCAAAATCCTATTTAGATCGGACCACTATATCATATAGCAGCCATAGGAACGATCGGTCGAAGATTAAGTTTTTGTATGAGAAAACATTTTGTTTACCACGATATCTTGACCAATCTCGGCAATTATTAGTTTTACTAAGGTCCTCATATATATGCAAAATCGTATTAAGATCAGACCACTATATCATATAGCTGCCATAGGAACGATCGGTCGAATATTAAGTTTTTGTTTGAAAAAACACTTTTTTATCAAGATATCTTGATTAAACTCGGCAATTATTAGTCTTGCTAAGGTCCTCATATATATGCAAAATCCTATTAAGATCGGACCACTATATCATATAGCTGCCATAGGAATGATCGGTCGAAAATTAAGTTTTTATATGAAATACATTTTGTTTATCAAGATATCTTCACCAAACTCGGCAATTATTAGTTTTACTAAGCTCCTCATATATATGCAAAATCCTATTTAGATCAGACCACTATATCATATAGCTGCCATAGGAATGATCGGTCGAAAATTAAGTTTTTATATGAAAATACATTTTGTTTATCAAGATATCTTCACCAAGCTCGGTATTTATTAGTTTTACTAAGCTCCTCATATATATGCAAAATCCTATTTAGATCGGACCACTATATCATATAGCTGCCATAGGAACGATCGGTCGAAATTAAGTTTTTGTATAAGAAAACATTTTGTTTTTCAAGATATCTTGACCAACTCGGCATTTATTAGTTTTACTATACTCCTCATATATAGGCAAAATCCTATTAAGATCGGACCACTAAATCATATAGCTGCTATAGGAACGATCAGTCGAATATTAAGTTTTTGTTTGAAAAAACATTTTATTTTTCAAGATATCTTGACCAAACTCGGCATTTATTAGTTTTACTATGCTCCTCATATATATGCAAAATATTATAAGGATAGGACCACAATATCATATAGCTGCCATAGGATCGATCGGTCGAAATTTAAGTTGTTATATGAAAAAATATTTTGTTTTTCACGATATATTGACCAAACTCGGCATTTATTAGTTTAACTATGCTTCTTATAGATATACAAAATCCCAGCAACATCGGACCACTACATCATATAGCTGCCATAAGAGTGATCGGTCGAAAACCAGGTTTTTGTATGAAAAAACATTTTGTTTTACAAGATATCTTGACCAAATTCGGCATTTATTAGTTTTACTTTACTCCCCACATATATGAGGAATCCTATTAAGATCGGACCACTATATCATATAGCTGCAATAGGATCGATCGGGCGAAAATTAAGTTTTTGTATGAGAAAACATTTTGTTTATCAAGATATTTTGACCAATCTCGGCAATTATTAGTTTTACTAAGGTCCTCATATATATGCAAAATCCTATTAAGATCCGACCACTATATCATATAGCTGTCATAGGAACGATCGGTCGAATATTAAGTTTTTGTTTGAAAAAACACTTTTTTATCAAGATATCTTGATAAAAACTCGGCAATTATTAGTCTTACTAAGGTCCTCATATTAATGCAAAATCCTATTGAGATCGGACCACTATATTATATAGCTGCCATAGGGACGATAGGTCGAAAATTAAGTTTTTGTATGAAAAAACATTTTGTTTATCAAGATATCTTGACCAAACTCGGCATTTATTGGTTTTACTTTACTCCTCATATGCATGTTAAATCCTATTAAAATCGGACCTCTATACCATATAGCTGCCATAGGAATGATCGGGCGAAACCTAACTTTTTGTATGAAAAAAAATTTTTGTTTTTAAGATATCTTGACTAAACTCTAGAATTATTAGTTTTACTGTATTCCTCGTGTTTATGCAAAATCCTATAATATCGGACCACCATATATTATATAGCTATATTAGTTGCCACAGGAACGATCAGTCGAACATTAAATTGTTGTATGAAACACATTTTGTTTTTCAACAGTCTTGCCCAAATTCGGCATTTATTAGTTTTACTATCCGCTTATATATAAGCAAAATCATATAAAGATCGGACCACTATATCATATAGCTGCCATAGGAACGATCGGTCGAAAATTAAGTTGTTGTAAGAAAAAACATTTTGTTTTTCAAGATATCATCACCAAACTCGGCATTTATTAGTTTTACTATACTCCTCATATATAGGCATAATCCTATTAAGATCGGACCACGAAATCATATAGCTGCCATAGGAACGATCGGTCGAAAATTAAGTTGAATTAAGAAAAAACATTTTGTTTTATAAGATATCTTGACCAAACTCGGCATTTATTAGTTTTACTATACTCCTCATATATAGGCAAAATCCTATTAAGATCGGACCACTAAATCATATAGCTGCCATAGGAACGATCGGTCGAATATTAAGTTTTTGTTTGAAAAACATTTTATTTTTCAAGATATCTTGACCAAACTCGGCAATTATTAGTTTTACTAAGGTCCTTATATATATGCAAAATCCTATTAAGATCCGACCACTATATCATATAGATGCAATAGGAACGATTGGTCGAATATTAAAATTTTGATTGAAAAAACACTTTTTTATCAAGATATCTTGATTAAACTCGGCAATTATTAGCCTTACTAAGGTCCTCATATATATGCAAAATCCTAGATCGGACCACTACATCATATAGCTGCCATAGGAATAATCGGTAGAAAACTAAGTTTTTATATGAAAATACATTTTGTTTATCAAGATATCTTCACCAAACTCGGCAATTACTAAGCTCCTCATATATATGCAAAATCCTATTTAGATCGGACCACTCTATCATATAGCTGCCATAGGAACGATCGGTCGAAAATTAAGTTTTTGTAAGAAAATACATTTTGTTATCAAGATATCTTGACCAAACTCGGCATTTATTGGTTTTACTTTACTACTCATATATATACAAAATCGTATTTAGATCCGACCACTATATCATATAGATGCAATAGGAACGATCGGTCGAATATTAAGTTTTTGTTAAAAAAACACTTTTTATCAAGATATCTTGATTAAACTCGGCAATTATTAGTCGTACTAAGTTTCTCATATATATGCAAAATCCTATTAAGATCGGACCACTATATCATATAGCTGCCATAGGAACGATCGGTCGAAAATTAAGTTTTTGTAAGAAAATACATTTTGTTATCAAGATATCTTGACCAAACTCGGCATTTATTGGTTTTACTTTACTACTCATATATATGCAAAATCGTATTTAGATCCGACCACTATATCATATAGATGCAATAGGAACGATCGGTCGAATATTAAGTTTTTGTTAAAAAAACACTTTTTTATCAAGATATCTTGATTAAACTCGGCAATTATTAGTCGTACTAAGGTCCTCATATATATGCAAAATCCTATTAAGATCGGACCACTATATCATACAGCTGCCATAGGAACGATCGCTCGAAAATTAAGTTTTTGTAAGAAAATACATTTTGTTATCAAGATATCTTGATCAAACTCGGCATTTATTAATTTTACTATACTCCTCATATATAGGCAAAATCCTATTAAGATCGGACCACTATATCATATAGCTGCCATAGGAACGATCGGTCGAAAATTAAGTTTTTGTAAGAAAATACATTTTGTTATCAAGATATCTTGACCAAACTCGGCATTTATTAGTTTTACTATACTCCTCATATATAGGCAAAATCCTATTAAGATCGGACCACTAAATCATATAGCTGCCATAGGAACGATCGGTCGAATATTAAGTTGTTGTTTGAAAATTATTTTATTTTTTAAGATATCTTGACCAAACTCGGCATTTATTAGTTTTACTATGCTCCTGATATATATGCAAAATACTATAAGGATCGGAACACTATATCAGATAGCTGCCCTTCTAATGATCGGTCGAAATTAAAGTTGTTATATGAAAAAACATTTTGTTTTTCGCGATATATGGACCAAACTCGGTATTTATTAGTTTAATTATGCTCCTTATAGATTAACATAATCCTACCAACATCGGACCACTACATCATATAGCTTCCATAGGAGTGATCAGTCGAAAACCCGGTTTTTGTATGAAAAAACATTTTGTTTTTCAAGATATCTTGACCAAACTCGGCATTTATTGGTTTTACTTTACTCCTCATATGCATGTAAAATCCTATTAAAATCGGACCTCTATACCATATAGCTGCCATAGGAATGATCGGGCGAAAATTAACTTTTTGTATGAAAAAACATTTTGTTTTTAAGATATCCTGACCAAACTCTAGAATTATTAGTTTTACTGTACTCCTCGTATTTATGCAAAATCCTATAATATCGGACCACCGTATATTATATAGCTATATTAGTTGCCACAGGAACGATCAGTCGAACATTAAATTGTTGTATGAAACACATTTTGTTTTTCAACAGTCTTGCCCAAACTCGGCATTTATTAGTTTTACTATACTCCTTATATATAAGCAAAATTATATTAAAATCGGACCACTATATCATATAGCTGCCATAGGAACGATCGGACGAAAATTAAGTTGTTGTAAGAAAACACATATTGTTTTTCAAGATATCTTGACCAAACTCGGCAATTATTAGTTTTCCTTTACTCCCCACATATATGAGGAATCCTATTAAGATCGGACCACTATATCATATAGCTGCCATAGGAACGATCGGTCGAATATTAAGTTTTTGTTTGAAAAACATTTTGTTTTTCAAGATATTTTGACCAATCTCGGCAATTATTAGTTTTCCTTTACTCCCCACATATATGAGGAATCCTATTAAGATCGGACCACTATATCATATAGCTGCCATAGGAACGATCGGTCGAAAATTAAGTTTTTGTTTGAAAAAACACTTTTTTATCAAGATATCTTGATTAAACTCGGCAATTATTAGTTTTATTAAGCTCATATATATATGCAAAATCCTATTAAGATCGGACCACTATATCATAATGCTGCCATAAGGACGATCGGTCGAAAATTAAGTTTTTGTATGAAAAAACATTTTGTTTATCAAGATATCTTGACCAAACACGGCATTTATTGGTCGAATATTAAGTTTTTGTTAAAAAACACTTTATCAAGATATCTTGATTAAGCTCGGCAATTATTAATCTTACTAAGGTCCTCATATATATGCAAAATCCTATTAAGATCGGACCACTATATCATATAGCTGCCATAGGAACGATCGGTCGAAAAATAAGTTTTTGTATGAGAAAACATTTTGTTTATCAAGATATCTTGACCAATCTCGGCAGTTATTAGTTTTACTTTACTCCTCATATGCATGTAAAATCCTATTAAAATCGGACCTCTATATCATATAGCTTCCATAGGAACGATTGGACGAAAATTAAGTTGTTGTAAGAAAACACATTTTGTTTTTCAAGATATCTTGACCAAACTCGGCATTTATTGGTTTTACTTTACTACTCATATATATGCAAAATTCTATTAAGATCGGACCACTATATCATATAGCTGCCATAGGAACGATCGGTCGAAAATTAAGTTTTTGTATGAGAAAACATTTTGTTTATCAAGATATCTTGACCAATCTCGGCAGTTATTAGTTTTACTTTACTCCTCATATGCATGTAAAATCCTATTAAAATCGGACCTCTATATCATAATGCTGCCATAAGGACGATCGGTCGAAAATTAAGTTTTTGTATGAAAAAACATTTGGTTTATCAAGATATCTTGACCAAACACGGCATTTATTGGTCGAATATTAAGTTTTTGTTAAAAAAACACTTTATCAAGATATCTTGATTAAGCTCGGCAATTATTAATCTTACTAAGGTCCTCATATATATGCAAAATCCTATTAAGATCGGACCACTATATCATATAGCTGCCATAGGAACGATCGGTCGAAAAATAAGTTTTTGTATGAGAAAACATTTTGTTTATCAAGATATCTTGACCAATCTCGGCAGTTATTAGTTTTACTTTACTCCTCATATGCATGTAAAATCCTATTAAAATCGGACCTCTATATCATATAGCTTCCATAGGAACGATTGGACGAAAATTAAGTTGTTGTAAGAAAACACATTTTGTTTTTCAAGATATCTTGACCAAACTCGGCATTTATTGGTTTTACTTTACTACTCATATATATGCAAAATTCTATTAAGATCGGACCACTATATCATATAGCTGCCATAGGAACGATCGGTCGAAAATTAAGTTTTTGTATGAGAAAACATTTTGTTTATCAAGATATCTTGACCAATCTCGGCAGTTATTAGTTTTACTTTACTCCTCATATGCATGTAAAATCCTATTAAAATCGGACCTCTATATCATATAGCTGCCATAGGGACGATTGGTCGAAAATTTAGTTTTTATATGAAAATACATTTTGTTTATAAAGATATCTTCACCAAACTCGGAAATTATCAGTTTTACTAAGCTCCTCATATATACGCAAAATCCTATTTAGATCGGACCACTATATCATATAGCTGCCATAGGAATGATCGGTCGAAAATTAAGTTTTTATATGAAAATACATTTTGTTTGTCAAGATATCTTGACCAATCTCGGCAGTTATTAGTTTTACTTTACTCCTCATATATATGC
Organism: Drosophila americana; assembly: GCA_030788265.1. NCBI lineage: Eukaryota > Metazoa > Arthropoda > Insecta > Diptera > Drosophilidae > Drosophila > Drosophila americana. Next base: position 252,096 of record JAURSC010000059.1, on the reverse strand, counting down.
AAAATCCTATTAAGATCGGACCACTATATCATATAGCTGCCATAGGGACGATCGGTCGAAAATTAAGTTTTTGTATGAAAAAACATTTTGTTTATCAAGATATCTTGCCCAAACTCGGCATTTATAAGTTTTACTATACTCCTTATATATAAGCACAATTATATTAAGATAGGATCACTATATCATATAGTTGCCATAGGAACGATCGGACGAAAATTAAGTTGTTGTAAGAAAACACATTTTGTTTTTCAAGATATCTTGACCAAACTCGGCATTTATTAGTTTTACTATACTCCTCATATATAGGCAAAATCCTATTAAGATCGGACCACTAAATCATATAGCTGCAATAGGAACGATCGGTCGAATATTAAGTTTTTGTTTGAAAAACATTTTGTTTTTCAAGATATCTTGACCAAACTCGGCATTTATTAGTTTTCCTTTACTCCCCACATATATAAGGAATCCTTTTAAGATCGGACCACTATATCATATAGCTGCCATAGGAACGATCGGTCGAAGATTAAGTTTTTGTATGAGAAAACATTTTGTTTATCAAGATATCTTGACCAATTTCGGCAATTATTAGTTTTTCTAAGGTGCTCATATATGTGCAAAATCCTATTCAGATCCGACTACTATATCATATAGCTGCCATAGGAACGATCGGTCGAATATTAAGTTTTTGTTTGAAAAAACACTTTTTATCAAGATTCCTTGATTAAACTCGGCAATTATTAGTTTTACTAAGCTCCTCATATATATGCAAAATCCTATTAAGATCGGACCACTATATCATATAGCTGCCATAGGAATGATCGGTCGAAAATTAAGTTTTTATATGAAAATACATTTTGTTTATCAAGATATCTTGACCAATCTCGGCAATTATTAGTTTTACTTTACTCCTCATATGGATGTAAAATTCTATTAAAATCGGACCTCTATATCATATAGCTGCCATAGGGATGATCGGTCGAAAATTTAGTTTTTATATGAAAATACATTTTGTTTATCAAGATTGTTGTAGTAGGGCGTCCGCAGGGCCTCCAGGTGAAGTTCTATAGAATGAATCGTCGTTGGGGGAGCGTTTCTGCTCTGCACAAATTTATTTTAGGTTTGAAGAAAAACACGTTTTGTTAGCTTGAAGGTTATTTTTCATCTATTTCATTTTCTCAGAGTACATTACAAGAGTACCAGTGTATTAGTATACGTGTGGTGAAATTTCAGTACATGTTCCGTGTACTGGTTCCGGAGTTACATGGCGGTTGGATGGCGACTGTCGGATACACTTCTTGTGTGAACATGCCGCCCGCCTTGCAGTATTGCAAAAGAAAAAGGGAGAGGGACGTGGCTCTGTTCCGACTATTGAGCACAGGAGCCGGACAATATCCACCCAAAGACCGTGTTTTGGGCCAGTGGTGCGCCGCCAAGACTCGGCAGGACGCCTTGGAGGATTAAGTCCGGATATATATCCGAGCCCAAAACCAGATTGGAGATTTCCGGCTGGAACCAGCGATCGTCTGCCAATCGAATGTTGGTGAAGGGCTCGTTCAGTTCCTCGCTGATGGGCTTCGTTGGAGTTCGATACCGGAGATTTGGCATCACTTGCAGGATGACCTCTCGCTGGAAGCTAGAGGTCCTAGAGCTTATTGAAGCCGAGCAAGCGTTGTCTTTACCGACGCGGGTGACGGATAGCCCGGAGGCCTTTGCCAAGGATGCGTCGATAAGACTTACCGGACAGCACGGGTCTAAAAGTGCCCGAGTTTCGCGGGTCGCCTTGCCGTTTCCGAGTCGGATGAGTGCTCTCGGGAGCACGGTTGTCCTTTTGTGTTCCATGAGTGATGATAAGGAGATGGAACCAGCGGATGAAGGCGGCGCGGAGCGTCGCGCTTGGGCATTGGTGCTGCGCCTTGTCTGGGATCGCTCTGGAGATGGCATGCGACGCGCTTCTTGCAAATGAAGCAAGGTGTGATGGTCGCCCTGGCACTTGCGGCACTTGTCCTTGCGGCGACATGACTCCCCGGAATGTTGGTGAGCCAGGCAGTTTGGGCAGTATTTATTAACGAGAACTGCTCGGAGTCTCTTCTCTGGAGACAGCCGCATGAACCGCTGGCACTTGCGCAGCGCGTGGACTCCTCGGCATACTCGGCATCGGAACGATTCCGTTGCCGGTCGGCTCTTGGATCGGCCATGTTGTTGGCGTGGAGACATCGTGCTGTTACGTGAAGAATGTGAAAAAAAAACATAGTAGACATTACTGATGCGGCTTTATACGGATGGTCCGCAGACCTATGGATCTAGGATTCTAGTCTTTACTGGAAATTTTACTGGATGGAAAATGGAGACTAGATTCTATCGGGAGCAGGATCAGCTTAGAGATAGGTCTCTTGGAGACACCTCGGGCTGTTAAGACGTCGACCACTCGGACTCTTTGGTCGTCGCCAGGATAGGTCGTTTGGATTCGACCTAGACGCCAGTCATTAACTGGAAGATTATCTTCTTTAATAATGACTAGATCGCCCCGTTGTAAGTCTCGCGTTGGAGTTTGCCATTTGTTTCTTTTGTGTAACTCTAAAAGATACTCATGTTTCCAACGGAGACAGAACTGTTGTTGCAAAGCCTTCAAGCGCTGCCAGCGGTTGATGATGGACGCGGCGTTTTCCTTGATCTCTGGCTCTGTGGCGGAAAGTAGAGGACCCCCGACTAGAAAATGACCGGGAGTCAGAGCTAGGAGATCAGTAGGATCTTCCGACAATGGAGATATCGGTCTTGAATTCAGGCATGCTTCAACTTTGGATAGGAGCGTGGAAAGCTCTTCGAAGGTGTATTTGGAGGTCGATGTAGATTTATAAAATAGATTTTTGAAACTCTTTACACCTGCCTCCCACAGGCCACCCATATGCGGTGCACTAGGAGGGTTGAAGTGCCAGGACAGTTTCTGGAGACTGTAAGTGGTCTGGAGTTGAGTCTTAAGCGCTTCTACAAAATCGCGCGAGAGGACTTTGGCCGCTCCGACGAAGGTTTTGCCGTTGTCGGAATGCATTTGACTTGGGCACCCTCGTCGTGCCACAAATCTCGCAAATGCCGCTAGGAATCTTTCTGTGGTCAGGTCAGATGTAGCTTCTAGGTGGATGGCTTTGGTGCTGAAGCACACAAAGACGCACACGTAGCCTTTCGTAATAAGACAGGCTCGACCTGTGTAATTTTTTACATCGAAGGGGCCTGCAAAATCGACTCCTGTGTGAGTGAACGGTCGAGAGAATGTGACTCTCTCCACAGGCAAGTCGCCCATGAGCTGCGCTTGCAATTTCTTTTTTCGGATGACGCAGATTTTGCAGGAATGAATTGTGGATTTGACCAACACCTTCAGCTTTGGAATCCAGTACTGTGATCGTATTAAACGCATCATGAGCTGGTTGCCTCCATGCAAGGATATAAGATGGGTGAAAGCGGTCAAGAGACGCGAATATGCACATGTGTATGGCAGTATGATTGGATGCCGCTCATCGTAGCCGAGTGCTTCGGCCGCTCTTACACGACCACATGCTCGAATAATTCCCTTACCATCTAAAAAGGGGTTCAAATTAAGGATTTTGCTGGAAGTGAGCTGTTTTTTCGTGCTCAAGCAAGTGTACTCTGACGAGTATGCTTGTCTCTGGGTCAGGAGAATGAGTTTTTCTTGTGCATAAGAAATCTCGTTGCTGTCAATTTCCATAGTTGACGGGAGCGACAATCGTTTGCAACGCTTGAAGAAGCGATAGATGTAGGCTAACACTCGCAGGGCTCGATCGAACTTGGAGAAGCGCTCGAGGAAAGAAAATGAGGGAGCCGTGTTTACGAGGTTTACCTTAATCGTACGTTGCTCTATTGTCGTATCTGGGAGGGGATCTGAAGGAATGGGCCATTGGTTCTGAGGTAGGCGTAACCATTCTGGCCCGTGCCACCACAGCTCATTGTTGACTAACGCGTGTGGTGGGGCACCTCTGCTCGCTAGGTCCGCTGGATTGTACTCGGATCGTACATGGGACCATTTATTGGAGTCGGTGGCCTGAGTAATTTTTGCGACTCTGTTTGCTACAAAGGTAGTCCAGGCGCATGGTGGCTTATGAAGCCAAGCTAGCACAATTGTGGAATCTGTCCAATAGAACCAGTCGCCGCCAGCGGAAGGTAGCTGGGGACTGAGTGCAGCGGATAACTCGGACAGAAGTGCTGCTCCGCACAGCTCTAGTCGTGGCAAGGATATCGTCTTGACCGGAGCGACCCTCGTTTTTGCTGTTAGGAGATGTACTGAGATGCGATCTTGTATCTCAGTGCGCACGTAAATGGCGGCCCCATATGCACGCTGCGAAGCGTCACAAAACCCATGGTATTGGATAGTCCCCTGTGGGCGGAATTCGACCCATCTAGGGATGCGAATCGCACTGAGGCCCGGAAACTCTTGCAGAAATAAATTCCACTTAATGAGAAGACTCTCAGGTAGCGGGTCGTCCCAGCCCAGTTCTTGGAGCCAGATCTCCTGCATGAATATTTTTGCCTGGATAATGACTGGACCCAGCCAACCTGCTGGGTCGAACAGTTTGGCAATCTGTGAAAGGACTTCACGTTTGGAGACGGACTGTTTGGCTGTTAGCTCGGATGGAGCGAAAAAGAACTGATCGGTGTCAGCTTTCCATCTGATCCCGAGAGTCTTTGCCGAACAGGCTTCCTCGATCTCTAAAAAGTCGGCGTGAAGCAAGTGGTCCTTGGGAATCGCTCTTAGCAAGTCCTTTTCATTGGATGTCCATTTTCGCAAGGGAAACCCGGCAGATTCAAGGGCCTTGCGGAGTTCTGCAATTGCTTGATCTGCTATTGATTTGGAATGGGCTCCCGCTAGTACATCGTCGACATACATATTGTTTGCGATAATATGACTTGCTAAGGGATAGAGCGAACGAACGTCATCAGATAGCTGATGTAGTACCCGGATTGCCAAAAAGGGGGCACAGTTAACTCCAAACGTGACTGTGCTGAGTTCGAAGTCACGAAGCTCGTTGTCCTTTGTTCGGAACAGAATTCTCTGATAGGGCGTGTGGTTGGGATGCACAAGTATTTGCCGATACATTTTTGTGATATCGGCATTGAACACATATCGGAAGAAGCGCCATCTTAGAATTTGAATGGTTAAGTCGGATTGCAGAACGGGCCCTGCATGTAGCACATCGTTCAGACTTTTACCATTCGATGACGGGTGGGAGGCGTTAAATACTACGCGGAGCTTGGTCGTGGTGCTGTCAGGCTTGTGAACAGCATGGTGTGGTAGATAAAAGTTATCTGAACCATTGCTTGGAGGGACTTGTCGCATGTGACCTAAGTCCAGATATTCCTGGATCACCGCATCGTACTGCTCCTTAAGGGGGGCATTTTTTGCCAGACGATTCTCATTTCGTAGAAATTGAGCTAGTGCGATGGACCTTGAATGGCCTAACTGGATGTGATCGGAATTCTTGAATGGCAGTGTGACCAAGTATCTGCCGTTTTTATCCCTTTTAGTGGTTTTTTGAAAATTGCGCTCACAAAAAAGGTCGGATTCCTTTTCCAGCTTAACTGGAATATCCTCCACCTCCCAAAATTTTGTGAGCAGTTTATCCAAGCTCGCATTTGGATTCAGCGAGACTTGAGTCGAAAAGGATGCGACAAATTTGGCACTGGTCTTAGAAACGGGGCCTGTAAGGATCCAGCCGAAAATCGTTTCTTGACCAAGGAGAGTGCCACATATGTTGGGATAGGAGCCACCTAACAATATGGATGGGAGGATATATATATCTGTGAGCTCCTATAGAAAGAGGGATCGGCCAAGTGTAATTTTGGAAGTTCTTCCAAAGCAGTTTGGGGGATGGTGTAGGAGGGCAAATTGCCTGCCAGCTTTGGAAGAACATAAGCCGAGGTTTCAATATGAACCCTGGGCTTTATAGGAGAACCAATATTAAAATGGCAAAGTTTTTGAGGTTGAGCCGAAATGGCTTGATTCAAACCGGAGACCTGTGCGTCGACGGGTTGATAAGGAAGCTTAACCCTTTTGAACAATCGCTCTGAAATAAAGGTCGCTTCAGACCCAGAGTCGATTAATGCCCGGGCTGTATACTTTGTGCCCAAATGACACACTTGGATGACAGCCGTGCCGAGGAGAACACCATGTGAGTTTGCGGAAAAATAGTTTTGAACGGTAGCTTGGGTTGAAGTAGAAGTGGACTGTATTGGTGAAGGAGGGTTCAAAACTATTGGTGTTGTGGAAGCTGAGGGCACCTGGGGTCTGTCACGGTGGAGTAGCGTGTTGTGACGTCCCTTGCACGTGAAACAACTATGTGCGCTGGTGCAGTCTTTCAACTGGTGCTGTCTGGCGAAGCAGTTTAAGCACAGCTTTTGTTGCTTAATGACGGAAACTCTCTCGGGTACGGACATTTGTAGAAAAGGCGGGCATAGACGCACGGGATGGTTTTCCTTCTGACACAATTTGCAGTGCTGTGGCTTTGCAGTCACTGTTGCTTCGAAGGTTCTCAGGTGGTTGGACTCTTTTCTTGTGGGTTTGGACTGGAGTGGCGTATGTGCGGTAGGTCGTACATCCTCTATCGCCTCCAAGGTGCGATATCGGTCGATCAGAAATAAATTCATCTCGGACCATTGAGGGATCTCTGCCTTATCGTGGAGCGATTGTTCCCATAACGACAGCGTGAGCTTAGGCAATTTAGAGGAGCACAAGAAAATTAGCAGACAATCCCAATTTTCGGTGCTCACCCTGGACAAGTCGAGAGCCGTTAAACATCCCTGGATTGTGCCCTGAAGCTCTTTAAGGGCGGCTCCAGACTCTTGTGTTGCTGAGGGGAGATTGAAAAGAATTTTCAATTGACTATTGACTAATAGTCGCTTATTCTCAAATCTCTCCGTCAGGCTCGCCCACGCTGACTGAAAGCCGTCATTCGTGAGCGGGGACTTGGAGACAATTGCTCTAGCTTCGCCGCTGGTTTTGGAATTAAGATGGAACAATTTTTCCACCGGCGTCAATCTTGGATTGTTAATATAAACAGCTGTAAACAAGTCTCGGAAAGTAGGCCAGCGTAGGTAATCCCCACTGAAAACTTCAGTGTCGCATGGCGGGAGACTGCAACCCCTGGACATGGAGAAGTTGGAGGGGGGTTGCTCAGCTTGTCTATTTAACGCCGTGGATCTTTCTATTTTTTCGCTTAGTTGAGCCGCACATCGCTCGTAAACGGAGTACGAGTAATCATATTTAGCTTGCATAGCCACCAGGTCACTGCTGCTGCAAGCGCCTTGGTTGAGAGCTTTGGAACATAACTCGTACTCGCGTTCTACCTTTTCCCATAAAAACTTAATTTTCGACCGATCGATCCTATTTCAGCTATATGATATAGTGGTCCGATCTTAATAGGATTCCGAATATATGTGGGGTGTAGAGTTAAACTAATAAATGCCGAGTTTGGTCAAGATATCTTGAAAATCAAAATGTTTTTCCTACAAAAACTTAATTTTCGAACGATCGTTCCTATGGCAGCTTATGATTTAGTGGTCCGATCTTAATAGGATTTTGCGTATATATGAGGACCTTAGTAAAGCTAACGAGAAAGAAAGGCTATCTTCGACACGCCGAAGATCTAATACCCTTGCAGACACAACCTTTTCATAATTCCTATAGTGCTATGCCCGTATCTAAGAAGCACAGGGAAAATAGTTAATGCCGAGTTTGGGCAAGATATCTTGATAAACAAATGATTTTTATTACAACTTAATTTTCGACCGATCGTTCCTATGGCAGCTATATGATATATCCGATCTTAATAGGATTTTGCATATATATGAGGAGCATAGTAAAACTAATAACAGCCGAGTTTGATCAAGATATCTTGAAAAACAAAATGTTTTTCATACAAAAACTTAATTTTCGACCGATCGATCCTATTTCAGCTATATGATATAGTGGTCCGATCTTAATAGGATTCCGAATATATGTGGGGAGTTAAGTTAAACTAATAAATGCCGAGTTTGGTTAAGATATCTTGAAAATCAAAATGTTTTTCATACAAAAACTTAAATTTCGACCGATCGTCCCTATGTCAGCTATATGATATAGTGGTCCGATCTTAATAGGATTTTGCTTATATATGAGGACCTTAGTGAAACTAATAATTGCCCAGTTTGGTTAAGATATCTTGAAAAACAAAATGTTTTTTCATACAAAAACTTAATTTTCGACCAATAGTTCCTATGGCAGCTTATGATTTAGTGGTCCGATCTTAATAGGATTTTGCGTATATATGAGGACCTTAGTAAAACTTACAAGAAAGAAAGGCTATCTTCGGTACACCAAAAATCTAATACCCTTGCAGACACAACCTTTTCATAATGCTTATAGTGATTTGCCCGTATCTAAGAAGCACAGGGAAAATAGTTAATGCCGAGTTTGGGTAAGATATCTTGATAAACAAAATGTTTTTTCATACAACAACTTAATTTTCGACCGATCGTTCCTATGGCAGCTATATGATATAGTGGTCCGATCTTAATAGGATTCCGCATATATGTGGGGAGTAAAGTAGAACTAATAAATGCCGAGTCTGGTCAAGATATCTTGAAAATCAAAATATTGTTCATACAAAAACTTAAATTTAGACCGATCGTCCCTATGGCAGCTATATGACTTAGTGGTCCGATCTTACTAGGATTTTGCTTATATATGAGTTGTAAAGTAAAACTAATCAATGCCGAGTTTGGTCAAGATATCTTGATAAACAAAATTTTTGTTCATACAAAAAATTAATTTTCGACCGATTGTTCCTATGGCAGCTATATGATATAGTGGTCTGATCTTAGTAGGATTTTGCATATATATGAGTAGTAAAGTCAAACTAATAAATGCCGAGTTTGGTCAAGATATCTTGATAAACAAAATGTTTTTTCATACAAAAACTTAATTTTCGACCGATCGTTCCTATGGCAGTTATATGATATAGTGGTCCGATCCAGCTGTTTTTCACATATGAGCTGCGTGCAACAGAAAAAGGGAGTGCCGCAAAATTTCATTAAGATAGCTTTAAGACTGAGAGACTAGTTCGCATAGAACCAGACAGACGGACAGACGGTCAGACGGACAGACGGACATGGCTCTATCGACTCCGCTGTTGATGCTGATCAAGAATATATATACTTTACGGGGTCGGAGATGTCTCCTTCTATGCGTTACACATTTCACGACAAAATTATAATACCCTCTGCAAGGGTATAAAAATCAGCCGCAAATGTTTTAAATAACGTAAAAGTAATTGACGATAAAGAACACTTAGAAAATATTACCTCTTATATCACTAGCATTGAAAGTGTATGCAATGCATACAAAGAAAATTAATAAACACTATAGCAGTAGAGCAGACAGACTAGAAAGGTATGAATATATTTGAATTGTCAGATATAGAGGCAATCATTAGGTTTACGCATAGAGATGAGCTAAACTTTCGTACTCGCGCACTAAACGTACTGCGATTACATAGAGATTTTATAAAAGTGTGTGATTTCGAATACGAATACACTGACATATTCCATACTCCTATGAATCCATTGATAAATTGTTCAAAAATTGAAAAGGGAATCATACTAAGTACATTGCAATATGTCTCAGTAAAACTAGTAACTGAACAAAACCAAATAGATTCCATTAAAGATAAACTAACACAAGAACAATCCAAACAATGCCTTAAAGTCATAAAATCTTTAAATACAAGATTGAAAAGCATTGGCATTAGACAGAAAATCATTAGAAACGTTCCAGAAGATCTATTTTTACCAGCAAAGTTTGAACCAAACAGCTATAAGTTTTCTCAAACTAGCCTCATCTCTCTTGCCAGAGTTTGATGGAAAGGCAGAAAAAAGCTTCAAAGATGCTTTGAGTCTTATAGACTCACTAAAAGAAGATCATGAAGCAAGAGCTGTCAGCTTTATTAAAACAAAACTAAAAGGCCATACAAGAAATCTAATAAGTAATGAGCAGACAATTGCTGCAATCATTACGCAACTGTCAAATACATTAAAAGGAGAATCGGTAGAGGTTGTATCTGCCAAGCTACTTAATCTGCAACAGAAAAACTAAACGGCTAACCAATATACCCAAGAGGTGGAAAAACTGGCGAAGGCCCTTAAAGGGGCCTATATAAGTGACTAAGCCAATCACTTGCAAACAAATATAGCACTAAAACAGCTGTAAAAGCTATTTCCCAAAATTGTTCGATTAATAAGGTAAAACTTATCATGTAGGCAGGCACATTCACAAATATGAATGATGCCGTCTCCAAATTTGTCAATAGCTGCACGGAGGTAACAGGTCAAAGTAACACTGTCCTGTATTATCAACGAGGTGCAAATCACAATAAAAGAGGAGGCCGAGGTTATAATCGTGGCAAAAATTACAACCACAACAATTACAACCGAGGCGGTAATAACAACAACAACAATAATTACAACAACCGTGGAGGAAGACGAGGCCAAAATCGAGGAAAATGCCGAGGTAACTCCAACCAAGGTTACAATAATAACAATGTGAGTGTGTCGCAAAATGCGTCGGAAAACTCTCAGAACCCTTTAGGAAACAACAAAAAGGTTCATTCCATTAATTACAGTCTTAATAGATTTGTCACTTTTTATAATTATTCAACTGAAAATAAACTCACATTCCTAATAGATACTGGTGCAAATATCTCATTTTTAAAAATAAATTCAGATAATTTTACAATTCAAGAAGACGAATTATAAACATCCAAGGCATCGGTCAGGGTGTAATAAAATCGCAAGGAACAACTTCATTTCTTCTGCCAGCCAGATTCCAAGTAATTGGAAAAATACACATTAATTCAGTAAACGATTATATATTTGTTCCAAATTTATGTTGCAAATACAATAGCAGCATCCAAACGTTCGCGTTCTAAACAAAACTAGTTTTGACCAATTGGTCAAAGTAAACACAATCGAATATGAAAATTTAACAGATTACGATATTCATAACACTAATCCAGAAAATAGAAGCGAACAAGTACTTTCAAAGTTAAAGAAAAATTTTCCAGAACAATTCAGAAATCAATTAACATAATTATGCACCAAGTATAGTGATGTGTTCGAACTGGAAACCGAACCAATAGCGACAAATAATTTTTATAAACAAACATTAAGACTTAAAGATGATGAACTCATTTATATAAAAAACTACAGAAGCCCGCATAGCCAAGTTGACGAAATCCAAAAACAAGAAGGGAAATTAATAAACGACAAAAGCGTAGAACCGTCTGTTACCGAGTATAACAGACCACTCTTGCTTGTTCCGAAAAAATCATTACCAAATTCGGAAGAAAAGAAATGGCGATTAGTAATTGACTATCGCCAAATCAACAAAAAATTACTTTCTGACAAATTCCTTCTCCCCAGAATTGATGATATTCTAGACCAACTGGGCTGAGCTATAGGCTTTTCATGCCTTGACTTAATGTTAGGTTTTCACCAAATTGAACTTGAAGAAAATTCAAGATATATAAAATCTTTTTCAACGAGTAATGGCAATAGAAATAGCACCAAATTAATTTCAGAGAATGATTACAACAGCCTTCTTGGGCTTAGAACCCTCTCAGGCATACCTTTATATGGATAATGGTGATAGTATGTTCCGAAAAACACATGATTACAAAACTGAACTGATGTTCTTAATGTATCTAGGAAATATAACCTAAAGTTGCATTCAGAAAAATTTTCATTTTTCATGCATGAGTATTGCCAGATGACAAGAAATTTGATGTCGTCAAAAATTATCCTGTCCCTCATGATGCGGATAGTACGAGACGATTTGTAGCATTCTGCAATTATTATCGTCAATTTATAAAAAACTTCGTCGATTATTCACGGCACATAACTAGAATGTTCCTTTTGAATGGTCAAGTGAATTCCAATACCTTATGCATCCCACAGTATTACAATATTCTGATCTTCGCAAAAGAATTTTGCATTATAACAGATGCTAGTGGACGGTTCTAACTCAGAACCGTGACGGAATTCAGCTCCCAATAGCTTATTCATCTCGTTCACACAACAGAACAAGAGTTAGCGGGAATTCATTTGGCAATTACCAATTTAAGACCATATATTTCATGACAAACACTTTACTATTAAAACGGATCACATACCATTGACATATCTTTTTTATATGACTAATCCCAGCTCGAAATTAACTCGCATGCGGCTAGAGCTTGAAGAATACGACGTCACAGTAGAATACCTAAAGGGGAAAGATAATTTTGTAGCAGATTCACTTTCACGTATAACTATACGAGAGCTGAAAGACATGCAACATAAAGTCCTGAAAGTCACTACCAGGCGACAAAGTGGACAAAATAAAAACTGTCCAGTAAAAAATTATGAACTTCTGCCAAGGCAAAGTCATAAAAATGTATCCAAGCCCAACGTACATTACAAATGATGAAGTACGAAAAGTAGTGACCTTTCGCATAACAGAATCTAAATGTTTATTTAAACATGGAAATAAAATTATCGCAAGAATTGAAGTAAGCGATTTATATACCAGTGGCACTGAGCGAAAAGATCTTGGAATCAGTTTCAATAGATTCCTTTAACAATATGGGCAATGAGATATTAAAATTTTTAAGAGTAGAGATATTGTCTACATACAATGACGACCTAATTCAAGGAGGCCACAGTGGCATAACAAGAACGCTAGCAAAAATAGAAAAATATAACACGTTATATAAAAGAGGACGTACGTAGATGTCAAAAATGCAAAATGTCTAAAACAAAGACACACACGAAAACTCGTTTGACTATCACACAAACACCTGTGAATGCTTTTGATATAGCGATAGTGGATAAAGTTGGTCCGCTACCTAAATCGGAAAATGGCAATGAATACATAGTTCGGTCCAATGAAGACGTTCATCTCGGACATGGGAACAGAGTATAAAAACCAGATCTTAACTGATTTATGCAAATATATGAAGATCGAGAATCTCAATATAGGGACAATAGAACGAAGCCATCGAACATTCAATGAATACATTCGTTAATACATCTCTGTAGACAAAACTGATTGGGATGTCTGGATTCAATATTTCACATATTGCTTCAACACGACACCATCAACAACGCATGAGTATTGTCCATACGAACTAGTATTTGGCAGACTACCAAAACAGTTCATAGATTTAAATAAAACTAATTACATAGATCCTATTTATAATCTAGATGGCTACTCTAAGGAAATTAAGTTTCGATTAGAAATATCATATAAAAAAGCTAGAATTATGTTAGAAAAAGCCAAGGCTTATAGGAAACTAGCATACGATGAAAAAACAAAAAATTTTGAATTAAAAATAGGAGATAAAGTACTTGTAAGAAATGAAGCAGGACACAAATTAGACCCAGTATATTTAGGACCATATATAGTAGAAACGAAGAAGAAAGGCTATCTTCGGCACGCCGAAGATCTAATACCTTTGCAGACCCAACCTTTTCATGATGCTTATAGTGCTTTGTCCTTATCCAAGAAGCACAGGGAAAAGAGTTAATGCCGAGAATAAACAAAAAAGGGTTTTTAATCAAAAACCTAGTTTTCGACTGATCGTTCCTATGGCAGCTATATGATATAGTGGTCCGATCTTAATAGGATTTTGCCTTTATATAAGGATTATAGTAAAACTAATAAATGCCGAGTTTGGCCAAGATATCTTGAAAAGAAATGTTTTTTTATACAACAACTTGATTTTCGACCGATCGTTCCTATGGCAGCTATATAATATAGTTGTCCGATCCTTATAGGACTTTGCCTTTATATGAGGAGTATAGTAAAAGTAATAAATGCCGAGTTTGGTCAAGATATCTTAAAAAACAAAATGTTTTTCATAAACAAACTTAATTCTCGACCGATAGATCCAATGGCTGCTATATGATATAGTGGTCCGATCTTAATAGGACTTAGTCTATATATGAGGAGTTTAGTACTACTAATTAATGCCGAGCTTGCTCAGCATATCTTGAAAAACAAAATATTTTTTCATACAACAACTCAATTTTCGACCGACCGTTCCTATGGCAGCTATATGATAGAGTGGTCGGATCCAGCTGGTTTTGACATATGTGCTGCGTGAAACAGAAAGAGGGAGTTCTGCAAAATTACATTAAGATAGCTTTAAAACTGAGGGACTAGTTCGCATAGAAACAGACAGACGGACAGACGGTCAGACGGACAGACGGACATGGCTATATCGACTCGGCTGTTGATGCTGTTCAAGAATATATATACATTACGGAGTCGGAGATGTCTCCTTCTATGCGTTACACATTTCACGACAAAATTATAATACCCTCTGCAAAGGTATAAAAATAGAAGATAATGATAACATTTACATTAAAGATGGTGAGAATAAGAAACAAAAAGTTCAGAAAAATAGACTAAAAATATTTAACGTCTTTATGTTCCTTTATGAATTTCCAAAAAATAAAAATAAACCAACTGGCAAAAAAATCAATCATTGAGAAAAACAATTTACTATAATGAATTTTACATTTTTATATATTTATATTTTGAAATGCTTACATTTATATATTTTCATAAATCTCAAATACTTTTTTTAATTCATATTATTTTTATCCTTTTATTACACTTTATTTTTATATAAAAAAAAAAGTATTAACAAAAAAATTTTATTCAAAATAATTTATTTCATTAAATAACTACACATCCATAATGTTACGTTATTTCCTTAAAAAGGGAGGTGTAGTGTGTATATGCCTTAAAAGAACACCCTATATACAAATATAAACTATGCGGCACTTTGTCGCATACAATAATAATTATACATTAAACAAGCCCAGAGCCACTTTATATATTGGCTCTGGCTCATATTACGCAGCGCAGATCACTAGCTTCTCTAGCTGACCGTTTATGTTTACGCTGCATTTCCCACGCTCCGTCTGAGCGCATTCCATGAGCAGCATATAAGCTCACTAACACAGGCATATGCAAGCTACTCACTCTCCCTCTCTTTGTAGCTGTTAACCAATAACAGCATAAGTAAATACATGTATCCATAGGCTAAGCGAAATACTTTACTTTTCATAAATTCATTCAAAAAAACTAAAGTTCAAGAGCACTGACGTGCCTCATTATTATTCTTAAACATAAAAATGAATATCGGACCGTGGCGACAGTGACAATGGTGTCACCAACCTGTAGCGAATAAAAAACATCCCAAAAACGAGTGGAAAGGTAGCCAGGAAGACTGACAACAAACTTCAACAAAAACAACAGCATCAAAAGATGCCATTTACTACAATTCTGCCAACAAATACAAAGACAGCAGCGATGGATGGATAGCTGTGGACAATAAATAAATATGTAAGTGAGTAGAGAAACCAAAGAAACAGAAAAAGCGCAGCGGTGTCAAACAAAGATCAAGATAACCCGCCAGCATGGAACGATTCTGTTTTCATGCATGAAAAGCGCTCGTTTCGTGAAGTACAACTAGTGCAATTAATAAACAAAAAAATAAAATCCATCCGTCTCCTACCGCCAGATACAAACTATAAACAAGAAAGTAACTCCTCCTGCGCACTGACTTGCGAGATTGCCAAACCGACAGCGCTACAAAGAGCGCAATAGAGGGCAACATTACATCCAACAAATAAACACTTGTGCGAAGACCAGCACCGGTACCGCGAGCGCAACAAGCTGTGCCATCGGAATAGGTGCGAGAGGCACACCGCCACTTGCGCATACGAGGGAGCATTAGCGTGCCACATCCGGCGACGTCCATCTGATGCAGCGATGAACAATAGTTGCAGTTATATCCTTAATTACTTTTAATTAAATATACAAACATTTTTTTTTGTAAAATTGAGCGGAAACACAACCGCCCGATTAACAGCATAGCCCGTAAATCTATGCGAAATGCTAGGTAGTATTTTGTGTTATTAGCAATATTGAAACCTTGAATCTAAAATCATTACATATTGATGAAACATTGGCATTTAAAACTAAAAACCCTATATGTTACATAACGAGAAAGAAAGACTATCTTCGGCACGCCGAAGATCTAATACCCTTGCAGACACAACCTTTTTATAAAAAGGTTACACTTTCCACGACAAAATTATAATACCCTCTGCAGGGGTATAAAAACATGATATGAATTTAAAAACATTATATCAAGTTTTGTAAGAAATTTTAATTAAAATCGGTTCGAACGAATTCAAGGTTGAAAAATCAGCCGCAAATGTTAAAAATAACGTAAAAGTAATTGACCATAAAGAACATTATTACTGTTTTGCTAATTATAATTCCTACAGTATCTCTTATATCACTAGCATTGAAAGTGTATGCAATGCATACAAAGAAAGTTAAGAAACGCTATAGCAGTAGAGCAGACGGATTAGATAAGATATGAATATATTTGAATTGTCAGATATAGAGGCAATCATTATGCTTACGCATAGAGATGAACCAAACTTTCGTACTCGCGCACTAAACGTACTGCGATTACATAGAGATTTTATAAAAGTGTATGATTTCGAATACGAATACACTGACATGTTCAATACTCATATGAATCCATTGATACATTGTTCAAAAATCGAAAAGGGAATCATACTAAGTACATTGCCATATGTCTCAGTAAAATTAGTAACTGAACAACTCCCAATTTTGGGCCCAGCAAGGATACTAATGGTGCGACTGCGCCGATAGATATCTATTATAATAATATGCAATGGAGTATATAAGTGAAAAATATCAATGACTTCAAAGACCAATTTGACAAGTCATATAAATTCATCAATAAAGGCATACCTATAAAGGTAGAAACACCAATATACCATGTACAAATATTGATAAAACAATAAAACAATATAGTACACGCAGTAGATTCCATTAAAGATAAACTAACACAAGAACAATCCAAACAATGCCTTAAAGTCATAAAATCTTTAAATACAAGATTAAAAAGCATTGGCATTAGACAGAAAATCATAACAGAAGATATATTTTAACCAGCAAAGTTTTAACCAAACCAGCTGCAAGATCTGAATGCGTCGAAGCCAATTACCGATATAAATATTGATATCGACATTGACAACACAATGGCCCAAACAGCTATAAGTTTTCTCAAACTAGCCTCATCTCTGTTGCCAGAGTTTGATAGAAAGGCAGAAAAAAGCTTCAAAGATGCTTTGAGTCTTATAGACTCACTAAAAGAAGATCATGAAGTAAGAGCTGTCAGCTTTATTAAAACAAAACTAAAAGGCCATACAAGAAATCTAATAAGTAATGAGCAGACAATTGCTGCAATCATTACGCAACTGTCAAATACAGTAAAAGGAGAACCGGTAGAAGTTGTATCTGCCAAGCTACTTAACCTGCAACAGAAAAACTAAACGGCTAACCAATATACCCAAGAGGTGGAGAAACTGGCAAAGGCCTTAAAGGAGCCTATATAAGTGACTAAGCCAATCACTTGCAAACAAATACAGCACTAAAACAGCTGTAAAAGCTATTTCCCAAAATTGTTCGATTAATAAGGTAAAACTTATCATGTAGGCAGGCACATTCACAAATATGAATGATGCCGTCTCCAAATTTGTCAATAGCTGCACGGAGGTAACAGGTCAAAGTAACACTGTCCTGTATTATCAACGAGGTGAAAATCACAATAATAGAGGAGGCCGAGGTTATAATCGTGGCAAAAATTACAACCACAACAATCATAACCGAGGCGGTAATAACAACAACAACAATAATTACAACAACCGTGGAGGAAGACGAGGCCAAAATCGAGGAAAATGCCGAGGTAACTCCAACCAAGGTTACAATAATAACAATGTGAGTGTGTCGCAAAATGCGTCGGAAAACTCTCAGAACCCTTTAGGAAACAACAAAAAGGTTCATTCCATTAATTACAGTCTTAATAGATTTGTCACTTTTTATAATTATTCAACTGAAAATAAACTCACATTCCTAATAGATACTGGTGCAAATATCTCATTTTTAAAAATAAATTCAAATAATTTTACAATTCAAGAAGACGAATTATAAACATCCAAGGCATCGGTCAGGGTGTAATAAAATCGCAAGGAACAACTTCACTTCTTCTGCCAGCCAGATTCCAAGTAATTGGAAAAATACACATTAATTCAGTAAACGATTATATATTTGTTCCAAATTTATGTTGCAAATACAATAGCAGCATCCAAACGTTCGCGTTCTAAACAAAACTAGTTTTGACCAATTGGTCAAAGTAAACACAATCGAATATGAAAATTTAACAGATTACGATATTCATACCACTAATCCAGAAAATAGAAGCGAACAAGTACTTTCAAAGTTAAAGAAAAATTTTCCAGAACAATTCAGAAATCAATTAACATAATTATGCACCAAGTATAGTGATGTGTTCGAACTGGAAACCGAACCAATAGCGACAAATAATTTTTATAAACAAACATTAAGACTTAAAGATGATGATAAAAAACTACAGAAGCCCGCATAGCCAAGTTGACGACATCAATTGCATTTAAATTGTGGATTAAATTGGTTTGCAATAAAAGTTGGGTTATTAACTTGATTTATAGCTCTCGGGTGGTAGCGGGAAGGTGGCGATAGGTACGAAATGAAAGATACTTGAAATATCTGTAATATTCTAGAAGCAACTTATCATGTTTGGTGGCTCTAGCTCTTATTATTTACCCAATTCGCTAAAAAAAAAACAGGATGTCGATATCGATTTTTATCGATTGCTTGGAAACGGAGTAAGTTATCGATTATCGGAAACAAACTCCATCTGCGCGGGAACTAGGAGCATCTACATCTAATTTCAAGTCTCTAGCTCTTATAGGTTCTGAGATCCTTTGGCTCATACATACGGGCGAACGGACGGACGGACAGACAGACGGACATGGCTAGATCGACTCGGCTACTGATGCTGATCAAGAATATATATACCTTATGGGGTCGGAGATGCTTCCTTCTGCCTGTTACATACATTAGGATTTTGCACAAATGCAATATACCCTTATACCCATTTTTAATGGGTTCAAGGTACAAAAATCAGCCGCAAATGTTATAAATAACGTAAAAGTAATTGACCATAAAGAACACAGAAAATATTACTATTTTGCTAATTATAATTACTACAGTATCTCTTTTATCACTAGCATTGAAAGTGTATGCAATGCATACAAAGAAAATTAATAAACACTATAGCAGTAGAGCAGACAGACTAGATAAGGTATGAATATATTTGAATTGTCAGATAAAGAGGCAATCATTAAGTTTACGCATAGAGATGAGCCAAACTTACGTACTCACGCACTAAACGTACTGCGATTACATAGAGATTTTATAAAAGTGTGTGATTTCGAATACGAATACACTGACATGTTCAATACTCATATGAATCCATTGATACATTGTTCAAAAATTGAAAAGGGAATCATACTAAGTACATTGCCATATGTCTCAGTAAAACTAGTAACTGAACAACACCAAATTTTGGGCCCAGCAACGATACTAATGGTGCGACTGCACCGATAGATATCTATTATAATAATATGCAATGGAGTATATAAGTGAAAAATATCAATGACTTCTAAGACCAATTTGAGAAGTCATATAAATGCATCAATAAAGGCATACCTATAAAGGTAGAAACACTAATATACCATGTACAGATATTGATAAAACAATAAAACAACATAGTACATGCAGTAGATTCCATTAAAGATAAACTAACACAAGAACAATCCAAACAATGCCTTAAAGTCATAAAATCTTTAAATACAAGATTGAAAAGCATTGGCATTAGACAGAATATCATAACAAACGTTCCAGAAGATATATTTTAACCAGCAAAGTTTGAACCAAACCAGCTGTAAGATCTGAATGCGTCGAAGCCAATTACCGATATAAATATCGATATCGACATTGACAACACAATGGCCCAATCAGCTATAAGTTTTCTCAAACTAGCCTCATCTCTGTTGCCAGAGTTTGATGGAAAGGCAGAAAACTTACAAAGCTTCAAAGATGCTTTGAGTCTTATAGACTCACTTAAAGATCATAAAGCCACAGCTGTCAGCTTTATAAAAACAAAACTAAAAGGCCATACAAGAAATCTAATAAGTAATGAGCACACAATTGCTTCAATCATTACGCAACTGTCAAATACAGTAAAAGGAGAATCGGTAAAAGTTGTATCTGCCAAGCTACTTAATCTGCAACAGAAAAACAAAACGGCTAACCAATATACCCAAGAGGTGGAAAAACTGGCAAAGGCCCTTAAAGGAGCTTATATCAGTGAAGGTCTAAGCCAATCCCTTGCAAACAAATACAGCACTACAACAGCTGTAAAAGCTATTTCCCAAAATTGTTCGATTAATAAGGTAAGACTTAGCATGCAGGCAGGCACATTCACAAATATGAATGATACCGTCTCCAAATTTGTCATTAGCTGCACGGAGGTAACAGGTCAAAGTAACACTGTCCTGTTTTATTAACTAGTTGCAAATCAAAATAATAGAGGAGGTCGAGGTTATAATCGTGGCAGAAATTACAACCACAACAATTACAGCCGAGGCGGTAATAACAATAACAACAATAATTACAATAACCGTGGAGGAAGACGAGGCCAAAATCGAGGAAGAGGCAGAGGTAACTCTTACCAAGGTTACAATAACAATTATACATTAAACAAGCCCAGAGCCGCTTTATAAATTGGCTCTGGTTCATATTACGCAGCGCAGTTCACTAGCCTCTCTAGCTGACCGTTTATACTTACGCTGCATTTCCCACGCTCCGTCTGAGCGCATTCCATGAGCAACATATAAGCTCACTAACACAGGCATATGCAAGCTACTCACTCTCCCTCTCTTTGTAGCTGTAAACACAGATGCCAGCTCAGTCGGTTATGGTGCGATATTCTTGCATAAAATAAAAGATAAAAACCGTGTAATTGAGTATTACAGCAAATGCACAACTCCAGCTGAGTCAAATTTAGTGTGTATATGCCTTAAAAGAACACCCTATATACAAATATAAAGTATATATATGTATATATATATCATTAAACAAACAACACCTAATATATTGGTTTATGCTTACGCTGCATTTCCCACGCTCCGTCTGAGCTCATTCTATGAGCAACATATATGCTCACTAACGCAGGGATATGCAAGCTACTCACTCTCCCTCTCTTTGAAGCTGTTAACCAATAACCCCATAAATATATGCATGTATACATAGGTTAAATGCAATATTTTACTTTAATTCATTAAAAAAAACTAAAGTTCATGAGCACTGACGTGCCTCATTATTATTCTTAAACATAAAAATGAATATCGGACATTACAGTACTCAGTGAAGCTCCTATAAATTTGGTGGCAGCCCAAAAAAAAATTGTAAAATAAAAGGAAGAAGAATCCATTAACTCCCTATACTCCCTAAGAGGCCGAACAAAGATTTGAAACTGGTCTCGCCCTCAGCATCTAGCATGGCAAACTCTAGCGACAGGCTTACCTTGCTAGACATGGACATAGACATGGATGTAAC
This sequence comes from Drosophila americana, assembly GCA_030788265.1. NCBI lineage: Eukaryota > Metazoa > Arthropoda > Insecta > Diptera > Drosophilidae > Drosophila > Drosophila americana. Next base: position 230,462 of record JAURSC010000059.1, on the reverse strand, counting down.
CAGTGAAAGCCATTTTTCCGGAGGTTGCTTTCGATAGTTTACATGTTATGCAATTGCTAACGCATTTTCGGACATATTTAGCCATACCGCCAAAATAATAATAATATGATTAATAATATGATTACTCACCATCGGGTTTTACCATTTCGTTGAATTTTACGATAAAGCAAGCCTAATCTGAATTCATTGTATTTAAAATATTTACGTTAATTTTATTGTTACACCCTTGCAGAGGGTATTATACTTTTGTCGTGAAATGTGTAACGCATAGAAGGAGACATCTCCGACCCCATAATGTATATATATTCTTGATCAGCATCAACAGCATCGAACGAATCCAAGGTTGAACAAGTAAAAGGCTCTAGTCGGGAGCTCCCGACTAGGGGATACCCTGAACCCTCTTATTCCAACACCAAATAAATTAATAAAAAAAGTTCCCTTGACAGGGCTCGAATTTGCAACTGACCGCATTACTTACTGTCGACTCTACTCAACAGCCACACCAGCAAAAAAAAAAAAATAATAATACTTTCCCCTATAGGGCTCGAACTCGCGACAGACCGCACCACTTGCTATGCCTCTACTCAGCAGCCACACCAACAATAAAGTACTTATGCTAATAAAAGGAACTAAAATAACATTACAAAAAAAAGATGCGATTACCATGCTATTAGAATGCGAAGCAGACGCGCATGAATGTGTGTGTGTTGTAGCATGTTACATGCAAATAAGCATATGCCCACCATATTGCAGTGTATACAATATGTTAAGTGGTCATATGCTCAATCTCAAAGTTAGAGTATCAAGCGCATTGTTTACAAAATACAACTACCGTAAGTGCCGTAATATGATCAGCCACTTATATGTGGACTGGTCTGCAGCGTGAGATCTGCAGCGTAAGCACAATTACGTTTTGACCGTTCGGTCCCAAGCGCATTCCAATATATATGCCTTCTGCATGTACATATAACAACATATATACAAATACATATGGCATGCTATGTACTCCCGTTCTGCCTATGCTTTGAGCGGCAGAACTCCAAACTCTAGTATGTACTCTAGGCTAAGTCCATTTTAAATAAAGAGAGACGATTCATTCTGAATCTGACAAACAAGCGAATCAGACATTACATTCCTACATGGCGACCGTGACATGGTCACGCAAAATGCAGTGAGTAGAGTGTGATGAGTGCAAAGCGAAGCGGTGTGGTAAAAAGACTTAAGGCCAGAAAGGCAGAATTGTTGAAGCTGTTAAACAGCAAAAATGTCATAAGTTGGGACAACTCGGTTAAGTTACATGCCGAAGTTGAACACATAAAAAACTTACTTTCAACACGAAAAAGTCAAACACCAGCCGCGCACACATCCACCTACCCTGAAATCAAAAATATTGCAAAGCAAAAATTGATACAACCACCACCCAAATTAAAGGAGATTCCGTAGCTGAAGAAGACCTGCCCTAATGACTGCAAGGGACCGTTAACTCACCTCACTGTGACTACACCTGTGCAGCCTGCACCGGTGCCCCAAAACAGAAGCAGTAACAACCTGTGCAGCCAGCACCGGTCCCGTCTGACGCACCCAGTCAGGCCAAAGATAATTGAACCGACAGCGCTTCCAAGAGCGCATATTTTTTCCATTGCACTGCGTTGCATATTTTTTTATATATTATAAAAAACTAATGTACAATTGAGCGACTTTTAAGGTTGCCCGATAAGCGTATGGCCTGAAAACCATAAAAAATATAGGCAGGAAAAATTGTAAATTCACCTGCGAGTGAATAATAAAAAGAAAAGACATAGCCAAAGGGCAATATAAAGACAAATAAAATAAAATTAAGTTAAAAAAAAACAATTGTTTAAGACTTGCCATATGCAGTAAACTGAATTGTAAAACAAAAATAATTATTTCAATATAATACACAAAAATTATGGATATATGTAAATAATAATAATAATAATAATAATAATAATAAAAATAATATATATATAAATATATATATATATATATATAAATAAAAAAAATAACATAATTTTTTTAATTTAAACGAATGAACAATACGATTAGTAAAACGGCAGACATAAATAATATAATACCTTATGAGAAATTGGCGTATTACAAAATGCCTTTAATAGAATCTAAAACAGTGGATTCGACTGCTAACGTATTTAATAAAGTAGAATCCAGTAATGTAGATTTAGGTCTGACCAACACATTGTTAAAAATTATCGTTGTTATTCTCAGCGCAAACTTAATTTTTAAACTGTACAAGTTACACAATAAATGTTTGCGAAAAAAATATATGAGCAAGGCTAACGATCTAGATAAAACCTAGAAAACAAAAAGAGTTTTAACAAAAGCCGCCACATCGATTATTGTTAGTAATGTCTTGAACAATATATTAATAAATTCAAAAATAAAAAAAAATACAATAATGTCAACAAAAAGTTTATTAAAGAATATATATATTTAATGGAATGGAATGAAATTGTTTCCATTATTAAGCAACAACGTTCTGAGTTTGATAGATCATTTAATTGCCTCTACTAATATCAAACCAAACATAGATAAAACATGTTCAAGTTCTAGTTGAATCATACAACAAAGTCCGTGACATTGTAAACAACAATGAACGTAGGTTAAGCGATTTAAATTTAATACAATCAATCGACGTGTTAAAAAGGCTGCGTGAAAATATTAGGCACATTTCGGAAAGACATAATTTTCAAATATTTGTTCCAAATGCGCTAAATACACCAGCAACATTCCGAATCACTAATTTAATGGAATCAGTAGAAGAAGAACGTGAACAAAAGCAAGAACAAATCGAAATAGTCGACATGACTATTGCAGCTCTCATATCGAAACTATCGGACAAAGTAAAAGGAGAGTCAGTAGAAGTTATTTCTGCTAAACTTCTAAACTAACAACAAAAGAGCAAAACGGCCAATCAATATACCCAAGAGGTAGAAAAATTGACTGTCTCTAGAAGGAGCTTATATCAGGTTGTAGTTTGTCACCTGATTTAGCTAATAAGTACAGCACAACACTTGCTGTCAAAGCTATGACTCAGAACTGCTCCATTGATAAGGTAAAACTTATCATGCAGGCAGGTACATTCAGTAACATGAATGATGCCATTTCAAAGTTTGTTAACAGTTGCACAGAAGCAACTGGTCAAACAAACACTGTTCTACACTACCGACAACGACAAAATTACATTAATAATAGAGGTGGTCATGGTCGTGGTAATAATCGCAGAAGAGGTTATTACCAAAGTAACAAGAACAGAGGCCAACATAATAATAATAACCAAGGAGGTTATAGATCTCATGGTCAAAATAGAGGCAACTTTAAAGGCCGAAGCAACCAAAATCAAAATAATAATAATAAGAGAGTAGCACAAAACAGTTCGGAAAACTCTCAAAACCGTTCGGTCCCAAGCGCATTCCAATGTATATGCCTTCTGCATGTACATATAACAACATATATACAATTACATATGGCATGCTATGTACTCCCGTTCTGATGCTTTGAGCGGCAGAACTCCAAACTCTAGTATGTACTTTAGGCTAAGTCCATTTTAAATAAAGAGTGACTATTCATTCTGAATCTGACAAACAAGCGAACCAGACATTACATTCCTACGGTGTACATGTATACAGAAATTCTTAAAGCTGCTACCCATTCAATTGCGCAGTTTCATACAACTTTGGTTTTTCTTATCTTATCTTATTGTACCATAGAATATTTGGGTATTCTGAAAAAATCAATTGCATTTAAATTGTGGATTAAATTGGTTTGCAATAAAAGTTGGGTTATTAACTTGATTTATAGCTCTCGGGTGGTAGCGGGGAGGTGGCGATAGGTACGAAATGAAAGATACTTGAAATATCTGTAATATTCTAGAAGCAACTTATCATGTTTGGTGGCTCTAGCTCTTATTATTTACCCAATTCGCTAAAAAAAAACAGGATGTCGATATCGATTTTTATCGATTGCTTGGAAACGGAGTAAGTTATCGATTATCGGAAACAAACTCCATCTGCGCGGGAACTAGGAGCATCTACATCTAATTTCAAGTCTCTAGCTCTTATAGGTTCTGAGATCCTTTGGCTCATACATACGGGCGTACGGACGGACGGACAGACAGACGGACATGGCTAGATCGACTCGGCTATTGATGCTGATCAAGAATATATATACCTTATGGGGTCGGAGATGCTTCCTTCTGCCTGTTACATACATTAGGATTTTGCACAAATGCAATATACCCTTATACCCATTTTTAATGGGTTCAGGGTACAAAAATCAGCCGCAAATTTTATAAATAACGTATAAGTAATTGACCATAAAGAACACAGAAAATATTACTATTTTGCTAATTATAATTACTACAGTATCTCTTTTATCACTAGCATTGAAAGTGTATGCAATGCATACAAAGAAAATTAATAAACACTATAGCAGTAGAGCAGACAGACTAGATAAGGTATGAATATATTTGAATTGTCAGATATAGAGGCAATCATTAAGTTTACGCATAGAGATGAGCCAAACTTTCGTACTCACGCACTAAACGTACTGCGATTATATAGAGATTTTATAAAAGTGAGTGATTTCGAATACGAATACACTGACTACTCATATGAATCCATTGATACATTGTTCAAAAATCGAAAAGGGAATCAATATCAGCTCCTTCGACTCCACTCTGGGAAACAATACCTGGCGAATGTTGCGAAAACTGGTGCATAGTTCTCACCAGGTCGTATCACGTGCAATCGGCAAGCTTTCATCCCAATTTAATTGGTCCTTACAAAGCTGTTGAAGAAATATCTTTGCCTTAGTTATGACTGGTCCCAAAGGTGGATCATAAAAACAACAATAGACAGAACTGATTGCCTGCAGGGTTTAATAGTAGAATCTAGAACAGAAAATGCAAATAGCAACTGGTCGATCGCTGGATCCCATACAAGACCAAGGGCCTTAGTGACATCGCTTCCATCATCGAATTTCAAGAACTGTTCCCTATCTACAAAGGCTATTCCATTGAGTACTTCTTGGTGACTGGAACACCACTTTCGAAGCTTGAAGTTTCCACGAGACAATATCGCGGCCGTCTGACAAAAATCTTCTCTGGCTTCAGCAACTGAGTTGGTTCCGAATATGAAAACGTCAACATAAAACTCCTGCTTGATGACATCCGATCCAGTAGGAAATGCATCACGCTCATTAAAGGCCAACGGGATCATTGCACGCACGGACTGAAATGATGATGTTTGTTATCCATTACCGTATGTAACTGTATCCAATTTAAAGATTTCGATGACCTTCTGAGGCGAGTCCCTCCACAGGGTGCACTGGAAGTAACTATCAGGCAAAGTCACTCGTACACATTCACACTCGGATACATTTTGCAAATCTCAGCTGTCAGAGCAACAGGATATGTGGAATGTGAACAACTTAGATTGAATAATTGGTCCTGCTATCAGTACATCATTAAGAGAATGACCAGAATCAGTAGTCACTGAGCCATCAAAACACAACACGCAACTTGGTTGTGGTGCCGTCTTCCTTCAAGACGCAATGATGTGGGAGGAAGTATTTATAACAGCCACTCAACTCTGGACTAACTCGCGACATGTGACTTAGATCCAGAAACTTTTTGATGAATGCCAAATTCTGCTCTTCAGATGCGAATTCCGACCCAAATTTCGCTCAAGACTGAGAAATCGACGATAAGCCTGGCCATAAGACTCTCCTAGAGTCTCAGCACTCCGCTTCAGAAGCAACCGCACTGGTAAGGTATTAATGACGAAGCTGGGCTGACTATCAGTAATTGTTGGGGCCACAAGAGCATTAAAGGTAGGAAAGGAAAAATTTGAGTCTTGTGCAACTGCAACTGCAAGCCTGAGGTACCAGTACCACTGCAGTGGCCAGGAGCACAGTACCAGACTGAAGACCTTAGACAGCAAGAGATGTAGTGGAGTGAGAGTGTGTCGAAGTGGCGGGGCCCAAATCAGCCGATGTATGTAATGGTGTCGACTCTTCAGCGTATGATGCTTTCCTCCACGAGTACGACAACGACTACTACTGCAAGACCGGGTTTGGAGTCCTTTCTATTGAAAAACCCCAAAGATCGAACCGAATCCAACGCAGGACCAGCCAAACATGAGCGAAGATGCTGAAACCTTTCAATATTAGACAGCTCGGTATCCTTGTCGACAACTGACGCAAACATCGCGATGCAGTTCGAATATTCGCTATAGCCACCGGAAAACGTTGGTAATTTGAGCTCGTCATAACGAAGAAAGGTTGAGTAGGGGGGACGTTATATTGACGACGCTGAATATTTACGCGAACACGAGCTTCAACCATGGCAATCAACTCGTCAAAATCATCGCGTAATTTGCTGACAATTTCATCGAAATTTAGCTCCTTTAGCGAGCTATGCGCGGCGTCAAAGGCACACTTAGTTTGTTCAATTAGCAAGAGCCGCACTTCCAAGTCGACGGTACAAGAGCTTTTAATTTTTTCCTCAGATAATTCATTTTTTATACACATGCTCGCTCAAACGATGCAGCCGCCTAGCGCTTAAGAAATTAAGAATGCATATCATTTGTGTCTCGCCTTGCATCATTTTTTCACAACCACAAAATCTGAACAGCAAACTGAGCACACTGAGCGTATATATGTATATAAGCTGAGCGGGCGAATGACCGGCGTTTATGTATTTTCGAATATTTGGGAGCTATAAATTGTCAGCTCACACATGTAATGGCTTGCACTTGCCTAATTATAACAATTTACGATGATTGTTTTACTTGAGTAATCACAATTTTAATTTTGCAATAGATTTATTTTGCTTATATGCACTGCAATGGTAAACCTCGTCGGGGCCTCTAAAATGTTTAGTTAATAATGTTTTTTGCAACTGTTTGGAACCTAAGCCAAGAAATATGTAAATTTTGGCTTTTCACAACAAGACATTTTGATTCATTAATCGAATTTATATAAATTACAAAGTTATTTGGCTATGGCTCAGAAATAGTTTGTCGCTTCGCCTCGATCAACAACGAGCTAACCTGATAAAAGGGAATATGCAAGTTTTTAGAAGGTGCGACAAGTGCAAGAGAGGCTTGCCAACCTTGTTCGTAATAAACAGCTGTTTCACTAGACTAAGATTACGACCGCTTCTTATGTTTACAAGAATGTTTGCTTATACTGATTTGATGATGCTCCTGCGGAATCCAACATTGCCTTTAAGGAGTAATAGTCTATAAACACTGCAAATTTGATACCCTTTAAAGAATGTTGAAATAATTTTACTGCGTTGACAACTGCCATAGTTTCCTAAAGATATGAATTATACCTCGACTCAGCTGGAGTTGTGCATTTACTGTAATACTCATTACATGTCTTTTATTTAATGCAAGATTTTCACACCATAACCGACAGAGCTGGCTATTATTATCTTTGGACGTGAGGCAGTAGAGACACTTCAACGTTTCAGAAAACTTCGGCACGAACTGTCTAAGTGCCAGATGCCAGACCTATGAATTGTTCCAGCTGTGTAGTTCGCGGCGGCGGCAGTCCGACTAATGCCTGCATTTTTTGTGGGCTAGGTCTAAGTTCACCCGACTCTACTTCGTACCCCAAATACTCTATTTTTGACTTTAGAAATGTACATTTCTCTGACTGACGGAGCGTTCTTTAAGCCAAATGGCATTGACAAGAACTCATACTGTCCCTCTGGTGTAACAAACGCTGTACGTTCGATAGATTCTGGGTGAATTGGTATTTGATAGAATCCACTGGCCATGTCCAGACAAGAGAAATACTTTGCCCCACACAATCTGGCAATTCGGTCAAAAATTAGAGGCAGTGGAAACTTATCGGAGACTGTGTTGGCATTTAATTCTCTATAATTAATACATAAGCGATCTTTTCCTTTTTTCTTTCAGACCAACAAAATAGGACTCGCAAATGGTGGGCTGAATAACGTTTGCCGCCAACAATTCATTTATCTTACAACGGGCAGTTTCCTTGTCATCTATGCTAAGCATCTAGGCTAATAGGCGTCTTTGTACAGTTTTGTTTGGATCAATTAGACGTATTTCCAACTGGCCAGTATTAACGCGACTTTTTGGTGAAATGCTCCATGTATGGTTTCAAAACATTTATTAATCGGACCAATTCTATCTAATTCATCATAATCGTTAACACAATCTTCAGTGGTTGTTGGTTCAGTTACAACATTAATCAGTTTCACTTTATAAATGGCTTTTGTGGCTCAATGTTCACTCAATAACCCTAACATAAAATTTCTCTGTCCATCATTACATAATATATCAAATATTTGTCCATATCTACGTGAAATAGTATTACCAAAACGAAACCATTAATAATTACATTAGTCAACATTTGCGATGAGCTACAAACAGAATCGTTTCCAATGCCCTTAAACATTACAACATTATGCAATCGTTTTCCAGAAAATTTTCCAGCTACAGCTTTCTCTATGAGTGAACACTCGGCTCCAAAGTCAAAACAAAATTCAACAGACTCACCAGCATGGTTAAGTGTACCTTTTGCTTCCATTACTGATCAAATTTACATACGCTTCACTGAGCTGTCGAAGGGCACACAGTGGAAATATGTCCAACCTTCCCATACTTATAGCAAGTTACATTCGACTTTTGATCTTTTAGTCGCATCCAAGAGCCTCCAGATTGTCCATCGCTTGATGATTTGAATTCACGATCTTTCTTCAGACGGCAGTCCGCAATTTTATGCCCTTCCCTTCCGCAATAGTGGCAAGTGATGTATGAGAACTTCCGCTTCTTCTTTTCGGGACCCATAGTGTTCCCTGCGTTCATTGCGTATTGGCGCTGCAAATCGCTACTTAACTTAATATTTATTGTAAGTTAAGTATTGCATAATGTATTGCCCTAGTTATTAAGGAGCTTTGCCTGAATAATGCTGATGCGCCACATTTGAGTTCAGCGCTCTGCGCTAAGAATGACCAACAGTGGTATGCTGACACTTCATATTCGAAGTGAAGCGCTGCGCTGTATGGAATGCTGAGTCGGCTTGCCGACCATGACCTTGTGGCGTGATGTATTGTCGCTTAGGGCATAATCGTACTTATTGTAAGCCCCAATAGTTTAGTTTTATATGAAGCGCGCAACACAAAAGTCGCTGAAATAAATATACTGCTCCGGCATTGCCGATTAAACATACTGTTGGCACCGAGACTCGTGCCGGGGCGCGTATTCGGCACGGACTTCTCGCGTCGAAAGAAACAACTCGGTTCAATTCGATTCGTACGAGGCGGTACGATATAATATAATTCGAACGCTGAAATCTTTATTTTTCTTTCATTATTTAACAAACTATCTTTTACATGATTATGAGACTTACATTCCCCACCCCGTAATTCACGAACGTCCGTGCAGTGTGTTACCAACTTTAATGTCAAGCTTAGCTAGCTTGACGGCAGGGCGAGTAATAATTCCATCGGCGGTTCGCACTACGGCACTTCGGACCTGGCCATCCTTTGAACAGTGCACGTCTACGAACATTCCTCTTGTCCAGCAGTTTCGCTTGGCACCGTCGTCCACTATTATGACGATGTCGTCGACTGATATTGGTTGGAGTGGCGGTTGAAAACAGTTAGTACGCCAGGTGAGTGTAGGCAGATACTCGCGCAGCTAGCTCCGCCTTGCTCCCGTAATCCTCTCTCACGCAATCCGCTTGAATGACCTATAAGAAAATGATTTGGAGTCAGGGCTTCGGACTCAGATGTCTCCAAGGGAACATATGTTAGTGGCCTTGAGTTGAGCACGCTTTTTACGTCAGCCAATGCTGCTCGTAGCACCTCCTCTCGTAACCCAGAGGGCGCCAGAATTTCCGACAGTATTGACTTTGTAGAGCGCACCATTCCTTCCCACGATCCTCCCATGTGGGGTGATCCTGGCGGGATAAAGGTAAACTCGAGTTCTGTTACTGTTACTGTCGATCAGAGCCGGCGATATACGTTCAATTTCATCTCTTAATACTCTGCTAGCGCCTCTGAAATTTGTGTCATTGTCCGACAGCCTGCGGCGGGGGCAGCCGCGTCTGGCCACGAACGACTTCAGAACGCATAAGTATGAGTCAGTTGAGAGCGACGTAGCTATATCTAGGTGAACGGCGCGCACCGTGAGGCATGTAAATAGCACGCCCCAGAGCTTCTCGCGACGCCGTCCAACGACAATGTCGTAGGGGCCGAAGTAATCCACTCCAGTATATGTGAACGGTGGAGTATAGGGCGATAACCGTTCGATTGGGCGCGTCGTATGCGGCACGCTGGGCAGGTATTGGAAACTTCTCTCACCAAAGCTCGTAAGCCACAAACCCAGTACCGCTGCTGCAGTTTATTTACGACGATTTCGTTGTGCAGGTGATAATATCTGCGGTGACAAAACTCAACCAGCAGATACGTCAATTAATGTCGTCTTGGCAGAATTATCGGGCGTTTTACGCAGACTCCTTCTATATTGTCAATCCGTCCTTTAATACGTAGAATGCCCGAGTCATCCACATAAGGGGAGCACTTAAACAGCAAGCTTTTGCGATCGGTTAAGCGGCGCCCCGACCTTGAGCAGGTGATCTCACTATAAAACTCCTCTTCTTGACAAATCCGGATAAAAATCACATCCATTTCATTGCTTCTTTTAAGGAACAACGTCTTCTGCAGATCCAGTCCTCCGTCTAATCTGACCTTCTTAGTAATATTCCGTAGGAAATCCAGTACGCATAGCTGTACGGCTCTCAATTTTTCTAGCTTGCTGAAACGCTGCGGATCCAGCAGAATACATCTCCAGGACGACGTGTGACTGGGTTGTTCTTCAGCATGGAACAGCATGTTTAATGCAGGGCCTATTTCCGATTGTGGCCACTGCGATTCTTCTAGATACAAAAATGGTGGTCTGTTGAACCACCTGGTTGAGCCATGAATTTCAGGCGTTTTAGTCCATTTCGTACCATCGTCTGCCACGTTTTGAGCCGATGGTACCCATCGCCAGCTGTCCACATCTGATTCTTCTAAAATCTCTCCTATCCGAAGCGCCACGAATTGCTGGAACTTTCGAGCATCGGAACGGATCCAGTAGAGCACATCCTTTGAACCAGAATGTTCGTCTATGTATGCGTACCGACATTTCCTTTTGAATACATTTGGCCAGTCTCAGACCTACGACCGCGGCCATCAGTTCCATTCGAGGTATGGACACGGGCTTTAGGGGTGCTATTCTCGTTTTCGAGGCGACCAAACTGCAATGTACTTGGCTATCAAGTTCAGCCCGCAAAAATACAACTGCGGCGTAAGCATTCAAACTGGCGTCAACGAATGTACGCATCTGCACAGCCTGGGTTCGGCTCACCCACTTCATGCACCGTGGAATGTGGACGGCATTTAAATATGAAACTAGATCAAGCCAGTGTTGCCAATCGGCTTCGTCTTCGTTGGTGAGGTCGTCATCCCATCCGATATTGGATCGCCATATGTTCTGAGGGATGATCTTAGCGCGTATATTAAAGAATCCTAGCAGCCCGAGCGGGTCGAAAATAGACATGATCACACTCAGAACACGTCTTTTAGTTGGGCGCTCCTTAGATGCCTTCGCAAGCAAGTTCGGCGTCACCACAAACGTCAACAGATCTTGTCCAGGTAGCCAGCTTAGGCCTGTTAAGACCTTCTTTTGCGCTTCATCCTGAGCTCTGATACGCTTGTCCAACTCCTCACAGTCGTCTTCCAGCGCCTGTATAACTTGCTTCGAATTTGATGTCCAGCGGCGCATCTCGACGCCGCCACTAGCATGAATCCTTTTTACAGTCTCCAGTATCCACCGACTGCAGCCAGACGTCGACAAATGTGTTTTCGCAAATCGCCTTTACGGCACCCTGATGCTCCGCTACAAACCGCTCGGCATTGCGATTCTTGACGTAATTTGCTAGAGCTGGCGAGCAGGATGCTCCAAACGTCATGACTTGCATAACGTATGTTTCGGGGAAGCGTGACGAATCTCCATCACGCCAGAGAAACTTCTGTGCCGGTTGGTCTTCTAGGCGCACCTCGAGTTGATGAAACATTTCCCTTATGTCGCCGGATACTGCGATAGGACGCTCTCGGAAGCGTATTAGCACCCCCATCAAAGATGCTAGTGTATCTTGACCTTTCAACAAACAATCGTTCAGCGACATGCCACTAACTTTGGCAGCCGCATCCCAAACCAGGCGCGTACTTTTCTTGTTCGGATTGGTGACTGTAAAGATAGGAAGAAACCACGATGTAGTGTTAGCTACTAACTCACTATCCTTCAACCGGCGGATATATCCCTTCTCTTTGTAATCGTGCATCGTGTTCATCATGAACTCTTTCAGTGGTGGGTCTTTTGACATCTTTGCCTCTAAGCATTTCAGCCACTTAGCAGCCATCTGATAAGAGTCTGGCAAGGGCATGCGATCGAACCTCCATAACAGGTTGTTGCCTCCATAATCTGCATCGAGCATTCGTCCTCTTTGGATCTCAGCGGATATGAGGAAACGCTCACACCTAGTGACTCAATTGAAAAATAGTTCTTCAGAGCTTCATCAATCCGCCCTGCACTGGCAAATATGTAGCAGCCGAGGCGTGGTGCTATCTCCCACAATGGGGCGGCCATATACGGCCCATCCTAGTCTGCTTCGCGCTGCTATGACGTCGTCGTTTTCACCTTCTCGTATCTCCAAGGGTGCAGTTATTTTGATATTGTCTAAACCAATGATAAGCTGAGCCTTGACGTTGTTATACGGCAGAATAGGAAGCGTAGATAAGTGCTTTCGAGACTTGAGCAACTGTGGCCCGATACTTGGCTCTGGTAAGTCCAAGTTTGCTATTGTTCGCACGTTTTTTAAGGCATACTGTATTGCGTTATATTCTTGAGCCAAAGGTGGCCAAACTGCTACCTTCATTCGACATTCGATGCCGGCCCCAATCCAATTTCATATTGCTGGGCATCTTAGCAACAAGCTCGTTCAGCAGCGCGGGATCGTAAAGATATTCGTGCATACCAATGGCCGCTATCGTTGCGCAGTAGTTTTGGACAGCTAAGGCCAGTCGGATAACGGTGTTCAAGTTGTCCGACTTTATTGCTGGTTCCTCTCGTAGCTCTCGTAGAGAAGCATGTACTACTTCAGAGCGGCCATACAACATTCGCAATGTGCCTATAGCATACGGCACTGTAGCTGGGATCATAAGTTTTCCACGCACCGCATCCAGGGCTTGCCCTCTGAGTCACTTCTGAAGCCTGATGAGATTTTCCTCGTTGCTGAATCCACATCTCTCTGTGGATTGCTCATAATTGCTGATAAAGATCACCATTCCTCTGGTTTGCCTGTAAAAATTGGTAAATCTTTGCTGATGACATGTCGCGCGCTGATTTGCGCAGGTGTCAGCGATCCATTCCACGGCGTCGCATTATTACAATGCACATTGTCAAATTGCTGCCGTGGCACGTGCTCAATCGATCTGTTGAGCGCTCCCAGACCTGTGTGGCCCATGTACGCGGCAGTACTGGGCTCCGTAGCCTGGTTAAACACCGCCGTATTTGCTTGATATGGCAAACTGGGGTGTACACTCCAATTAGCCGCAACCTGTTTCGGCTTGTAGATCACTTTCTGGTATCCCAAAGGGTCGAAAAGAGCTCCCACTTTCTCAGTTCTTTGCTGCATTGGTGTTGAACTTTCCCTTGGACTAGTAGCAGCGGACGACGTAGACGGACAGCCACTATAAGTTTCTATGATTGCTGCCCCGCTACCGTTTTCTACACCGGCGACTTTATCTTGTACTCCAGCAGGAACAGGCGATCCGTTAGCCTGTCCCGTTGACCATGCCGTAACAAGCGTTGCAGTTCCACCGGGTTGAATACTACTTGTCGTCCTTCTCACACTTGCATCTTATTCATCACCGTCAGCCATCTCGCCACACCAATACTATGAAATCCGCTTTGAGGTTATGGCTGCTAAGTGTGAGTCTAGCTCTTGTACCACGTGTCTCTCTATAGGCAGCTAAGGTTGTGACTTTGCACGTCGCTTGCTTCACAGAAATCTCCGCCGTAGCAGAGAATCCCTCGCGCACTCTCTGCTGCAGAGAATATTTCAGAATGTTGGCACCGAGACTCGTGCCGGGGCGCGTATTCGGCAGGGACTTCTAGCGTCGAAAGAAACAACTCGATTCAATTGGATTTGTACGAGGCGGTACGTTATAATATAATTCGAACGCTGAAATCTTTATTATTCTTTCATTATTTAACAACCTATATTTTACATGATTATGAGACTTACATTCGTGCTCCGCACGCGCTTCTGTTCTCTTTCACTTCTGCTCAGCTGCAAGCACAAAACGCAAATGAACCTCGACAAAGATGCAGCTTGTGCAGCTGCGTGCCATCGACTTAATCATGTCAAAACTAATTCTAACGGTGCGCTGCCAGTGTAAGCAGCGAGGGCTTACAGAAAAAATGCGAGACCCAGTAGGACTTAGTCAACAGCTATTTTCACTTCGCCCCGTAACACATACCTTTCAATATTGTGTGAGCCCAAGGCCAGCAGTAGAAGTCAACTTCAAAACATAATCTTCAGTAATATTACTGGATCATGAAGAACACATTTGGATCAAGGCCAGCGCGGGTTCAACGCAATTTACCCAAGATAACATTGTGTTACATCGCAGGACACACTTTAATTAATAATTGGCGTCCAACGTGGGGCACGAACCCACGACCCTGAGATTAAGTCTCATGCTCTACCGACTAAGCTAGCCGGGCAACCAGCTAATCGACCGATCATTTGCGATCGGCATTAAAATATTTGTGTGGTGCCAACCAACAGCCAATGAGTTGGGCAGTTGAAAGTTGAATAGAATAGAATAGAATAGGCCTGATGTCAGATATGACATCCCGATGGACATAATCAAGTCCGTCCCAGAGTTTACAGTCATTCAGGATGAGTATGTAGCATGGAGGCAATCGGCCGTATACGCTTACGAGCTGTTCAAGCTTTATAACGGCAGCAGCTCACATTACCAAGCTGTCGCCATCATTAGAAACAAAATCAGAGGCCCAGCTAGAGCCTTGCTTGTGTCACACAACACAGTGTTAAACTTTGATGCCATATTGGCCGGACTAGATTGTACCTACTCGGATAAGACATCTTTGCGCCTACTGAGGCAGGGATTAGAAATGGTCAGGCCCTTAATGCAATACTACGAAGAATCGAGAAAAAGCTCACGCTAGTGACCAACAAGATTGTCATGACACACGTGCAAGAGGACGCCGATTTGCTCAACTCGGAAGTTAGAGCCGACCCCCTGCATGCCTCTCTCTCTCAGAGCCGTCGTCTTTCCAGCACAACCTAAAGACCTTCCTTCTGCGCTGGCTCTGGCCAGAGAGGCAGAGGCTAGTATTGAGAGAAGCATTTTCGCAAACTCTTACGCTAAAGCTGTCGAGGAGCGGGCTTCAGTTGCTGAAAACAGGTTTAGCAAAGACGACCAAAATCAGGATAGGAACCTTCATTTTGTCAAGCGCCCAAAGGGCAACACTCAAGAACAGATTAACAGGGACAACCAAGCGCAGGCCCCACAACCGATGGAGGTTGACTCATCTTCTTAGTCTAGGCAGCGCACTGAATACAGTAAACGTCAACCTAATGACTCGAACGCCGCGAAGCGTAGAAACTCTTCCAACCTTGCGACAGCCCGAAGACGCCACCGTCTTAATAATGTAGTTCAAGAGGACTCTAAAGAAGATAAGGCACAGTAAGAGAAGGCGGCAAAGGCCGCAGTTGAAGAAATTGAAAGTGACAACGAGTACGCTCCAGATGAAGACTCGGCTCATTTTTTAGGAAACACTCCCGGTTGCCGTTCATCGAGCGACGGTTGGCTGGGAGAACATTAAAAATGCTAATCGACACAGGTGCGGCAAAGATGATGTAAAGCCCGTAAAGAAGCTTAAAACCGTTTGCGGTGAACTGGATAAACGGCTCCACAGAAACTAAGCAAAAGTGCTTAACATTTTCCGGTACACTTCACCATTTTTTCTGTTAGACACTTTCACCTCGTTCGACGCTATCATAGGCTTTGACCTGTTAACACAAGCCGGGGTTAAGTTGAACTTAGCAAAGAGCACTCTGGAATATCAGGCCATTTCTGAACAACATCAGTCCCACAATTGCGCTGACGTAAATTTCACCGATGTCAATGACATCGTAGAAAAGCTTCCCCTTTCAACACCGCTGTCATTGCCACGATTCGGACAGTAGATAACGAACCGGTGTACTCCAGAGCCCAAACCTTATGGGTGTTTCCGACTTTGTAAACAACGAAGTCAAACAAATGCTAAAAGACTACATTATCAGGCCCTCGAGGTCGCCCGACAACAGCCCAACTTGGGTTGTTGACAAGAAAGGTACTGACGCTAATGGTAACTTGAACAAGAGGTTAGTCATCGATTTCAGGAAACCGAACGAACGAACCATCCCAGACCGTTACCCAATGGCCAGCGTTCCCATGATTCTAGCGAACCTTGGGAAGGCGAAGTTTTTTACCACCCTAGACTTAAAGTCAGGGTACCACCAGATTTACCTTGCAGAGCACGACCGCCAAAAGACATCGTTCTCAGTAAATAGCGGCAAATACGAATTTTGTCGTCTGCCGTTCGGCCTAAAGAATACAAGCAGGATTTTTCAAAGGGCATTGGACGATGTTCTAAGGGAACATATTGGAAAGATATGCTACGTCTATATAGATGACGTCATAGTATTTTCAAATAATGAATCAGACCATGTTCGCCATATCGCTGTACTCAAGTGTCAAATCGATGCTAACATAAGAATAAGCCAGGAAAAGACTAGTTTTTTAATTGAAAAGACTATTTTAATTAATTTTAATTTTTGGGTATGGGTTTGGGAAAATTTCAGAGCTTTCTGTATGGGTCCAGGGAAATTAAACCAGGTAAAGAAAATTTTGTTTGCCGATGCCCTTTCCAGGCAGAATCTTAACGCTCTGCAAGATGAGCCTTAGTCGGACGCTGCAAGCGAAATCTCACTGACCTACACAATCAATGATAAACCACTAAACTGCTTCAGGAACCAAATTGTTCTTGAGTCTAGTCATGTTTCGCAGCAAAACACGCAACTTTATCAATTTCACCGATAAGGGCAGCATTTTAAAGTATCTTAAAGAGCGCCCGAACACAGACGTCGTTAACGCTATACACTGCGACCTGCCTACTTTAGCAAGCTTCCAACACGAGCTAATTTCCCACTTCCCAGCCACCCAATTTCGTTACTGTACAAATTTCGTGCAAGACATAACCGGTAAAAATGTTCAGTTAGAAATTATCACAGCTGAGCACAATCGTGCGCACAGAGCGGCGCAGGAAAATGTCAAACAAGTCCTTCGCGAATACTATTTTCGCAATATGAACAGCTTAGCCAAAGAAGTGTTTGCAAACTGCCGAGTCTGTACCAAAGCCAAATATGACAGGCACCCTAAAAGTCAAGAGATCGGGGTAACACCCATCCCAATCTACACTGGCGAAATGTTGCACATAGACATCTTCTTAACCGATAAAAAACAATTCCTGACATGTATTGACAAGTTCTCCAAGTTTGCAGTCGTTCGTTCAATCGATATTGTCCAAAACTATAATCGACATCAGCATCAATAGCCGAGTCGATCTAGCCATGTCCGTCCGTCTGTCCGTCCGTCCGTCCGTCCGTCCGTATGTATGAACGCAAGGATCTCAGAACCTATAAGAGCTAGAAACTAGCTAGAGAAATTTTAGATGTAGATGCTCCTAGCTCCCGCGCAGATCGAGTTTGTTTCCGATAATCGATAACTTGCTCCGTTTCCAAGCAATCGATAAAAATCGATATCGATATCCTGTTTTTTGGGCAATTTTGGTAAGCAATAAGAGCTAGAGTCACCAAACTTGACATATAGCTTCTAAAAAAGGATATATATATGCATTTGATGTTGGAAGAAGAGGGTTCAGGGTATCCCCTAGTCGGGAACTCCCGACGAGAACCTCTTTCTTGTTTACTGTTTTCGGGGTGAGCAATCACGTCTGTTCGCTCCGACCATTTACTTTCGTCTGTGCAAATAAATTCGTGCCTCTCATCGCAACGAATACCCACGAAAATAATCGCTTTTCGTTCTTGCAACGCAACAAATACCAGATATAACCGCTTTTACTTCTTGCAACGCTCTCTTCGTATCCTTACACGAATCAGCCGCCAAAAAGCTGCACGCATACCAACAACACTATGCATGGGCCACACTCAGCGAGGAAGAGTAAGAATCGCTCTCTCTCTCTCTCTCTCTCACTCACCGACTCTTTATTTTTTTGCGTACATATTCACCAGTTACAATATTATGGTGCTCTCTTATTACAGTTACTGTTTATTTCTCCCTTTGGTACATATATTCTTCGACACCGCCAATCTTGACGCTTACACGACCTCGTGAATGAACTCAGTAATTCGCGTTGACATGCACTGCTCAAGTTACAGTTTTATAAACAACCCTCAACATCAAATTTGGCAGCCGCATCCCAAACCAGGCGCGTACTTTTCTTGTTCGGATTGGTGACTGTAAAGATAGGAAGAAACCACGATGTAGTGTTAGCTACTAACTCACTATTCTTCAACCGGCGGATATATCCCTTCTCTTTGTAATCGTGCATCGTGTTCATCATGAACTCTTTCAGTGGTGGGTCTTTTGACATCTTTGCCTCTAAGCATTTCAGCCACTTAGCAGCCATCTGATAAGAGTCTGGCAAGGGCATGCGATCGAACCTCCATAACAGGTTGTTGCCTCCATAATCTGCATCGAGCATTCGTCCTCTTTGGATCTCAGCGGATATGAGGAAACGCTCACACCTAGTGACTCAATTGAAAAATAGTTCTTCAGAGCTTCATCAATCCGCCCTGCACTGGCAAATATGTAGCAGCCGAGGCGTGGTGCTATCTCCCACAATGGGGCGGCCATATACGGCCCATCCTAGTCTGCTTCGCGCTGCTATGACGTCGTCGTTTTCACCTTCTCGTATCTCCAAGGGTGCAGTTATTTTGATATTGTCTAAACCAATGATAAGCTGAGCCTTGACGTTGTTATACGGCAGAATAGGAAGCGTAGATAAGTGCTTTCGAGACTTGAGCAACTGTGGCCCGATACTTGGCTCTGGTAAGTCCAAGTTTGCTATTGTTCGCACGTTTTTTAAGGCATACTGTATTGCGTTATATTCTTGAGCCAAAGGTGGCCAAACTGCTACCTTCATTCGACATTCGATGCCGGCCCCAATCCAATTTCATATTGCTGGGCATCTTAGCAACAAGCTCGTTCAGCAGCGCGGGATCGTAAAGATATTCGTGCATACCAATGGCCGCTATCGTTGCGCAGTAGTTTTGGACAGCTAAGGCCAGTCGGATAACGGTGTTCAAGTTGTCCGACTTTATTGCTGGTTCCTCTCGTAGCTCTCGTAGAGAAGCATGTACTACTTCAGAGCGGCCATACAACATTCGCAATGTGCCTATAGCATACGGCACTGTAGCTGGGATCATAAGTTTTCCACGCACCGCATCCAGGGCTTGCCCTCTGAGTCACTTCTGAAGCCTGATGAGATTTTCCTCGTTGCTGAATCCACATCTCTCTGTGGATTGCTCATAATTGCTGATAAAGATCACCATTCCTCTGGTTTGCCTGTAAAAATTGGTAAATCTTTGCTGATGACATGTCGCGCGCTGATTTGCGCAGGTGTCAGCGATCCATTCCACGGCGTCGCATTATTACAATGCACATTGTCAAATTGCTGCCGTGGCACGTGCTCAATCGATCTGTTGAGCGCTCCCAGACCTGTGTGGCCCATGTACGCGGCAGTACTGGGCTCCGTAGCCTGGTTAAACACCGCCGTATTTGCTTGATATGGCAAACTGGGGTGTACACTCCAATTAGCCGCAACCTGTTTCGGCTTGTAGATCACTTTCTGGTATCCCAAAGGGTCGAAAAGAGCTCCCACTTTCTCAGTTCTTTGCTGCATTGGTGTTGAACTTTCCCTTGGACTAGTAGCAGCGGACGACGTAGACGGACAGCCACTATAAGTTTCTATGATTGCTGCCCCGCTACCGTTTTCTACACCGGCGACTTTATCTTGTACTCCAGCAGGAACAGGCGATCCGTTAGCCTGTCCCGTTGACCATGCCGTAACAAGCGTTGCAGTTCCACCGGGTTGAATACTACTTGTCGTCCTTCTCACACTTGCATCTTATTCATCACCGTCAGCCATCTCGCCACACCAATACTATGAAATCCGCTTTGAGGTTATGGCTGCTAAGTGTGAGTCTAGCTCTTGTACCACGTGTCTCTCTATAGGCAGCTAAGGTTGTGACTTTGCACGTCGCTTGCTTCACAGAAATCTCCGCCGTAGCAGAGAATCCCTCGCGCACTCTCTGCTGCAGAGAATATTTCAGAATGTTGGCACCGAGACTCGTGCCGGGGCGCGTATTCGGCAGGGACTTCTAGCGTCGAAAGAAACAACTCGATTCAATTGGATTTGTACGAGGCGGTACGTTATAATATAATTCGAACGCTGAAATCTTTATTATTCTTTCATTATTTAACAACCTATATTTTACATGATTATGAGACTTACATTCGTGCTCCGCACGCGCTTCTGTTCTCTTTCACTTCTGCTCAGCTGCAAGCACAAAACGCAAATGAACCTCGACAAAGATGCAGCTTGTGCAGCTGCGTGCCATCGACTTAATCATGTCAAAACTAATTCTAACGGTGCGCTGCCAGTGTAAGCAGCGAGGGCTTACAGAAAAAATGCGAGACCCAGTAGGACTTAGTCAACAGCTATTTTCACTTCGCCCCGTAACACATACCTTTCAATATTGTGTGAGCCCAAGGCCAGCAGTAGAAGTCAACTTCAAAACATAATCTTCAGTAATATTACTGGATCATGAAGAACACATTTGGATCAAGGCCAGCGCGGGTTCAACGCAATTTACCCAAGATAACATTGTGTTACATCGCAGGACACACTTTAATTAATAATTGGCGTCCAACGTGGGGCACGAACCCACGACCCTGAGATTAAGTCTCATGCTCTACCGACTAAGCTAGCCGGGCAACCAGCTAATCGACCGATCATTTGCGATCGGCATTAAAATATTTGTGTGGTGCCAACCAACAGCCAATGAGTTGGGCAGTTGAAAGTTGAATAGAATAGAATAGAATAGGCCTGATGTCAGATATGACATCCCGATGGACATAATCAAGTCCGTCCCAGAGTTTACAGTCATTCAGGATGAGTATGTAGCATGGAGGCAATCGGCCGTATACGCTTACGAGCTGTTCAAGCTTTATAACGGCAGCAGCTCACATTACCAAGCTGTCGCCATCATTAGAAACAAAATCAGAGGCCCAGCTAGAGCCTTGCTTGTGTCACACAACACAGTGTTAAACTTTGATGCCATATTGGCCGGACTAGATTGTACCTACTCGGATAAGACATCTTTGCGCCTACTGAGGCAGGGATTAGAAATGGTCAGGCCCTTAATGCAATACTACGAAGAATCGAGAAAAAGCTCACGCTAGTGACCAACAAGATTGTCATGACACACGTGCAAGAGGACGCCGATTTGCTCAACTCGGAAGTTAGAGCCGACCCCCTGCATGCCTCTCTCTCTCAGAGCCGTCGTCTTTCCAGCACAACCTAAAGACCTTCCTTCTGCGCTGGCTCTGGCCAGAGAGGCAGAGGCTAGTATTGAGAGAAGCATTTTCGCAAACTCTTACGCTAAAGCTGTCGAGGAGCGGGCTTCAGTTGCTGAAAACAGGTTTAGCAAAGACGACCAAAATCAGGATAGGAACCTTCATTTTGTCAAGCGCCCAAAGGGCAACACTCAAGAACAGATTAACAGGGACAACCAAGCGCAGGCCCCACAACCGATGGAGGTTGACTCATCTTCTTAGTCTAGGCAGCGCACTGAATACAGTAAACGTCAACCTAATGACTCGAACGCCGCGAAGCGTAGAAACTCTTCCAACCTTGCGACAGCCCGAAGACGCCACCGTCTTAATAATGTAGTTCAAGAGGACTCTAAAGAAGATAAGGCACAGTAAGAGAAGGCGGCAAAGGCCGCAGTTGAAGAAATTGAAAGTGACAACGAGTACGCTCCAGATGAAGACTCGGCTCATTTTTTAGGAAACACTCCCGGTTGCCGTTCATCGAGCGACGGTTGGCTGGGAGAACATTAAAAATGCTAATCGACACAGGTGCGGCAAAGATGATGTAAAGCCCGTAAAGAAGCTTAAAACCGTTTGCGGTGAACTGGATAAACGGCTCCACAGAAACTAAGCAAAAGTGCTTAACATTTTCCGGTACACTTCACCATTTTTTCTGTTAGACACTTTCACCTCGTTCGACGCTATCATAGGCTTTGACCTGTTAACACAAGCCGGGGTTAAGTTGAACTTAGCAAAGAGCACTCTGGAATATCAGGCCATTTCTGAACAACATCAGTCCCACAATTGCGCTGACGTAAATTTCACCGATGTCAATGACATCGTAGAAAAGCTTCCCCTTTCAACACCGCTGTCATTGCCACGATTCGGACAGTAGATAACGAACCGGTGTACTCCAGAGCCCAAACCTTATGGGTGTTTCCGACTTTGTAAACAACGAAGTCAAACAAATGCTAAAAGACTACATTATCAGGCCCTCGAGGTCGCCCGACAACAGCCCAACTTGGGTTGTTGACAAGAAAGGTACTGACGCTAATGGTAACTTGAACAAGAGGTTAGTCATCGATTTCAGGAAACCGAACGAACGAACCATCCCAGACCGTTACCCAATGGCCAGCGTTCCCATGATTCTAGCGAACCTTGGGAAGGCGAAGTTTTTTACCACCCTAGACTTAAAGTCAGGGTACCACCAGATTTACCTTGCAGAGCACGACCGCCAAAAGACATCGTTCTCAGTAAATAGCGGCAAATACGAATTTTGTCGTCTGCCGTTCGGCCTAAAGAATACAAGCAGGATTTTTCAAAGGGCATTGGACGATGTTCTAAGGGAACATATTGGAAAGATATGCTACGTCTATATAGATGACGTCATAGTATTTTCAAATAATGAATCAGACCATGTTCGCCATATCGCTGTACTCAAGTGTCAAATCGATGCTAACATAAGAATAAGCCAGGAAAAGACTAGTTTTTTAATTGAAAAGACTATTTTAATTAATTTTAATTTTTGGGTATGGGTTTGGGAAAATTTCAGAGCTTTCTGTATGGGTCCAGGGAAATTAAACCAGGTAAAGAAAATTTTGTTTGCCGATGCCCTTTCCAGGCAGAATCTTAACGCTCTGCAAGATGAGCCTTAGTCGGACGCTGCAAGCGAAATCTCACTGACCTACACAATCAATGATAAACCACTAAACTGCTTCAGGAACCAAATTGTTCTTGAGTCTAGTCATGTTTCGCAGCAAAACACGCAACTTTATCAATTTCACCGATAAGGGCAGCATTTTAAAGTATCTTAAAGAGCGCCCGAACACAGACGTCGTTAACGCTATACACTGCGACCTGCCTACTTTAGCAAGCTTCCAACACGAGCTAATTTCCCACTTCCCAGCCACCCAATTTCGTTACTGTACAAATTTCGTGCAAGACATAACCGGTATAAATGTTCAGTTAGAAATTATCACAGCTGAGCACAATCGTGCGCACAGAGCGGCGCAGGAAAATGTCAAACAAGTCCTTCGCGAATACTATTTTCGCAATATGAACAGCTTAGCCAAAGAAGTGTTTGCAAACTGCCGAGTCTGTACCAAAGCCAAATATGACAGGCACCCTAAAAGTCAAGAGATCGGGGTAACACCCATCCCAATCTACACTGGCGAAATGTTGCACATAGACATCTTCTTAACCGATAAAAAACAATTCCTGACATGTATTGACAAGTTCTCCAAGTTTGCAGTCGTTCGTTCAATCGATATTGTCCAAAACTATAATCGACATCAGCATCAATAGCCGAGTCGATCTAGCCATGTCCGTCTGTCTGTCCGTCCGTCCGTCCGTCCGTCCGTATGTATGAACGCAAGGATCTCAGAACCTATAAGAGCTAGAAACTAGCTAGAGAAATTTTAGATGTAGATGCTCCTAGCTCCCGCGCAGATCGAGTTTGTTTCCGATAATCGATAACTTGCTCCGTTTCCAAGCAATCGATAAAAATCGATATCGATATCCTGTTTTTTGGGCAATTTTGGTAAGCAATAAGAGCTAGAGTCACCAAACTTGACATATAGCTTCTAAAAAAGGATATATATATGCATTTGATGTTGGAAGAAGAGGGTTCAGGGTATCCCCTAGTCGGGAACTCCCGACGAGAACCTCTTTCTTGTTTACTGTTTTCGGGGTGAGCAATCACGTCTGTTCGCTCCGACCATTTACTTTCGTCTGTGCAAATAAATTCGTGCCTCTCATCGCAACGAATACCCACGAAAATAATCGCTTTTCGTTCTTGCAACGCAACAAATACCAGATATAACCGCTTTTACTTCTTGCAACGCTCTCTTCGTATCCTTACACGAATCAGCCGCCAAAAAGCTGCACGCATACCAACAACACTATGCATGGGCCACACTCAGCGAGGAAGAGTAAGAATCGCTCTCTCTCTCTCTCTCTCACTCACCGACTCTTTATTTTTTTGCGTACATATTCACCAGTTACAATATTATGGTGCTCTCTTATTACAGTTACTGTTTATTTCTCCCTTTGGTACATATATTCTTCGACACCGCCAATCTTGACGCTTACACGACCTCGTGAATGAACTCAGTAATTCGCGTTGACATGCACTGCTCAAGTTACAGTTTTATAAACAACCCTCAAAATCAAATTTGGCAAAAGCATTTAAGATGGATGAATACTTTGAAACGCACCAAGTCTACCTAGTTTTCTCAGAATGGCTTCGCTAGTATAAGCTTTTGCGTCTGTTTCAACGCTGCATCTCATCATATCTTTATCCATTTCTTCAGAAACTGTCTAGAACGGTAACGCTCTCAAGCATTCATGTGAGAATTTAAAAGTCCGTTAACTGTTTAATGACTTTAACAAACAGTCCTTTGAATTTAGGATATAATTTCGTTTGATTCCTCTACCTCTACTCAACCACGTTATGTTTTACAATTTTCGCTTTGTCTTTATCGCTTCTTTATTTGTCATAGTGCGCATTCCTTATCATATTAGTTCTTGTTGAATTTTCCCGGAGTGTGGTTTCGATAGTTCACACGTTTTTCAATTGTTAACGAATTTCTAGACATATTTGGCCACACCGTCAAACCAATAGCAACTATACACCTTATCGATTGTTAGAAAAGTAAAGATATAAAGAGTGTTAAGTAGATAGGACAAAGATACATGCAATGGGAAATCACCGACCCGGTGGGGGAAAATTTTTCAGCCTGTCCGGCAAGCTATGCCCCTGCTCATAGCTGGGAATGGTCAGCGACTTCCCGAAGGTATCCTGAAAGCAACGATTTTATTAGGGGTAGAGACAGTTTTGTCAAATTTTTAAAATTAAAATGTCATGGTGCACAGAGTCAAACGCCTTACTGAAGTCAGTGTAAATGACATCAGTTTGCATTTTCAAAAGAAAAGCATCGTTTACCAAGGAAGTAAACTCAAGCAGATTGGTCGTAGTTGACCGATTCTTTACGAATCCATGTTGAACAGGGGAAACAACTGATTTGCAGAAATGCTGCAAGTTCGAAGTGATTATTTTTTCAAATAAATTAGGAATAGTTTTGCAATGCCCCTGTAATTTCGTATATCAGACTTCCCACCTTTCTTGTGAAGAGGAATGATATAAGATTCTTTCCAAAGAGATAGAAATACAGAAGTTTCAAGGGATAGATTAAAAAGCTTTAGCAATGGATAAAGAAGGGAAGAACTACACTCCTTGAGTAGACAACTTGGAATATTGTCCGGCCCAGGAGAGTAAGAAGACTTTAAAGAGTTTATAGCTAATAGGAGAGAGGAGTGTGAAATAATTAGAGGAGGTATATAACTTGCGGAAGAAATAGTATAAGGGTAAGAATTAGTATTAGGACAGACTGAAGAGTAAGTTGATTGGAAAAAATTAGCAGATAGGTTAGCAGAATCAGTGTCATTGCTAGCTTTATCCAAGCTAAGAAAAGAAGAAGATGGCAAACTTAAAGATTTATGCTTCAAGTTTACAAAATTATAAAACTGTCTCGGATTTCGGGCAAATTGCCTTTTACAACGAGTTAGATAATTCTCATAGCATTGAGAATTAAGAAGAAAGAAGTTCGACTTGGCTATGGAATATTTAGCCAAGTCTGTACACGAACCAGTCTTTTAAACTTTTTAAAATATTTGTATTTTACATTTTTTAGATGTGATAGTCTGGTAGTAAACCAGGGTGGTTTTGAAAAAGTAGTCGAAGGAATTGACTTAGGAATACACACATCTAAGAGGGAGATTAGGGTGATGTAAAAAAAATTAATGGCTGTATTCATATCAACTGAGTCATATAAGAAAGACCAATCGGTTGAATAAATAAGCTGAGAATAATTTCCTTTGCGAAAGCAATAGCGGGGCTTATTGGCTGATGAGCACGAAATGAAAGGATTACAATTTAGCATTGCAATGTCTAAAGTTGGATGATAGACATCCTCAGGAAGAGATAAAGGAGGGGACCTAGACACATTAGAAATAAGGTAGTCGTTAACAAATACAAGGTCAAGTGTTCTAATCAAATGATTAGAAATTGAATTGATTTGAAACAACGAAAGATCAAGCATGCAGTCTAAAAAATCGTGCTGTGCTGAGGGCACTAGATAATTTTTGGCAGTAAATAATGACCAAGAGATGTTGGGCAAATTAAAATCACCCAACACCATAAATAGGTCACTATCACGCACGTGTGAAGAAACTTCTTTAATACAAGTAATATGTTTCATATAAACTTGAATATCAGAAGAAGGTGGGACGTCAGAGCATGTTACATAGACATTCAGTGTAGGAAAAGACACCTTAACTGAGACAATCTCAGCGTCAGTCGGCGTACTAAAACAGAAAAGTTCAGAATGGAGAGTGGCTTTAACGACAATTAACACCCCACCACCTCGAGTCGGCCGATTATTTCTATACAAAATAAAGTTATTATATAAAATCTCACAATCAGATATGGTTGAGTTCAACCATGTTTCTGAAAATGCTATTATATCCGAATTGAAGGAAGTGCTGGCCATGAAAAGATTTTTAAGCTTAGAAATGAGACCTCCAACATTCTGATAATGAAAAAGATTTGGTCAGAAGATGAAGCTGGTTTTTTGGGGCAGAACTGGTACCCTGTATTGAAGGGACTGGAAGGGTGACAGGCTGGTTACGCTTTTTAGGCTTGAACTCGTGAACAATCATGTGTGGAGGCCAAAATTTGGGATCACAAATGATTGGGAACATATCATGTGAAACATTTATTTTGAATGATGATATTTCACGAGTGGTGGAGAAATTAAATTTGGTTATTGACACGCTAACAGAAGATTTGCTAGCAATATAGGCTGCCAATGACTCACAAGTGGTGTCCGACGAAAGTCGAGACACAAAAACTTGCCTACGAGGGGCAACTACCGTTAAAGTAGGCGCTGATGGGGCTGTAGGTAATACAGGAGTTGGAGGAGCTAACGAGGCACAATGATTGTTTTTAACAATCTGGGCAAGATTGCGCGCAGGTCTACCTTTGCGGCCAGGAGCTGATGGGGCTGAGGCAGTTTGATTAATTGGGACGGGATCAGGTACGGGCTCTACTGGGACTAATACAGGGGTTGAAACAGGGGTAATTAGACAGTCGCTTGGATAAGGCGATAAAGACAAAATTGGAGATACCTCCAAGTTGCTAGGAAGGGACAAGAAAGTCGTAGGTGTCTGAACAGACGTAGAGGGCAATTGCAAAAGTTGAAGCTCCAACCGGCGATTGGTTGGGGATTCAAATTTATCTTTGCCAAGCAACTCGAAACTCGAGTCAAAATTACTCGAGAGCTGCTTAGCCACATTATTTAATTTTAAGAATTGACTTCTCACAGAATTATACATTCTAGAGAAATCAATTTGCTTATCGATGCATTCTGGGCACGACCAACGCAAGCCACCACTGCCCTTCTTGGCAATAGCAGCGATCTTGTCGCAATCACGCCCAGTGAGACCTGCACATTTAGCATGCATCATATTCTCACACAGCCAGCAATTAACAAATTGCGGCAGTGCAGAATCATCAGCCTGCTTGAACGTGCCCGGTTTCTTACAGCACAACCTAATTATTTAATGCGTATGCAAATTGCGAGAGCACAGAGCAAAACGAAAACGGTGCACAAGATAAAGCAAGTAAATACACAAACAAATTGTTTGGAGCGAAAAGCAATAGAAAAAGTTTGCGAGAGCGCGATGCACAAGCAGAAAGTATGCAGCGAACGCACAAACAAGTGTATGCACAGGGGAGCACCAAAGCAAAAGAATCAAAACAGGCAATAACAACAACACGGAACTGATGCCGCGTTTTATAAAATGCAATAATTAACAGACTTACGCTGCACAACAGATAACACTTTGCACAGTTTATAAAAGCTTTTAAAATAAAGCACCGAAAAATGCAAAAATTTGAAATAAAAAGCAGGATAAAAGCGCAAAAATATATAAAAATCTTGAAGCACAAGTAAGACACGTCAATCACTGTCAACTGATAACTCTCTCTTAAGTTGTTGTATGAAAAAACATTTTGTTTATCAAGATATCTTGCCCAAACTCGGCATTAACTATTTTCCTTGTGCTTCTCAGATATGGGCAAAGCACTATAAGTATTATGAAAAGGTTGTGTCTGCAAGGGTATTAGATCTTCGGTGTGCCGAAGATAGTCTTTCTTTATCGTTAAAATGGCAAATGTATACCAATCAGGTAAAACAGCCAAACAATTTACAAATGAAAGCGACAATTTTCAATGGGTCTACATATCATAATGATCCAATACAAGGAGTTCAGGCATTACAAAAACCCTTAGGAAACCCTAATCAATGCTTTTAATTGAGTAATAGTAGACACGATCGATCCACTACGAAAATCAGAGCAAGGCAATGAATATGCAGTTACGCTGATATGGTACAACAAAATATCTTCTTGCCATACCTTTTCCAAATAAATGCAAAACTCGTAGCTTAACCTATATTCTTTTACGGTCCAAAGAAAACGTTTATTACGGGCATGGGTACAGAGTATAAAAATTCAGTTATAGAAGATTTTAAGAACTGTGGAATGAAGACATAGAACATTGAAATAATTCATTCGTTCTTATATACCAGTTGACAATACTGAGTGGGATGTTTGGTTACAATACTTTGTATATTGTTTTAATACATCACCATCCACAACGCGTGACTAATGTCCCTTTGAATTAATTTTTAGTAGGAAACCTAATTTTAACAAGGCATTTAATAATGTAAATAAGAACATTAAGCCTCTATTTAATATAGATGTTTACGCAATGGAATCAAGTTATAGGTTAGAGTTAGCATAAAAAAGAGCAGAATAATGCTCGAAAACAATAAGCAAATAAATAAAATTTGTATGAAAAGAAAGATTTTAAATACATAAGACCATATAAAGTAAACAAGTAGAAAGTTCTAGTCGGGAGTTCCCGTCTAGGGATACCCTGGACCCTCTTATTCCAACACCAAATCCACTTCGCGCAGCGCGCTCGGTTGAAGTAATAAAAATAAATAAAAAGAAAATGTTTCCTTGGCAGCTTGCAACTAACCGCACTACTTGCTCTGAGGTGCTACCGGGGAGGTGGCGATAGGTATAAAGTGGTCTGAGATGCCTCCTTCTATGCGTTACACATTTCACGACAAAATTATAATACCCTCTGCAAGGGTATAAAAAATAGTTTCCTCGACAGGGCTAGAACTCGCGAAAGACCACAACACATGACACCGCCTCTACTCAACAGCCACAGCATACATTGAGTATTATTGAATAATAAAAGAATTAAAACGAGAAAGAAGGGCTATCTCCGGCACGCCGAAGATCTAATACCCTTGCAGACCCAACCTTTTCATAATGCTCATAGTGCTTTGTCCCTATCTAAAAAGTACAGGGAAAATAGTAAATGCCGAGTATGGTCAAGATATCTTGATGACTAAAAAAGGTTTTAATCTGAAACCTGGTTTTCGACCGATCGCTCTTATGGCAGCTATATGATATTATGGTCCGATGTTGGTAGGATTTTGTATATATATAAGGAGCATAGTTAAATAATAAACTAAACAAAAAATTTTTCAATACAACTTAATTTTCGACCGATAGTGGTCCGATATTAATACGATTTTGCCTATATATGAGGAGTATAGTAAAACTAATTAATGCCGAGTTTGGTCAAGAATTCTTGAAAAACAAAATGTTTTCGTACAACTTAATTTTCGACCGATCGTTCCTATGGCAGCTATATGATATAATGATCTGATCTTAATATGATTTTGATTATATATAAGGAGTATAGTAAAACTAATAAATGCCGAGTTTGGTCAATATATCGTGAAAAACAAAAATTTTTCCAAACAACTTAATTTTTGACCGATCGTTCCTATGGCGGCTATATGATTTAGTGGTCCGATCTTAATATTGCATATATATGAGGAGTAAAGTATAAATAATAAATGCCGAGTTTGCTCAAGATATCTTGAAAAACAAAATGCTTTTTCATACAACAACTTAATTTTCGACCGATCGTTCCTATGGCAGTTATATGATATAGTGGTCCGATCCAGCTGGTTTTGACATATGTGCTGCGTGCAACATAAAGAGGGAGTTCTGCAAAGTTTCATTTTCACGACAAAATTATAATACCCTCTGCAGGGGTATAAAAATTCAGCCGCACAGCTGTTGTATACGGAAATTCTAGGAATTTGCGCTAGCTGCCCCATCCAATTGCGCAGTAAATTATAACTTTGGTTTTTTCTTAGCCGATCTTTATGATATTTTCTATAGTATATCTTGTTCTACCATCGATGATTTGTGTATTCTCATGGGGTCAATTGTATTTAAATTGTGTCTTGGTGGGCATCACAATTGATCTGTAGCTATGAAGTAGTAGCGGGGTGGTAGTGTAAGTATAACGAGAAAAAAGGCTATCTTTGGCACGCCGAAGATCTAATAC
This sequence comes from Drosophila americana, assembly GCA_030788265.1. Lineage (NCBI taxonomy): Eukaryota > Metazoa > Arthropoda > Insecta > Diptera > Drosophilidae > Drosophila > Drosophila americana. Next base: position 199,146 of record JAURSC010000059.1, on the reverse strand, counting down.
CCTTGCAGACCCAACATTTTCATGATGCCTATAGTGCGTTGCCCGTATCTAAGAAGCATCAAAAACCTAGTTTTCGACTAATCGTTCCTATGGCAGATGTATGATATAGTAGTCCGATCTTAATAGGATTTTGCATGTATATGAGGAGCTTAGTAAATCTACTAAATGTCGAGTCTGGTCGAGATATCTTGCAAAACAAAATATTTTTTCATAAAACTTAATTTTCGAACAGTCGTTCCTATGGCAGTTATATGATATAGTACTCACGCTGATAAAAGTTGCTAAAAATAAAAAGTAACAGAAAATTAGCAAAAATAAAAGTAACTTACAACCAAAAAAAAAAAGAAAAAAAAAATATGATATAGTGGTCCGATCTTAATAGGTGTTTGCCTATATATGAGGAGTATAGTAAAACTAATAAATGGCGAGTTTGGTCAAGATATCTTGAATGTAAAATGTTTTTTCATACAACAACTTGATTTTCGACCAATCGTTCCAAAGGCAGCTATATGACATAGTGGTCCGATCCTTATAGGACTTTGCCTATATATGAGGAGTATAGTTAACGTAATAAATGACGAGATTGGTCAAGAATTCTTGAAAAACAAAATGTTTTTCGTACAACAACTTAATTTTCTACCGATCGTTCCTATGGCAGCTATATGATATAGTGATCTGATCTTAATAGAACTTTGTATATATATGAGGAGCATAGTAAAACTAATCAAAGCTGAGTTTGGTCAAGATATCTTGATAAACAACACGTTTTTCATGCAAAAACATAATTTGTGACTGATCGTTCCTATGGCAGCTATATGATATAGTGGTCCGATCTTAATGTGAATTTGCATATATATGAGTAGTAAAGTAAAACTAATAAATGCCGAGTGTGGTCAAGATATAAAAAAAATTAATTTTCGACCGATTGTTCGTATGGCAGCTATATGATATAGTGGTCCGATGTTGGTAGGATTTTATATATATATAAGGAGTATAGTTAAACTAATAAATGCCGAGTTTGTTCAAGATATGTTAAAAAACAAAAAATTTTTCCCTACAACTTAATATTTGACCGATCGTTCCTATGGCAGCTATAAGATTTAGTGGTCCGATCTTAATAGGATTTTGCCTATATATGAGGAGTATAGTAAACCTTATTAATGTCGAGTTTGGTTAAGAATTCTTGAAAAACAAAATGTTGTTCGTACAACAACTTAATTTTCGACCGATCGTTCCTATGGCAGCTATAAGATTTAGTGGTCCGATCTTAATAAGATTTTGCTTAAATATAAGGAGTATAGTAAAACTAATAAATGCCGAGCATGGTCAATATATCGTGAAAAACAAAAAATTTTTCCGAACAACTTAATTTTCGACCGATCGTTCCTATGCCAGCTATATGATTTAGTGGTCCGATCTTAATATGATTTTGCATATATATGAGGAGTAAAGTAACAATAATAAATGCCGAGTTTGGTGAAGATATCTTGATAAACAAAATGTTTTTTTCATACAAAAACTTAATTTTCAACCGATCGTTCCTATGGCAGCTATATGATATAGTGGTCCGTTCCAACTGGTTTTGACATATGTGCTGTGTGCAACATAAAGAGGGAGTTCTGCAAAGTTTCATTAAGATAGCTTACATACTAAGGGACTAGTTCGGTCAGACGGACAGACGAACATGGCTATATCGACTCAGCTGTTGATGCTGATTAAGAATATATATACTTTATGTGGTCGGAGATGTCTCCTTCTATGCGTTACACATTTCACGACATACCCTCTGCAAGGGTATAAAAAAATACTTTCCCCGGTAGGACTCGAACTCGCGAAAGACCGCACTACTTGCTATATCTGTACTCAGCAGTCACACCAATAATTAAGTACTTATGAGAAAAAAAGAAAAAACGCAATTGCCATGCTGTTAGAATGCAAAGCAGACGCGCATGAATGTTTGTGTACATGTGTACATCCATCCAATTTCTCAGTTGCATACACCTTTGGTTTTTTCTTAAGAATATTTGTGTATTCTGAAAAAGTCAATTGCATCTATATTGGGGCTTAAATTGGTTGGCCATGTTTGCGTTCATATATACGGACGGACGGACGAACAGACAGAGGGACATGGCTAGATCGACTCGGCTATTGATGATGATCAAGAATATATATACTTTATGAGGTCGGAGATGCTTCCTTCTGTCTGTTACATACACTTGCATTATGCACACATACAATATACCCTTTTAAGCCGTTTTAATGGAAAGAATAGGAAGGGAAAAAATAGAATAGTAAATAACATTTTTCTGCAAATAGGTGGTCAAAAATCCTTACACATTTATTGAAGGAATCGAATCCAGAAGACAGAGCGCGAAGAGATTGAATCGGTAAACAATTCAGATACTGATATAGAGGGAAAAGATGTTAACGATCTAGCAGCTGTCCTAATAGTTCAATTTTCAGATCAAGATTCAGAGTCCGATTTAAATTCCAGTGTAACAGAACAAAAATGTATTAAAATGACTGACGAATCAGCTGCCCAAGGGGAATTCAGAGAAATTTCACAAGCAGTTCCAGAAAGCAAGCAGTTTCAAAGATTTATTACAGCAATCAAATTGGACAACCTGACAAACGGACCCTATGCAAGCATTGCAATTGAAGTAATAAAGTCAAACTTCAAAATGAGACTAAGATCGTAGATATTATTAATATATTGCAGGAGGAAATTGTCGGTGAAACATCGAACCTAGTAAAAGCTAAAATGGCAAATGTATACCAATCAGGTCAAACAGCCTAACAATTTACGAATGAAAGTGACAACTTTCAATGGGTTCAGGGTGTAAAAAGAAGCTATTTTGTCTACATTTCATAATGATCCAATACAAGGAGTTCAGGCATTATAAAAACCTTGGCCAAGGTCAAAACACAATATTTTTGTCAAAAATTAAAGGTGACAACACACAAAAAATCATTTAAAAATGTAGGAAACCCCAATCAATTCTTTTAATTGAGTAATAGTAGACACGATCGATCCACTACGAAAATCAGAGCAAGGCAATGAATATGCAGTTACGCTGATATGGTACAACAAAATATCTTCTTGCCATACCTTTTCCAAAAAAATGCAAAACTCGTAGCTTAACCTTTATTCGAAGATTTTATTCTGAAATACGGTCCAAAGAAAACGTTTAAATAAAGAAATTAACGTTTATTACGGGCATGGGTACAGAGTATAAAAATTCAGTTATAGAAGATTTTAAGAACTGTAGAATGATGACATAGAATATTGAATTAATTCATTCGTTCTAATATATCAGTTGATAAAACTGATTGGCATGTTTGGTTACAATACTTTGTATATTGTTTTAATACATCACCATCCACAACGCATGACTACTGTCCCTTTGATTTAATTTTTAGTAGGAAACCTAATTTTAGCAAGGCATTTAATAGTGTAAATGAGCACATTAAGCTTCTATATAATATAGATGTTTAGGCAAAGGAATCAAGTTATAGTTTAGAGTTGGCATATAAAATAGCAAAATAATGCTCGAAAGCAATAGTAAAAAAATAACTTTTGTATGAAAAGAAAGAAAGAAATGAACGTTGTAGTTGGGAGTTCCCGACTAAGAAATACCCTGGACCCTCTTATTTCAACACCACTTCGCGCAGCGCGCTCGGTTAAAGTAATAAGGATAAATAAAAGGAAAATGTTTCCTTGACAGCTTGCAACTAACCGCACTACTTGCCGCCGTCTCTGCTCAACAGCCATAGCAGCCAAAAAGAGAACGAGAAAGAAAGGCTATCTTCGGCACGCCGAAGATCTAATACCCTTGCAGACCCAACCTTTTCATAATACTTATAGTGCTTTGCCCGAATTTAAGAAGCACAGGGAAAATAGTTAATGCCGAGTTTGGTCAATATATCTTGATAAACAAAATGTTTTCTCATCCAAAAACTTAATTTTCGACCGATCGTTCCTATGGCAGCTACATAATATAGTGGTCCGATCTTAATAGGATTTTGCATATATATGAGGAGCTTGCTAAAACTTATAATTGCTAAGTTTGGTCAAGATATTTTAATAAACAAAGTGTTTTTTTATACAAAAACTTAATTTTCGACCGATCGTTCAAATGGCTGCTATATTCTATAGTGGTCCGATCTTAATTGGATTTTGCATATATATGAGGAGCATAGTAAAACTAATAAATGCCGAGTTTGCTCAATATATCGTGGAAAACAAAAAAATTTTCCACACAATTTTATTTTCGACAGATCGTTCCTATGGCAGCTATATGATTTAGTGGTCCGATCTCAATAGGATTTTGCCTATATATGAGGAGTATAGTAAAACTAATTAATGCCGAGTTTGGTCAAGATATCTTGAAAAACAAAATATTTTTCGTAGAATAACTTAATATTCGAAAACTAATAAAACTAATAAATGCCGAGTTTGCTCAAGGTATCTTGAAAAACAAAATGTTTTCTCATACAAAAACTTAATTTTCGACCGATCGTTCCCATGACAGCTAAATGATATAGTGGTCCGATCCAGCCGGTTTTGACATATGTGCTGCGTGAAACAGAAAAAGGGACTTCTGCAAAATTTCATTAAGATAGCTTTAAAACTGAGAGACTAGTTCGCGTAGAAACAGACAGGCGGACAGACGGACATGGCTCTGTCGACTCGGCTGTTGATGATGATCAAGAATATATATACTTTATGGGGTCGGTGATGTCTCCTTCTATGCCTTACACATTTCACGACAAAATTATAATACCCTCTGCAAGGGTATAATAATTGCCGAGTTTGGTCGAGATATTTTGTTAAACAAACTGTTATTTCATACAAAAACTTAATTTTCGACCGATCGTTCCTATGGCAGCTATATGATATAGTGGTCCGATCTTAATAGGATTTTGCCTATATATGAGGAGTATAGTAAAACTAATAAATGCCGAGTTTGCTCAAGATATCTTGAAAAACAACATGTTTTTTCACACAAAAACTTAATTTTCGACCGATCGTTTCTATGGCAGCTATATGATATAGTGGTCTGATCTTAATAGGATTTTGCATATATATGAGGAGCATAGTAAAACTAATAAATGCCGAGTTTGCTCAAGATATCTTGAAAAACAAAATGTTTTTTCATACAAAAACTTAATTTTCAACCGATCGATCCTATGGCAGCTATATGATATAGTGGTCCGTTCCAACTGGTTTTGACATATGTGCTGTGTGCAACATAAAGAGGGAGTTCTGCAAAGTTTCATTAAGATAGCTTACATACTAAGGGACTAGTTCGGTCAGACGGACAGACGAACATGGCTATATCGACTCAGCTGTTGATGCTGATTAAGAATATATATACTTTATGTGGTCGGAGATGTCTCCTTCTATGCGTTACACATTTCACGACATACCCTCTGCAAGGGTATAAAAAAATACTTTCCCCGGTAGGACTCGAACTCGCGAAAGACCGCACTACTTGCTATATCTGTACTCAGCAGTCACACCAATAATTAAGTACTTATGAGAAAAAAAAGAAAAAACGCAATTGCCATGTTGTTAGAATGCAAAGCAGACGCGCATGAATGTTTGTGTACATGTGAACATCCATCCAATTTCTCAGTTGCATACACCTTTGGTTTTTTCTTAAGAATATTTGTGTATTCTGAAAAAGTCAATTGCATCTATATTGGGGCTTAAATTGGTTGGCCATGTTTGCGTTCATATATACGGACGGACGGTCGAACAGACAGAGGGACATGGCTAGATCGACTCGGCTATTGATGATGATCAAGAATATATATACTTTATGAGGTCGGAGATGCTTCCTTCTGTCTGTTACATACACTTGCATTATGCACACATACAATATACCCTTTTAAGCCGTTTTAATGGAAAGAATAGGAAGGGAAAAAATAGAATAGTAAATAACATTTTTCTGCAAATAGGTGGTCAAAAATCCTTACACATTTATTGAAGGAATCGAATCCAGAAGACAGAGCGCGAAGAGATTGAATCGGTAAACAATTCAGATACTGATATAGAGGGAAAAGATGTTAACGATCTAGCAGCTGTCCTAATAGTTCAATTTTCAGATCAAGATTCAGAGTCCGATTTAAATTCCAGTGTAACAGAACAAAAATGTATTAAAATGACTGACGAATCAGCTGCCCAAGGGGAATTCAGAGAAATTTCACAAGCAGTTCCAGAAAGCAAGCAGTTTCAAAAATTTATTACAGCAATCAAATTGGACAACCTGACAAACGGACCCTATGCAAGCATTGCAATTGAAGTAATAAAGTCAAACTTCAAAATGAGACTAAGATCGTAGATATTATTAATATATTGCAGGAGGAAATTGTCGGTGAAACATCGAACCTAGTAAAAGCTAAAATGGCAAATGTATACCAATCAGGTCAAACAGCCAAGCAATTTACGAATGAAAGTGACAACTTTCAATGGGTTCAGGGTGTAAAAAGAAGCTATTTTGTCTACATTTCATAATGATCCAATACAAGGAGTTCAGGCATTATAAAAACCTTGGCCAAGGTCAAAACACAATATTTTTGTCAAAAATTAAAGGTGACAACACACAAAAAATCATTTAAAAATGTAGGAAACCCCAATCAATTCTTTTAATTGAGTAATAGTAGACACGATCGATCCACTACGAAAATCAGAGCAAGGCAATGAATATGCAGTTACGCTGATATGGTACAACAAAATATCTTCTTGCCATACCTTTTCCAAATAAAAATGCAAAACTCGTAGCTTAACCTTTATTCGAAGATTTTATTCTGAAATACGGTCCAAAGAAAACGTTTAAATAAAGAAATTAACGTTTATTACGGGCATGGTACAGAGTATAAAAATTCAGTTATAGAAGATTTTAAGAACTGTAGAATGATGACATAGAATATTGAATTAATTCATTCGTTCTAATATATCAGTTGATAAAACTGATTGGCATGTTTGGTTACAATACTTTGTATATTGTTTTAATACATCACCATCCACAACGCATGACTACTGTCCCTTTGATTTAATTTTTAGTAGGAAACCTAATTTTAGCAAGGCATTTAATAGTGTAAATGAGCACATTAAGCTTCTATATAATATAGATGTTTAGGCAAAGGAATCAAGTTATAGTTTAGAGTTGGCATATAAAATAGCAAAATAATGCTCGAAAGCAATAGTAAAAAAAATAACTTTTGTATGAAAAGAAAGAAAGAAATGAACGTTGTAGTTGGGAGTTCCCGACTAAGAAATACCCTGGACCCTCTTATTTCAACACCACTTCGCGCAGCGCGCTCGGTTAAAGTAATAAGGATAAATAAAAGGAAAATGTTTCCTTGACAGCTTGCAACTAACCGCACTACTTGCCGCCGTCTCTGCTCAACAGCCATAGCAGCCAAAAAGAGAACGAGAAAGAAAGGCTATCTTCGGCACGCCGAAGATCTAATACCCTTGCAGACCCAACCTTTTCATAATACTTATAGTGCTTTGCCCGAATTTAAGAAGCACAGGGAAAATAGTTAATGCCGAGTTTGGTCAATATATCTTGATAAACAAAATGTTTTCTCATCCAAAAACTTAATTTTCGACCGATCGTTCCTATGGCAGCTATATAATATAGTGGTCTGATCTTAATAGGATTTTGCATATATATGAGGAGCTTGCTAAAACTTATAATTGCTAAGTTTGGTCAAGATATTTTAATAAACAAAGTGTTTTTTTATACAAAAACTTAATTTTCGACCGATCGTTCAAATGGCTGCTATATTCTATAGTGGTCCGATCTTAATTGGATTTTGCATATATATGAGGAGCATAGTAAAACTAATAAATGCCGAGTTTGTTCAATATATCGTGGAAAACAAAAAAATTTTCCACACAATTTTATTTTCGACAGATCGTTCCTATGGCAGCTATATGATTTAGTGGTCCGATCTCAATAGGATTTTGCCTATATATGAGGAGTATAGTAAAACTAATTAATGCCGAGTTTGGTCAAGATATCTTGAAAAACAAAATATTTTTCGTAGAATAACTTAATATTCGAAAACTAATAAACTAATAAATGCCGAGTTTGCTCAAGGTATCTTGAAAAACAAAATGTTTTCTCATACAAAAACTTAATTTTCGACCGATCGTTCCCATGACAGCTAAATGATATAGTGGTCCGATCCAGCCGGTTTTGACATATGTGCTGCGTGAAACAGAAAAAGGGACTTCTGCAAAATTTCATTAAGATAGCTTTAAAACTGAGAGACTAGTTCGCGTAGAAACAGACAGGCGGACAGACGGACATGGCTCTGTCGACTCGGCTGTTGATGATGATCAAGAATATATATACTTTATGGGGTCGGTGATGTCTCCTTCTATGCCTTACACATTTCACGACAAAATTATAATACCCTCTGCAAGGGTATAATAATTGCCGAGTTTGGTCGAGATATTTTGTTAAACAAACTGTTATTTCATACAAAAACTTAATTTTCGACCGATCGTTCCTATGGCAGCTATATGATATAGTGGTCCGATCTTAATAGGATTTTGCCTATATATGAGGAGTATAGTAAAACTAATAAATGCCGAGTTTGCTCAAGATATCTTGAAAAACAACATGTTTTTTCACACAAAAACTTAATTTTCGACCGATCGTTTCTATGGCAGCTATATGATATAGTGGTCTGATCTTAATAGGATTTTGCAAATATATGAGGAGCATAGTAAAACTAATAAATGCCGAGTTTGCTCAAGATATCTTGAAAAACAAAATGTTTTTTCATACAAAAACTTAATTTTCGACCGATCGATCCTATGGCAGCTATATGATATAGTGGTCCGATCTAAATAGGATTCCGCATATATGTGGGGAGTAAAGTAAAACTAACAAATGCCGAGTTTGGTCAAGATATCTTGAAAATCAAAATGTTTTTCATACAAAAACTTAAATTTCGACCGATCGTTCCTATGGCAGCTATATGATATCGTGGTCCGATCTTAATAGGATTTTGCCTATATATGAGGAGTATAGTAAAACTAATAAATGCCGAGTTTGCTCAAGATATCTTGAAAAACAAAATGTTTTTTCACACAAAAACTTAATTTTCGACCGATCGTTTCTTTGGCAGCTATATGATATAGTGGTCTGATCTTATAAGGATTTTGCATATATATGAGGAGAATAGTTAAACTAATAAATGCCGAGTTTGATCAGGATATCTTGAAAAACAAAATGTTTTTTCATACAAAAACTTAATTTTCGACCGAATGATCCTATGGCAGCTATATGATATAGCGGTCGAAGTTTAAATAGGATTCCGCATATATGTGGGGAGTAAAGTAAAACTAATAAATGCCGAGTTTGGTCAAGATATCTTGCAAATCAAAATGTTTTTTCATACAAAAACTTAATGTTCGACCGATCGTTCCTATGGCAGCTATATGATATAGTGGTCCAATCCAGCTGTTTTTCATATATGAGCTGCGTGCAACAGAAAAAGGGACTTCTGCAAAATTTCATTAAGATAGCTTTAAAACTGAGAGACTAGTTCGCGTAGAAACAGACAGGCGGACAGACGGTCAGACGGACAGACGGACATGGCTCTATCGACTCGGCTGTTAATGCTGATCAAGAATATATACACTTTATGGGGTCGGTGATGTCTCCTTTCTATGCGTTACACATTTAACGACAAAATTATAATACCCTCTGCAAGGGTATAATAATTGCCGAGTTTGGTCAAGATATTTTCTTAAACAAAATGTTTTTTCATAGAAAAACTTAATATTCGACCGACCGTTCCTATGGCAGCTATATGATATAGTGGTCCGATCTTAATAGGATTTTGCATATATATGAGGAGCATGTTAAAACTAATAACTGCCGAGTTTGATCAAGATATCTTGAAAAACAAAATGTTTTTTCATACAAAAACTTAATTTTCGACCGATCGATCCTATGGCAGCTAAATGATACAGCGGTCCGATTTAAATAGGATTCCGCATATATGTGGGGAGTAAAGTAAAACTAATAAATGCCGTGTTTGGTCAAGATATCTTGAAAATCAAAATGTTTTTTCATACAAAAACTTAGTGTTCGGCCGATCGTTCCTATGGCAGCTATATGATATAGTGGTCCAATCCAGCTGTTTTTCACATATGAGCTGCGTGCATCAGAAAAAGGGACTTCTGCAAAATTTCATTAAGATAGCTTTAAAACTGAGAGACTAGTTCGCGTAGAAACAGACAGGCGGACAGGCGGTCAGACGGACAGACGGACATGGCTCTATCGACTCGGCTGTTAATGCTGATCAAGAATATATACACTTTATGGGGTCGGTGATGTCTCCTTTCTATGCGTTACACATTTAACGACAAAATTATAATACCCTCTGCAAGGGTATAATAATTGCCGAGTTTGGTTAAGATATTTTCTTAAACAAAATGTTTTTTCATAGAAAAACTTAATATTCGACCGACCGTTCCTATGGCAGCTATATGATATAGTGGTCCGATCTTAATAGGATTTTGCATATATATGAGGAGCATGTTAAAACTAATAACTGCCGAGTTTGATCAAGATATCTTGAAAAACAAAATGTTTTTTCATACAAAAACTTAATTTTCGACCGATCGATCCTATGGCAGCTAAATGATATAGCGGTCCGATTTAAATAGGATTCCGCATATATGTGGGGAGTAAAGTAAAACTAATAAATGCCGTGTTTGGTCAAGATATCTTGAAAATCAAAATGTTTTTTCATACAAAAACTTAATGTTCGACCGATCGTTCCTATGGCAGCTATATTCTATAGTGGTCCGATCTTAATTGGATTTTGCATATATATGAGGAGCATAGTAAAACTAATAAATGCCGAGTTTGCTCAATATATCGTGGAAAACAAAAAAATTTTCCACACAATTTTATTTTCGACAGATCGTTCCTATGGCAGCTATATGATTTAGTGGTCCGATCTCAATAGGATTTTGCCTATATATGAGGAGTATAGTAAAACTAATTAATGCCGAGTTTGGTCAAGACATCTTGAAAAACAAAATATTTTTCGTAGAATAACTTAATATTCGAAAACTAATAAAACTAATAAATGCCGAGTTTGCTCAAGGTATCTTGAAAAACAAAATGTTTTCTCATACAAAAACTTAATTTTCGACCGATCGTTCCCATGACAGCTAAATGATATAGTGGTCCGATCTTAATAGGATTATGCATATATATGAGTAGTAAAGTAATGCTAATAAATGCCGAATTTTATCAAGATATCTTGATAACAAAATGTATTTTCATACAAAAACTTAATTTTCAGCCGATCGATCCTATGGCAGCTATATGATATAGTGGTCCAATCCAGCTGTTTTTCACATATGAGCTGCGTGCAACAGAAAAAGGCACTTCTGCAAATTTTCATTAAGATAGCTTTAAAACTGAGAGACTAGTTCGCATAGAAACAGACAGACAGTAATACGGACAGACGTACATGGCTCTATCGACTCGGATGTTGATGCTGATCGAGACTATATATATACTTTATGGGGTCGGTGATGTCTCCTTCTATGCGTTACACATTTCACGACAAAATTATAATACCCTCTGCAAGGGTATAATAATTGCCGAGATTGGTCAAGATATCTTGTTAAACAAAATGTTTTTTCATACAACAACTTAATTTGCGACGGATCGCTCCAATGGCAGCTATATGATATAGTGGTCCGATCTTAATAGGATTTTGCCTATATATGAGGAGAATAGTAAAACTAATAAATGCCGAGTTTGCTCAAGATATCTTGAAAAACAAAATGTTTTTTCATACAAATACTTAATTTTCGACCGATCGTCCCTATTGCAGCTATATGATTTAGTGGTCCGATCTTAATAGGATTTTGCATATATATGAGGAGCATAGTTAAACTAATAAATGCCGAGTTTGGTCGAGATATCTTGCAAATCAAAATGTTTTTTCATACAAAAACTTAATGTTCGACCGATCGTTCCTATGGCAGCTATATTCTATAGTGGTCCGATCTTAATTGGATTTTGCATATATATGAGGAGCATAGTAAAACTAATAAATGCCGAGTTTGCTCAATATATCGTGGAAAACAAAAAAATTTTCCACACAATTTTATTTTCGACAGATCGTTCCTATGGCAGCTATATGATTTAGTGGTCCGATCTCAATAGGATTTTGCCTATATATGAGGAGTATAGTAAAACTAATTAATGCCGAGTTTGGTCAAGATATCTTGAAAAACAAAATATTTTTCGTAGAATAACTTAATATTCGAAAACTAATAAAACTAATAAATGCCGAGTTTGATCAAGATATCTTGAAAAACAAAATGTTTTTTCATACAAAAACTTAATTTTCGACCGATCGATCCTATGGCAGCTAAATGATACAGCGGTCCGATTTAAATAGGATTCCGAATATATGTGGGGAGTATAGTAAAACTAATAAAAGCCGAGTTTGCTCAAGATATCTTGAAAAACATGTTTTTTCACACAAAAACTTAATATTCGACCGATCGTTTCTATGGCAGCTATATGATATAGTGGTATGATCTTAATAGGATTTTGCATATATATGAGGAGCATAGTAAAACTAATAATTGCCGATGTTTTTTCATACAAAAACTTAATTTTCGACCGATCGATCCTATGGCAGCTATATGATATAGTGGTCCGATCTAAATAGGATTCCGCATATATGTGGGGAGTAAAGTTAAACTAACAAATGCCGAGTTTGGTCAAGATATCTTGAAAATCAAAATGTTTTTCATACAAAAACTTAAATTTCGACCGATCGTTCCTATGGCAGCTATATGATATAGTGGTCCGATCTTGATAGGATTTTGCTTATATTGAGTAGTAAAGTAAATATAATAAATGCCGAGTTTGGTCAAGATATTTTGTTAAACAAACTGTTATTTCATACAAAAACTTAATTTTCGACCGATCGTTCCTATGGCAGCTATATGATATAGTGGTCCGATCTTAATAGGATTTTGCCTATATATGAGGAGTATAGTAAAACTAATAAATGCCGAGTTTGCTCAAGATATCTTGAAAAACAACATGTTTTTTCACACAAAAACTTAATTTTCGACCGATCGTTTCTATGGCAGCTATATGATTTAGTGCTCTGATCTTAATAGGATTTTGCATATATATGAGGAGCATAGTTAAACTAATAAATGCCGAGTTTGGTCGAGATATCTTGCAAATCAAAATGTTTTTTCATACAAAAACTTAATGTTTGACCGATCGTTCCTATGGCAGCTATATGATATAGTGGTCCAATCCAGCTGTTTTTCACATAAGAGCTGCGTGCAACAGAAAAAGGGACTTCTGCAAAATTTCATTAAGATAGCTTTAAAACTGAGAGACTAGTTCGCGTAGAAACAGACAGGCGGACAGACGGTCAGACGAACAGACGGACATGGCTCTATCGACTCGGCTGTTGATGCTGATCAAGAATATATACACTTTATGGGGTCGGTGATGTCTCCTTCTATGCGTTACACATTTCACGACAAAATTAGAATACCCTCTGCAAGGGTATAATTGCCGAGTTTGGTCGTGATATTTTGTTAAACAAAATGTTTTTTCATACAAAAACTTAATTTTCGACCGATCGTTCCTATGGCAGCTATATGATATAGTGGTATGATCTTAATAGGATTTTGCATATATATGAGGAGCATGTTAAAACTAATAACTGCCGAGTTTGATCAAGATATCTTGATAAACAAAATGTTTTTTCATACAAAAACTTAATTTTTGATCGATCTTTCCTATGGCAGCTATATGATATGGTGGTCCGATCCAGCTGTTTCTCACAAATGAGCTGCGTGCAACAGAAAAAGGCACTTCTGCAAAATTTCATTAAGATAGCTTTAAAACTGAGAGACTAGTTCGCATAGAAACAGACAGACAGTAAGACGGACAGACGTACATGGCTCTATCGACTCGGATGTTGATGCTGATCAAGAATATATACAATTTATGGGGTCGGTGATGTCTCCTTCTATGCGGTACACATTTCACGACAAAATTATAATACCCTCTGCATGGGTATAATAATTGCCGAGTTTGGTCAAGATATTTTGTTAAACAAAATGTTTTTCATACAAAAACTTAATTTGCGACCGATCGTTCCTATGGCAGCTATATGATATAGTGGTCCGATCTTAATAGGATTTTGTATATATATGAGGAGCATGGTAAAACTAATAACTGCCGAGTTTGGTCAATATATTTTGTTAAATAAAATGTTTTTTCATACAAAAACTTAATTTGCGACCGATCGTTCCTATGGCAGCTATATGATATAGTGGTCCGATCTTAATAGGATTTTGTATATATATGAGGAGCATGGTAAAACTAATAACTGCCGAGTTTGATCAAGATATCTTGAAAAACAACATGTTTTTTCATACAAAAACTTAATTTTCGACCGATCGTTCCTATGGCAGCAATATGATATAGTGTCCCGATCTTAATAGGATTTTGCTTATATTGAGTAGTAAGTAAAACTAATAAATGCCGAGTTTGCTCAAGATATCTTGATAAACAAAATGTTTTTTCATACAAAAACTTAATTTTCGACCGATCGTTCCTATGGCAGCTATATGATATAGTGGTCCGATCTTAATAGGATTTTGCCTATATATGAGGAGTATAGTAAAACTAATAAATGCCGAGTTTGCTCAAGATATCTTGAAAAACATGTTTTTTCACACAAAAACTTAATTTTCGACCGATCGTTTCTATGGCAGCTATATGATATAGTGGTATGATCTTAATAGGATTTTGCATATATATGAGGAGCATAGTAAAACTAATAAATGCCGAGTTTGATCAGGATATCTTGAAAAACAAAATGTTTTTTCATACAAAAACTTAATTTTCGACCGATCGATCCTATGGCAGCTATATGATATAGTGGTCCGATCTAAATAGGATTCCGCATATATATGGGGAGTAAAGTAAAACTTATAAATGCCGAGTTTGCTCAAGATATCTTGATAAACAAAATGTTTTTTTATACAAAAACTTAATTTTCGACCGATTGTTCCTATGGCAGCTATATGATATAGTGGTCCGATCTAAATAGGATTTTGCTTATATTGAGTAGTAAAGTAAATATAATAAATGCCGAGTTTGGTCAAGATATCTTGAAAATCAAAATGTTTTTCATACAAAAACTTAAATTTCGACCCATCATTCCTATGGCAGCTATATGATATATATATATTGAGTAGTAAAGTAAATATAATAAATGCCGAGTTTGGTCAAGATATTTTGTTAAGCAAACTGTTATTTCATACAAAAACTTAATTTTCGACCGATCGTTCCTATGGCAGCTATATGATATAGTGGTCCGATCTTAATAGGATTTTGACTATATATGAGGAGTATAGGAAAACTAATAAATACCGAGTTTGCTCAAGATATCTTGAAAAACAAAATGTTTTTTCACACAAAAACTTAATTTTCGACCGATCGTTTCTATGGCAGCTATATGATATAGTGGTCTGATCTTAATAGGATTTTGCGTATATATGAGGACTAATAAATGCCAAGTTTGATCAGGATATCTTGAAAAACAAAATGTTTTTTTATACAAAAACTTAATTTTCGACCGATCGATTCTATGGCAGCTATATGATATAGCGGTCCGATCTAAATAGGATTCCGCATATATGTAGGGAGTAAAGTAAAACTAATAAATGCCGAGCTTGGTCGAGATATCTTGCAAATCAAAATGTTTTTTCATACAAAAACTTAATGTTTGACCGATCGTTCCTATGGCAGCAATATGATATAGTGTCCCGATCTTAATAGGATTTTGCTTATATTGAGTAGTAAGTAAAACTAATAAATGCCGAGTTTGCTCAAGATATCTTGATAAACAAAATGTTTTTTCATACAAAAACCTAATTTTCGACCGATCGTTCCTATGGCAGCTATATGATATAGTGGTCCGATCTTAATAGGATTTTGCCTATATATGAGGAGTATAGTAAAACTAATAAATGCCGAGTTTGATCAGGATATCTTGAAAAACAAAATGTTTTTTTATACAAAAACTTAATTTTCGACCGATCGATTCTATGGCAGCTATATGATATAGCGGTCCGATCTAAATAGGATTCCGCATATATGTGGGGAGTAAAGTAAAACTAATAAATGCCGAGTTTGGTCGAGATATCTTGCAAATCAAAATGTTTTTTCATACAAAAACTTAATGTTTGACCGATCGTTCCTATGGCAGCAATATGATATAGTGTCCCGATCTTAATAGGATTTTGCTTATATTGAGTAGTAAGTAAAACTAATAAATGCCGAGTTTGCTCAAGATATCTTGAAAAATAAAATGTTTTTTCACACAAAAACTTAATTTTCGACCGATCGTTTCTATGGCAGCTATATGATATAGTGGTCTGATCTTAATAGGATTTTGCGTATATATGAGGAGCATAGTTAAACTAATAAATGCCAAGTTTGATCAGGATATCTTGAAAAACAAAATGTTTTTTTATACAAAAACTTAATTTTCGACCGATCGATTCTATGGCAGCTATATGATATAGTGGTCCGATCTTAATAGGATTTTGTATATATATGAGGAGCATGGTAAAACTAATAACTGCCGAGTTTGATCAAGATATCTTAAAAAACAACATGTTTTTTCATACAAAAACTTAATTTTCGACCGATCGTTCCTATGGCAGCAATATGATATAGTGTCCCGATCTTAATAGGATTTTGCTTATATTGAGTAGTAAGTAAAACTAATAAATGCCGAGTTTGCTCAAGATATCTTGATAAACAAAATGTTTTTTCATACAAAAACTTAATTTTCGACCGATCGTTCCTATGGCAGCTATATGATATAGTGGTCCGATCTTAATAGGATTCCGCATATATGTGGGGAGTAAAGTAAAACTAATAAATGCCGAGTTTGGTCGAGATATCTTGCAAATCAAAATGTTTTTTCATACAAAAACTTAATGTTTGACCGACCGTTCCTATGGCAGCTATATGATATAGTGGTCTGATCTTAATAGGATTTTGCATATATATGTGGAGCATGTTAAAACTAATAACTGCCGAGTTTGATCAAGATATCTTGATAAACAAAATGTTTTTTCATACAAAAACTTAATTTTCGACCGATCTTTCCTATGTCAGCTATATGATATAGTGGTCCGATCCAGCTGTTTCTCACAGATGAGCTGCGTGCAACAGAAAAAGGCACTTCTGCAAAATTTCATTAAGATAGCTTTAAAACTGAGAGACTAGTTCGCGTAGAAACAGACAGGCGGACAGACGGTCAGACGGACAGACGGACATGGCTCTATCGACTCGGCTGTTGATGCTGATCAAGAATATATACACTTTATGGGGTCGTTGATGTCTCCTTCTATGCGTTACACATTTCACGACAAAATTATAATACCCTCTGCAAGGGTATAATAATTGCCGAGTTTGGTCAAGATATTTTGTTAAACAAAATGTTTTTTCATACAAAAACATAATTTTCGACCTATCGTTCCTATCACAGCTATATGATATAGTGGTCCGATCTTAATAGGATTTTGCCTATATATGAGGAGTATAGTAAAACTAATAAATGCCGAGTTTGCTCAAGATATCTTGAAAAACAAAATGTTTTTTCATACAAAAACATAATTTTCGACCGACCGTTCCTATGGCAGCTATATGATATAGTGGTCTGATCTTAATAGGATTTTGCATATATATGTGGAGCATGTTAAAACTAATAACTGCCGAGTTTGATCAAGATATCTTGATAAACAAAATGTTTTTTCATACAAAAACTTAATTTTCGACCGATCTTTCCTATGTCAGCTATATGATATAGTGGTCCGATCCAGCTGTTTCTCACAGATGAGCTGCGTGCAACAGAAAAAGGCACTTCTGCAAAATTTCATTAAGATAGCTTTACAATTGAGAGACTAGTTCGCATAGAAACAGACAGACAGTAAGACGGACAGACGTACATGGCTCTATCGACTCGGATGTTGATGCTGATCAAGAATATATATACTTTATGGGGTCGGTGATGTCTCCTTCTATGCGTTACACATTTCACGACAAAATTATAATACCCTCTGCAAGGGTATAATAATTGCCGAGTTTGGTCAAGATATTTTGTTATACAAAATGTTTTTTCATACAAAAATTTAATTTTCGACCGACCGTTCCTATGACAGCTATATGATATAGTGGTCCGATCTTAATAGTATTTTGCCTATATATGAGGAGTATAGTAAAACTAATAAATGCCGAGTTTGCTCAAGATATCTTGAAAAACAAAATGTTTTTTCATACAAAAACTTAATTTTCGACCGACCGTTCCTATGGCAGCTATATGATATAGTGGTCCGATCTTAATAGGATTTTGTATATATATGAGGAGCATGGTAAAACTAATAACTGCCGAGTTTGATCAAGATATCTTAAAAAACATGTTTTTTCATACAAAAACTTAATTTTCAGCCGATCGATCCTATTGCAGCTATATGATATAGTGGTCCGATCTAAATAGGATTCCGCATATATGTGGGGAGTAAAGTAAAACTAATAAATGCCGAGTTTGGTCAAGATATCTTGAAAATCAAAATGTTTTTCATACAAAAACTTAATTTTCGACCGATCGTCCCTATGGCAGCTATATGATATAGTGGTCCGATCTTAATAGGATTTTGCTTATATATAAGGAGTATAGTAAAACTAATAAATGCCGAGTTTGGTCAAGAATTTTGAAAAACAAAATGTTTTTCATACAACAATTTAATTTTCGACCGATCGTTCCTGTGACAGCTACATGATTTAGTGGTCCGATAATAATAGGATTTGGCTTATATTGAGTAGTAAGTAAAACTAATAAATGCCGAGTTTGCTCAAGATATCTTGATAAACAAAATGTTTTTTTTATACAAAAACTTAATTTTCGACCGATTGTTCCTATGGCAGCTATATGATGTAGTGGTCCGATCTAAATAGGATTCCGCATATATGTGGGGAGTAAAGTAAAACTAATAAATGCCGAGTTTGGTCAAGATATCTTGAAAATCAAAATGTTTTTCATACAAAAACTTAATTTTCGACCGATCGTCCCTATGGCAGCTATATGATATAGTGGTCCGATCTTAATAGGATTTTGCTTATATATAAGGAGTATAGTAAAACTAATAAATGCCGAGTTTGGTCAAGAATTTTGAAAAACAAAATGTTTTTCATACAATAATTTAATTTTCGACCGATCGTTCCTGTGACAGCTACATGATTTAGTGGTCCGATAATAATAGGATTTGGCTTATATTGAGTAGTAAGTAAAACTAACAAATGCCGAGTTTGGTCAAGATATCTTGAAAATCAAAATGTTTTTCATACAAAAACTTAAATTTCGACCGATCATTCCTATGGCAGCTATATGATATAGTGGTCCGATCTTAATAGGATTTTGCTTATATTGAGTAGTAAAGTAAATATAATAAATGTCGAGTTTGGTCAAGATATTTTGTTAAACAAACTGTTATTTCATACAAAAACTTAATTTTCGACCGATCGTTCCTATGGCAGCTATATGATATAGTGGTCCAATCCAGCTGTTTTTCACATATGAGCTGCGTGCAACAGAAAAAGGGACTTCTGCAAAATTTCATTAAGATAGCTTTACAACTGAGAGACTAGTTCGCGTAGAAACAGACAGGCGGACAGACGGTCAGACGGACAGACGGACATGGCTCTATCGACTCGGCTGTTGATGCTGATCAAGAATATATACACTTTATGGGGTCGTTGATGTCTCCTTCTATGCGTTACACATTTCACGACAAAATTATAATACCCTCTGCAAGGGTATAATAATTGCCGAGTTTGGTCAAGATATTTTGTTAAACAAAATGTTTTTTCATACAAAAACATAATTTTCGACCTATCGTTCCTATGACAGCTATATGATATAGTGGTCCTATCTTAATAGGATTTTGCCTATATAAGAGGAGTATAGTAAAACTAATAAATGCCGAGTTTGCTCAAGATATCTTGAAAACAAAATGTTTTTTCACAAAAAAACTTACTTTTCGACCGACCGTTCCTATGGCAGCTATATGATATAGTGGTCTGATCTTAATAGGATTATGCATATATATGTGGAGCATGTTAAAACTAATAACTGCCGAGTTTGATCAAGATATCTTGATAAACAAAATGTTTTTTCACACAAAAACTTAATTTTCGACCGATCTTTCCTATGTCAGCTATATGATATAGTGGTCCGATCCAGCTGTTTCTCACAGATGAGCTGCGTGCAACAGAAAAAGGCACTTCTGCAAAATTTCATTAAGATAGCTTTACAACTGTGAGATTAGTTCGCATAGAAACAGACAGACAGTAAGACGGACAGACGTACATGGCTCTATCGACTCGGATGTTGATGCTGATCAAGAATATATATACTTTATGGGGTCGGTGATGTCTCCTTCTATGCGTTACACATTTCACGACAAAATTATAATACCCTCTGCAAGGGTATAATAATTGCCGAGTTTGGTCAAGATATTTTGTTATACAAAATGTTTTTTCATACAAAAACTTAATTTTCGACCGACCGTTCCTATGACAGCTAGTGGTCCGATCTTAATAGGATTTTGCCTATATATGAGGAGTATAGTAAAACTAATAAATGCCGAGTTTGCTCAAGATATCTTGAAAAACAAAATGTTTTTCATACAACAATTTAATTTTTGACCGATCGTTCCTGTGACAGCTACATGATTTAGTGGTCCGATAATAATAGGATTTTGCTTATATTGAGTAGTAAGTAAAACTAATAAATGCCGAGTTTGCTCAAGATATCTTGTTAACAAAATGTTTTTTATACAAAAACTTAATTTTCGACCGATTGCTCCTATGGCAGCTATATGATATAGTGGGCCGATCTAAATAGGATTCCGCATATATTTGGGGAGTAAAGTAAAACTAACAAATGCCGAGTTTGGTCAAGATATCTGAAAATCAAAATGTTTTTCATACAAAAACTTAAATTTCGACCGATCATTCCTATGGCAGCTATATGATATAGTGGTCCGATCTTAATAGGATTTTGCTTATATTGAGTAGTAAAGTAAATATAATAAATGCCGAGTTTGGTCAAGATATTTTGTTAAACAAACTGTTATTTCATACAAAAACTTAATTTTCGACCGATCGTTCCTATGGCAGCTATATGATATAGTGGTCCGATCTTAGTAGGATTTTGACTATATATGAGGAGTATAGGAAAACTAATAAATACCGAGTTTGCTCAAGATATCTTGAAAAACAAAATGTTTTTTCACACAAAAACTTAATTTTCGACCGATCGTTTCTACGGCAGCTATATGATATAGTGGTCTGATCTTAATAGAATTTTGCATATATATGAGGAGCATAGTTAAACTAATAAATGCCGAGTTTGATCAGGATATCTTGAAAAACAAAATGTTTTTTTATACAAAAACTTAATTTTCGACCGATCGATTCTATGGCAGCTATATGATATAGCGGTCCGATCTAAATAGGATTCCGCATATATGTTGGGAGTAAAGTAAAACTAATAAATGCCGAGTTTGGTCGAGATATCTTGCAAATCAAAATGTTTTTTCATACAAAAACTTAATGTTTGACCGATCGGTCCTATGGCAGCTATATGATATAGTGGTCCAATCCAGCTGTTTTTCACATATGAGCTGCGTGCAACAGAAAAAGGGACTTCTGCAAAATTTCATTAAGATAGCTTTAAAACTGAGAGACTAGTTCGCGTAGAAACAGACAGGCGGACAGACGGTCAGACGGACAGACGGACATGGCATTATCGACTCGGCTGTTGATGCTGATCAAGAATATATACACTTTATGGGGTCGTTGATGTCTCCTTCTATGCGTTACACATTTCACGACAAAATTATAATACCCTCTGCAAGGGTATAATAATTGCCGAGTTTGGTCAAGATATTTTGTTAAACAAAATGTTTTTTCATACAAAAACATAATTTTCGACCTATCGTTCCTATGACAGCTATATGATATAGTGGTCCGATCTTAATAGGATTTTGCTTATATTGAGTAGTAAAGTAAATATAATAAATGCCGAGTTTGGTCAAGATATTTTGTTAAACAAACTGTTATTTCATACAAAAACTTAATTTTCGACCGATCGTTCCTATGGCAGCTATATGATATAGTGGTCCGATCTTAATAGGATTTTGACTATATATGAGGAGTATAGGAAAACTAATAAATACCGAGTTTGCTCAAGATATCTTGAAAAACAAAATGTTTTTTCACACAAAAACTTAATTTTCGACCGATCGTTTCTATGGCAGCTATATGATATAGTGGTCTGATCTTAATAGGATTTTGCGTATATATGAGGAGCATAGTTAAACTAATAAATGCCAAGTTTGATCAGGATATCTTGAAAAACAAAATGTTTTTTTATACAAAAACTTAATTTTCGACCGATCGATTCTATGGCAGCTATATGATATAGCGGTCCGATCTAAATAGGATTCCGCATATATGTGGGGAGAAAAGTAAAACTAATAAATGCCGAGTTTGGTCAAGATATCTTGCAAATCAAAATGTTTTTTCATACAAAAACTTAATGTTTGACCGATCGTTCCTATGGCAGCTATATGATATAGTGGTCCAATCCAGCTGTTTTTCACATATGAGCTGCGTGCAACAGAAAAAGGGACTTCTGCAAAATTTCATTAAGATAGCTTTAAAACTGAGAGACTAGTTCGCGTAGAAACAGACAGGCGGACAGACGGTCAGACGGACAGACGGACATGGCTCTATTGACTCGGCTGTTGATGCTGATCAAGAATATATACACTTTATGGGGTCGTTGATGTCTCCTTCTATGCGTTACACATTTCACGACAAAATTATAATACCCTCTGCAAGGGTATAATAATTGCCGAGTTTGGTCATCAAACATAATTTTCGACCTATCATTCCTATGACAGCTATATGATATAGTGGTCCGATCTTAATAGGATTTTGCCTATATATGAGGAGTATAGTAAAACTAATAAATGCCGAGTTTGCTCAAGATATCTTGAAAAACAAAATGTTTTTTCATACAAAAACATAATTTTCGACCGACCGTTCCTATGGCAGCTATATGATATAGTGGTCTGATCTTAATAGGATTTTGCATATATATGTGGAGCATGTTAAAACTAATAACTGCCGAGTTTGATCAAAATATCTTGATAAACAAAATGTTTTTTCATACAAAAACTTAATTTTCGACCGATCTTTCCTATGTCAGCTATATGATATAGTGGTCCGATCCAGCTGTTTCTCACAGATGAGCTGCGTGCAACAGAAAAAGGCACTTCTGCAAAATTTCATTAAGATAGCTTTAAAACTGAGAGACTAGTTCGCGTAGAAACAGACAGGCGGACAGACGGTCAGACGGACAGACGGACATGGCTCTATCGACTCGGATGTTGATGCTGATCAAGAATATATATACTTTATGGGGTCGGTGATGTCTCCTTCTATGCGTTACACATTTCACGACAAAATTATAATACCCTCTGCAAGGGTATAATAATTGCCGAGTTTGGTCAAGATATTTTGTTATACAAAATGTTTTTTCATACAAAAATTTAATTTTCGACCGACCGTTCCTATGACAGCTATATGATATAGTGGTCCGATCTTAATAGTATTTTGCCTATATATGAGGAGTATAGTAAAACTAATAAATGCCGAGTTTGCTCAAGATATCTTGAAAAACAAAATGTTTTTTCATACAAAAACTTAATTTTCGACCGACCGTTCCTATGGCAGCTATATGATGTAGTGGTCCGATCTTAATAGGATTTTGTATATATATGAGGAGCATGGTAAAACTAATAACTGCCGAGTTTGATCAGGATATCTTGAAAAACAACATGTTTTTTCATACAAAAACTTAATTTTCAGCCGATCGATCCTATTGCAGCTATATGATATAGTGGTCCGATCTAAATAGGATTCCGCATATATGTGGGGAGTAAAGTAAAACTAATAAATGCCGAGTTTGGTCAAGATATCTTGAAAATCAAAATGTTTTTCATACAAAAACTTAATTTTCGACCGATCGTCCCTATGGCAGCTATATGATATAGTGGTCCGATCTTAATAGGATTTTGCTTATATATAAGGAGTATAGTAAAACTAATAAATGCCGAGTTTGGTCAAGAATTTTGAAAAACAAAATGTTTTTCATACAACAATTTAATTTTCGACCGATCGTTCCTGTGACAGCTACATGATTTAGTGGTCCGATAATAATAGGATTTGGCTTATATTGAGTAGTAAGTAAAACTAATAAATGCCGAGTTTGCTCAAGATATCTTGATAAACAAAATGTTTTTTTATACAAAAACTTAATTTTCGACCGATTGTTCCTATGGCAGCTATATGATATAGTGGTCCGATCTAAATAGGATTCCGCATATATTTGGGGAGTAAAGTAAAACTAACAAATGCCGAGTTTGGTCAAGATATCTTGAAAATCAAAATGTTTTTCATACAAAAACTTAAATTTCGACCGATCATTCCTATGGCAGCAATATGATATAGTGGTCCGATCTTAATAGGATTTTGCTTATATTGAGTAGTAAAGTAAATATAATAAATGTCGAGTTTGGTCAAGATATTTTGTTAAACAAACTGTTATTTCATACAAAAACTTAATTTTCAACCGATCGTTCCTATGGCAGCTATATGATATAGTGGTCCGATCTTAATAGGATTTTGACTATATATGAGGAGTATAGGAAAGCTAATAAATACCGAGTTTGCTCAAGATATCTTGAAAAACAAAATGTTTTTTCACACAAAAACTTAATTTTCGACCGATCGTTTCTATGGCAGCTATATGATATAGTGGTCTGATCTTAATAGGATTTTGCACATACATGAGGAGCATAGTTAAACTAATAAATGCCGAGTTTGATCAGGATATCTTGAAAAACAAAATGTTTTTTTATACAAAAACCTAATTTTCGACCGATCGATTCTATGGCAGCTATATGATATAGTGGTCCGATCTAAATAGGACTCCGCATATATGTGGGGAGTAAAGTAAAACTAATAAATGCCGAGTTTGGTCGAGATATCTTGAAAATCAAAATGTTTTTTCATACAAAAACTTAATGTTTGACCGATCCTTCCTATGGCAGCTATATGATATAGTGGTCCAATCCAGCTGTTTTTCACATATGAGCTGCGTGCAACAGAAAAAGGGACTTCTGCAAAATTTCATTAAGATAGCTTTAAAACTGAGAGACTAGTTCGCGTAGAAACAGACAGGCGGACAGACGGTCAGACGGACAGACGGACATGGCTCTATCGACTCGGCTGTTGATGCTGATCAAGAATATATACACTTTATGGGGTCGTTGATGTCTCCTTCTATGCGTTACACATTTCACGACAAAATTATAATACCCTCTGCAAGGGTATAATAATTGCCGAGTTTGGTCAAGATATTTTGTTAAACAAAATGTTTTTTCATACAAAAACATAATTTTCGACCTATCGTTCCTATGACAGCTATATGATATAATGGTCCGATCTTAATAGGATTTTGCCTATATATGAGGAGTATAGTAAAACTAATAAATGCCGAGTTTGCTCAAGATATCTTGAAAAACAAAATGTTTTTTCATAAAAAACTTACTTTTCGACCGACCGTTCCTATGGCAGCTATATAATATAGTGGTCTGATCTTAATAGGATTTTGCATATATATGTGGAGCATGTTAAAACTAATAACTGCCGAGTTTGATCAAGATATCTTGATAAACAAAATGTTTTTTCACACAAAAACTTAATTTTCGACCGATCTTTCCTATGTCAGCTATATGATATAGTGGTCCGATCCAGCTGTTTCTCACAGATGAGCTGCGTGCAACAGAAAAAGGCACTTCTGCAAAATTTCATTAAGATAGCTTTACAACTGAGAGACTAGTTCGCATAGAAACAGACAGACAGTAAGACGGACAGACGTACATGGCTCTATCGACTCGGTTGTTGATGCTGATCAAGAATATATATACTTTATGGGGTCGGTGATGTCTCCTTCTATGCGTTACACATTTCACGACAAAATTATAATACCCTCTGCAAGGGTATAATAATTGCCGAGTTTGGTCAAGATATTTTGTTATACAAAATGTTTTTTCATACAAAAACTTAATTTTCGACCGACCGTTCCTATGACAGCTATATGATATAGTGGTCCGATCTTAATAGGATTTTGCCTATATATGAGGAGTATAGTAAAACTAATAAATGCCGAGTTTGCTCAAGATATCTTGAAAAACAAAATGTTTTTCATACAACAATTTAATTTTTGACCGATCGTTCCTGTGACAGCTACATGATTTAGTGGTCCGATAATAATAGGATTTTGCTTATATTGGGTAGTAAGTAAAACTAATAAATGCCGAGTTTGGTCGAGATATCCTGCAAATCAAAATGTTTTTTCATACAAAAACTTAATGTTTGACCGATCGTTCCTATGGCAGCTATATGATATAGTGGTCCAATCCAGCTGTTTTTCACATATGAGCTGCGTGCAACAGAAAAAGGGACTTCTGCAAAATTTCATTAAGACAGCTTTAAAACTGAGAGACTAGTTCGCGTAGAAACAGACAGGCGGACAGACGGTCAGACGGACAGACGGACATGGCCTTTCGACTCGGCTGTTGATGCTGATCAAGAATATATACACTTTATGGGGTCGTTGATGTCTCCTTCTATGCGTTACACATTTCACGACAAAATTATAATACCCTCTGCAAGGGTATAATAATTGCCGAGTTTGGTCAAGATATTTTGTTAAACAAAATGTTTTTTCATACAAAAACATAATTTTTGACCTATCGTTCCTATGACAGCTATATGATATAGTGGTCCGATCTTAATAGGATTTTGCTCATACATGAGGAGCATAGTTAAACTAATAAATGCCGAGGTTGCTCAAGATATCTTGAAAAACAAAATGTTTTTTCATAAAAAAACTTATTTTTCGACCGACCGTTCCTATGGCAGCTATATGATATAGTGGTCTGATCTTAATAGGATTTTGCATATATATGTGGAGCATGTTAAAACTAATAACTGCCGAGTTTGATCAAGATATCTTGATAAACAAAATGTTTTTTCACACAAAAACTTAATTTTCGACCGATCGTTTCTATGGCAGCTATATGATATAGTGGTCTGATCTTAATAGGATTTTGCACATACATGAGGAGCATAGTTAAACTAATAAATGCCGAGTTTGCTCAAGATATCTTGAAAAACAAAATGTTTTTTCATAAAAAAACTTATTTTTCGACCGACCGTTCCTATGGCAGCTATATGATATAGTGGTCTGATCTTAATAGGATTTTGCATATATATGTGGAGCATGTTAAAACTAATAACTGCCGAGTTTGGTCGAGATATCTTGCAAATCAAAATGTTTTTTCATACAAAAACTTAATTTTCGACCGATCGTTTCTATGGCAGCTATATGATATAGTGGTCTGATCTTAATAGGATTTTGCACATACATGAGGAGCATAGTTAAACTAATAAATGCCGAGTTTGCTCAAGATATCTTGAAAAACAAAATGTTTTTTCATAAAAAAACTTATTTTTCGACCGACCGTTCCTATGGCAGCTATATGATATAGTGGTCTGATCTTAATAGGATTTTGCATATATATGTGGAGCATGTTAAAACTAATAACTGCCGAGTTTGATCAAGATATCTTGATAAACAAAATGTTTTTTCACACAAAAACTTAATTTTCGACCGATCTTTCCTATGTCAGCTATATGATATAGTGGTCCGATCTTAATAGGATTTTGACTATATATGAGGAGTATAGGAAAACTAATAAATACCGAGTTTGCTCAAGATATCTTGAAAAACAAAATGTTTTTTCACACAAAAACTTAATTTTCGACCGATCGTTTCTACGGCAGCTATATGATATAGTGGTCTGATCTTAATAGAATTTTGCATATATATGAGGAGCATAGTTAAACTAATAAATGCCGAGTTTGATCAGGATATCTTGAAAAACAAAATGTTTTTTTATACAAAAACTTAATTTTCGACCGATCGATTCTATGGCAGCTATATGATATAGCGGTCCGATCTAAATAGGATCCGCATATATGTTGGGAGTAAAGTAAAACTAATAAATGCCGAGTTTGGTCGAGATATCTTGCAAATCAAAATGTTTTTTCATACAAAAACTTAATGTTTGACCGATCGTTCCTATGGCAGCTATATGATATAGTGGTCCAATCCAGCTGTTTTTCACATATGAGCTGCGTGGAACAGAAAAAGGGACTTCTGCAAAATTTCATTAAGATAGCTTTAAAACTGAGAGACTAGTTCGCGTAGAAACAGACAGGCGGACAGACGGTCAGACGGACAGACGGACATGGCTCTATCGACTCGGCTGTTGATGCTGATCAAGAATATATACACTTTATGGGGTCGTTGATGTCTCCTTCTATGCGTTACACATTTCACGACAAAATTATAATACCCTCTGCAAGGGTATAATAATTGCCGAGCTTGGTCAAGATATTTTGTTAAACAAAATGTTTTTTCAGACAAAAACATAATTTTCGACCTATCGTTCCTATGACAGCTATATGATATAGTGGTCCGATCTTAACAGGATTTTGCCTATATATGAGGAGTATAGTAAAACTAATAAATGCCGAGTTTGCTCAAGATATCTTGAAAAACAAAATGTTTTTTCATACAAAAACTTAATTTTCGACCGACCGTTCCTATGGCAGCTATATGATATAGTGGTCTGATCTTAATAGGATTTTGCATATATATGTGGAGCATGTTAAAACTAATAACTGCCGAGTTTGATCAAGATATCTTGATAAACAAATTGTTTTTTCATAAAAAAACTTAATTTTCGACCGATCTTTCCAATGTCAGCTATATGATATAGTGGTCCGATCCAGCTGTTTCTCACAGATGAGCTGCGTGCAACAGAAAAAGGCACTTCTGCAAAATTTCATTAAGATAGCTTTACAACTGAGAGACTAGTTCGCATAGAAACAGACAGACAGTAAGACGGACAGACGTACATGGCTCTATCGACTCGGATGTTGATGCTGATCAAGAATATATATACTTTATGGGGTCGGTGATGTCTCCTTCTATGCGTTACACATTTCACGACAAAATTATAATACCCTCTGCAAGGGTATAATAATTGCCGAGTTTGGTCAAGATATTTTGTTATACAAAATGTTTTTTCATACAAAAACTTAATTTTCGACCGACCGTTCCTATGACAGCTATATGATATAGTGGTCCGATCTTAATAGGATTTTGCCTATATATGAGGAGTATAGTAAAACTAATAAATGCCGAGTTTGCTCAAGATATCTTGAAAAACAAAATGTTTTTCATACAACAATTTAATTTTTGACCGATCGTTCCTGTGACAGCTACATGATTTAGTGGTCCGATAATAATAGGATTTTGCTTATATTGGGTAGTAAGTAAAACTAATAAATGCCGAGTTTGGTCGAGATATCCTGCAAATCAAAATGTTTTTTCATACAAAAACTTAATGTTTGACCGATCGTTCCTATGGCAGCTATATGATATAGTGGTCCAATCCAGCTGTTTTTCACATATGAGCTGCGTGCAACAGAAAAAGGGACTTCTGCAAAATTTCATTAAGACAGCTTTAAAACTGAGAGACTAGTTCGCGTAGAAACAGACAGGCGGACAGACGGTCAGACGGACAGACGGACATGGCCTTTCGACTCGGCTGTTGATGCTGATCAAGAATATATACACTTTATGGGGTCGTTGATGTCTCCTTCTATGCGTTACACATTTCACGACAAAATTATAATACCCTCTGCAAGGGTATAATAATTGCCGAGTTTGGTCAAGATATTTTGTTAAACAAAATGTTTTTTCATACAAAAACATAATTTTCGACCTATCGTTCCTATGACAGCTATATGATATAGTGGTCCGATCTTAATAGGATTTTGCTCATACATGAGGAGCATAGTTAAACTAATAAATGCCGAGGTTGCTCAAGATATCTTGAAAAACAAAATGTTTTTTCATAAAAAAACTTATTTTTCGACCGACCGTTCCTATGGCAGCTATATGATATAGTGGTCTGATCTTAATAGGATTTTGCATATATATGTGGAGCATGTTAAAACTAATAACTGCCGAGTTTGATCAAGATATCTTGATAAACAAAATGTTTTTTCACACAAAAACTTAATTTTCGACCGATCGTTTCTATGGCAGCTATATGATATAGTGGTCTGATCTTAATAGGATTTTGCACAAACATGAGGAGCATAGTTAAACTAATAAATGCCGAGTTTGCTCAAGATATCTTGAAAAACAAAATGTTTTTTCATAAAAAAACTTATTTTTCGACCGACCGTTCCTATGGCAGCTATATGATATAGTGGTCTGATCTTAATAGGATTTTGCATATATATGTGGAGCATGTTAAAACTAATAACTGCCGAGTTTGGTCGAGATATCTTGCAAATCAAAATGTTTTTTCATACAAAAACTTAATTTTCGACCGATCGTTTCTATGGCAGCTATATGATATAGTGGTCTGATCTTAATAGGATTTTGCACATACATGAGGAGCATAGTTAAACTAATAAATGCCGAGTTTGCTCAAGATATCTTGAAAAACAAAATGTTTTTTCATAAAAAAACTTATTTTTCGACCGACCGTTCCTATGGCAGCTATATGATATAGTGGTCTGATCTTAATAGGATTTTGCATATATATGTGGAGCATGTTAAAACTAATAACTGCCGAGTTTGATCAAGATATCTTGATAAACAAAATGTTTTTTCACACAAAAACTTAATTTTCGACCGATCTTTCCTATGTCAGCTATATGATATAGTGGTCCGATCTTAATAGGATTTTGACTATATATGAGGAGTATAGGAAAACTAATAAATACCGAGTTTGCTCAAGATATCTTGAAAAACAAAATGTTTTTTCACACAAAAACTTAATTTTCGACCGATCGTTTCTACGGCAGCTATATGATATAGTGGTCTGATCTTAATAGAATTTTGCATATATATGAGGAGCATAGTTAAACTAATAAATGCCGAGTTTGATCAGGATATCTTGAAAAACAAAATGTTTTTTTATACAAAAACTTAATTTTCGACCGATCGATTCTATGGCAGCTATATGATATAGCGGTCCGATCTAAATAGGATCCGCATATATGTTGGGAGTAAAGTAAAACTAATAAATGCCGAGTTTGGTCGAGATATCTTGCAAATCAAAATGTTTTTTCATACAAAAACTTAATGTTTGACCGATCGTTCCTATGGCAGCTATATGATATAGTGGTCCAATCCAGCTGTTTTTCACATATGAGCTGCGTGCAACAGAAAAAGGGACTTCTGCAAAATTTCATTAAGATAGCTTTAAAACTGAGAGACTAGTTCGCGTAGAAACAGACAGGCGGACAGACGGTCAGACGGACAGACGGACATGGCTCTATCGACTCGGCTGTTGATGCTGATCAAGAATATATACACTTTATGGGGTCGTTGATGTCTCCTTCTATGCGTTACACATTTCACGACAAAATTATAATACCCTCTGCAAGGGTATAATAATTGCCGAGCTTGGTCAAGATATTTTGTTAAACAAAATGTTTTTTCAGACAAAAACATAATTTTCGACCTATCGTTCCTATGACAGCTATATGATATAGTGGTCCGATCTTAACAGGATTTTGCCTATATATGAGGAGTATAGTAAAACTAATAAATGCCGAGTTTGCTCAAGATATCTTGAAAAACAAAATGTTTTTTCATACAAAAACTTAATTTTCGACCGACCGTTCCTATGGCAGCTATATGATATAGTGGTCTGATCTTAATAGGATTTTGCATATATATGTGGAGCATGTTAAAACTAATAACTGCCGAGTTTGATCAAGATATCTTGATAAACAAATTGTTTTTTCATAAAAAAACTTAATTTTCGACCGATCTTTCCAATGTCAGCTATATGATATAGTGGTCCGATCCAGCTGTTTCTCACAGATGAGCTGCGTGCAACAGAAAAAGGCACTTCTGCAAAATTTCATTAAGATAGCTTTACAACTGAGAGACTAGTTCGCATAGAAACAGACAGACAGTAAGACGGACAGACGTACATGGCTCTATCGACTCGGATGTTGATGCTGATCAAGAATATATATACTTTATGGGGTCGGTGATGTCTCCTTCTATGCGTTACACATTTCACGACAAAATTATAATACCCTCTGCAAGGGTATAATAATTGCCGAGTTTGGTCAAGATATTTTGTTATACAAAATGTTTTTTCATACAACTTAATTTTTGACCGATCGTTCCTATGGCAGCTATATGATAAAGTGGTCCGATACTTAATGGATTTTGCCTATACAATAGGAGTATAGTAAAACTAATAAATGCCGAGTTTGCTCAAGATATCTTGAAAAACAAAATGCTTTTTCATACATCAACCTAATTTTCGACCGATCGTTCCTATGGCAGCTATATGATATAGTGGTCCAATCCAGCTGTTTTTCACATACGAGCTGCGTAAAACAGAAAAAGGGACTTCTGCAAAATTTCATTAAGATAGCTTCAAAACTGAGGGACTAGTTCGCAAAGAAACAGACAGACGGACAGACGGTCAGACGGACAGACGGGCATGGCTCTATCGACTCGGCTGTTGATGCTGATCAAGAATATATATAGTTTATGGGGTCGGCGATGTCTCCTATGCGTTACACATTTTACGACAAAATTATAATACCCTCTGCAAGGGTATAATAATTGCCGAGTTTGGTCAAGATATTTTGTTATACAAAATGTTTTTTCATACAAAAACTTAATTTTCGACCGATCGTTCCTATAGCAGCTATATGATATAGTGGTCCGATCTTAATAGGATTTTGCCTATATATGAGGAGTATAGTAAAACTAATAAATGCCGAGTTTGCTCAAGATATCTTGAAACACAAAATGTTTTTTCATACAAAAACTTAATTTTCGACCTATCGTTCCTAAGACAGCTATATGATATAGTGGTCCGATCTTAATAGGATTTTGCCTATATATGAGGAGTATAGTAAAACTAATTAATGCCGAGTTTGGTCAAGATATCTTGAAAAACAAAATGTTTTTTCATACAAAAACTTAATTTTCGACCGATCGTCCCTATGGCAGCTATATGATATAGTGGTCCGATCTTAATAGGATTTTGCTTATATATGAGGAGCATAGTAAAACTAATAAATGCCGAGTTTGATCAGGATATCTTGAAAAACAAAATGTTTTTTCATACAAAAACTTAATTTTCGACCGATCGTTCCTATGGCAGCTATATGATATAGTGGTCCGATCCTTAATGGATTTTGCATATATGTGAGGAGCTTACTAAAACTTATAAATGCCGAGTTTGTTCAAGATATCTTGATAAGCGAGAAATAAAGGCTATCTTCGGCACGCCGAAGATCTAATACTCTTGCAGACCCAACCTTTTTATAATGCTATAGTGCTTTGCCCGTATCTAAGAAGCACAGGGAAAATAGTAAATGCCGAGTTTGGTCAATATATCTTGATAACCATAAAGGTTTTTAATCAAAAACCTCGCACTTATGGCAGCTATATGATATAGTGGTCCGATGTTGGTAGGATTTTGTATATATATAGGGAGCATAGTTAAACTAATAAATGCCGAGTTCCTGTGGCATATCCTATGGCAGCTATATGGTATAGTGGTCCGATCTAAATAGGATTCCGCATATATGTGGGGAGTAAAGTAAAACTAACAAATGCCGAGTTTGGTCAAGATATCTTGAAAATCAAAATGTTTTTCATACAAAAACTTAATTTTCGACCGATCGTCCCTATGGCAGCTATATGATATAGTGGTCCGATCTTAATAGGATTTTGCTTATATATGAGGAGCATAGTAAAACTAATAAATGCCGAGTTTGATCAGGATATCTTGAAAAACAAAATGTTTTTTCATACAAAAACTTAATTTTCGAACGATCGATCCTGTAGCAGCTATATGATATAGTGATCCGATCTAAATAGGATTCCGCATATATGTGGGGAGTAAAGTAACACTAACAAATGCCGAGTTTGGTCAAGATATCTTGAAAATCAAAACGTTTTTCATACAAAAACTTAATTTTCGACCGATCGTCCCTATGGCAGCTATATGATATAGTGGTCCGATCTTAATAGGATTTTGCTTATATATAAGGAGTATAGTATAACATATAAACGCCGAGTTTGATCAGGATATCTTGAAAAACAAAATGTTTTTTCATACAAAAACTTAATTTTCGGCCGATCGATCCTATGGCAGCTATTGGATATAGTGGTCCGATCTAAATAGGATTCCGCATATATGTGGGGAGTAAAGTAAAACTGATAAATGCCGAGTTTGGTCAAGATATCTCGAAAATCAAAATGTTTTTCATACAAAAACTTAAATTTTGACCGATCGTTCCTATGGCAGCTATATGATATAATGGTCCGATCCTTAATGGATTTTGCATATATGTGAAAAACTTATAAATGCCGAGTTTGTTCAAGATATCTTGATAAGCGAGAAATAAAGGCTATCTTCGGCACGCCGAAGATCTAATACCCTTGCAGACCCAACCTTTTTATAATGCTATAGTGCTTTGCCCGTATCTAAGAAGCACAGGGAAAATAGTAAATGCCCAGTTTGGTCAAGATATCTTGATAATCATAAAGGTTTTTAATCAAAAACCTGGTTTTCGACCGATCGCACTTATGGCAGCTATATGATATAGTGGTCCGATGTTGGTAGGATTTTGTATATATATAGGGAGCATAGTTGAACTAATAAATGGCGAGTTTGGTCAATATATTGTGAAAAACAAAAAATTTTTCCATACAATTTAATTTTTGACAGATCGTTCCCATGGCAGCTATATGATTTAGTGGTCCGATCTTACAAGGATTTTGCATATATATGAGTATTTAAGTAAAACTAAAAAAATGCCTGAGTTTGGTCAAGATATCTTGAAAAACAAAATGTTTTTTCATACAAAAACTTAATTTTCGACCGATCGTTCCTATGTCAGCTATATGATATAGTGGTCCGATCGAGCTGGTTTTCACATATGTGCTGCGTGCAACAGAAAGACGGACCTCCGCAAAATTTCATTAAGATAGCTTTAAAACTGAGAGACTAGTTCGCATAGGAACAGACAGACGGACTGACGGACATGGCTCTAACGACTCGGCTGTTGATGCTGATCAAGAATATATATACTTTATGGGGTCGGTGATGTCTCCTTCTATGCGTTACACATTTCACGACAAAATTATAATACCCTCTGCAAGGGTATAATAATTGCCGAGTTTGGTCAAGATATTTTGTTAAACAAAATGTTTTTTCATACAAAAACATAATTTTCGACCTATCGTTCCTATGACAGCTATATGATATAGTGGTCCGATCTTAATAGGATTTTGCTTATATATAAGGAGTATAGTAAAACTAATAAATGCCGAGTTTGCTCAAGATATCTTGAAAAACAAAATATTTTTCCATACAAAAACTTAATTTTCGACCGATCGTTCCTATGACAGCTATATGATATAGTGGTCTGATCTTAATAGGATTTTGCATATATATGAGGAGCATAGTAAAACTAATAAATGCCGAGTTTGATCAAGATATCTTGAAAAACAAAATGTTTTTTCATACAAAAACTTAATTTTCGACCGATCGATCCTATGGCAGCTATATGATATAGTGGTCCGATCTAAATAGGACTCCGCATATATGTGGGGAGTAAAGTAAAACTGATAAATGCCGAGTTTGTTCAAGATATCTTGATAAGCGAGAAATAAAGGCTATCTTCGGTACGCCGAAGATCTAATACCCTTGCAGACCCAACCTTTTTCTAATGCTTATAGTGCTTTGCCCGTATCTAAGAAGCACAGGGAAAATAGTAAATGCCGAGTTTGGTCAAGATATCTTGATAACCATAAAGGTTTTTAATCAAAAACCTGGTTTTCGACCGATCGCACTTATGGCAGCTATATGATATAGTGGTCCGATGTTGGTAGGATTTTGTATATATATAGGGAGCATAGTTAAACTAATAAATGCCGAGGTTGGTCAATATATTGTGAAAAACAAAAAATGTTTCCATACAATTATATTTTTGACAGATCGTTCCCATGGCAGCTATATGATTTAGTGGTCCGATCTTACAAGGATTTTGCCTATATATGAGGAGTATAGTAAAACTAATTAATGTCTAGTTTGGTCAAGATATCTTGAAAAGCAAAATGTTTTTCGTACAACAACTTAATTTAAAATGTTTTTCGTACAACAACTTAATTTAAAATGTTTTTCATACAACAATTTAATTTTCGACCGATCGTTCCTGTGACAGCTACGTGATTTAGTGGTCCGATAATAATAGGATTTTGCATAAATACGAGGAGTACAGTAAAACTAACAATTGTAGAGTTCGGTTATGATATCTTGAAAACAAAATTTTTTTTTCATACAAAAAGTTAATTATCAACCGATCGTTCCCATGGCAGCTATATGATATAGTGGTCCGATCTTAATATTATTTTGCATATATATGAGGAGTAAAGTAAAAATAATAAATGCCGAGTTTGCTCAAGGTATCTTGTTAAGCAAAATGTTTTTTCATACAAAAACATAATTTTTAACCGATCGTTCCTATGGCAGCTATATGATATAGTGGTCCGATCTTAATAAGATTTTGCATATATATGAGTATTTAAGTAAAACTAAAAGAATGGTTTTGACATATGTGCTGCGTGCAACAGAAAGAGGGAGTTCTGCAAAGTTTCATTAAGATAGCTTCAAAACTGAGGGACTAGTTCGCAGAGAAACAGACAGACGGACAGACGGTCAGACGGACAGACGGACATGGCTCTATCGACTCGGCTGTTGATGCTGATCAAGAATATATATACTTTATGGGGTCGGTGATGTCTCCTTCTATGCGTTACACATTTCACGACAAAATTATAATACCCTCTGCAAGGGTATAATAATTGCCGAGTTTGGTCAAGATATTTTGTTCTACAAAATGTTTTTTCATACAAAAACTTAATTTTCGACCTATCGCTCCAATGGCAGCTATATGATATAGTGGTCCGATCTTAATAGGATTTTGCCTATATATGAGGAGAATAGTAAAACTAATAAATGCCGAGTTTGCTCAAGATATCTTGAAAAACAAAATGTTTTTTCATACAAATATTTAATTTTCGACCGATCGTTCCTATGGCAGCTATATGATATAGTGGTCTGATCTTAATAGAATTTTGCATATATATGAGGAGCATAGTAAAACTAATAAATGCCGAGTTTGATCAGGATGTCTTGAAAAACAAAATGTTTTTTTATACAAAAACTTAATTTTCGGCCGATCGATCCTATGGCAGCTATATGATATAGTGTTCCGATCTAAATAGGATTCCGCATATATGTGGGGAGTAAAATAAAACTAACAAATGAGGAGTTTGGTCAAGATATCTTGAAAATCAAAATGCTTTTCATACAAAAACTTAAATTTCGACCGATCGTTCCTTTGGCAGCTATATGATATAGTGGTCCGATCTTAATAGGATTTTGCTTATATTGAGTAGTAAAATAAATATAATAAATGCCGAGTTTGGTCAAGATATTTTGTTAAACAAAATGTTTTTTCATACAAAAACACAATTTTCAACCGATCGTTCCTATGGCAGCTATATGATATAGTGGTCCGATCTTAATAGAATTTTGCATATATATGATTATTTAAGTAAAACTAAAAAAATGCCTGAGTTTGGTCAAGATATCTTAAAAATCAAAATGTTTTTCATACAAAAACTTACATTTCGACCGATCGTTCCTATGGCAGCTATATGATATAGTGGTCCGATCTTAATAGGATTTTGCTTATATTGAGTAGTAAAATAAATATAATAAATGCCGAGTTTGGTCAAGATATTTTGTTAAACAAAATGTTTTTTCATACAAAAACATAATTTTCAACCGATCGTTCCTATGGCAGCTATATGATATAGTGGTCCGATCTTAATAAGATTTTGCATATATATGAGTATTTAAGTAAAACTAAAAATTGGTTTTGACATATGTGCTGCGTGCAACAGAAAGAGGGAGTTCTGCAAAGTTTCATTAGGATAGCTTCAAAACTGAGGGACTAGTTCGCAGAGAAACAGACAGGCGGACAGACGGTCAGACGGACAGACGGACATGGCTCTATCGACTCGGCTGTTGATGCTGATCAAGAATATATATACTTTATGGGGTCGGTGATGTCTCCTTCTATGCGTTACACATTTCACGACAAAATTATAATACCCTCTGCAAGGGTATAATAATTGCCGAGTTTGGTCAAGTTATTTTGTTCTACAAAATGTTTTTTCATACAAAAACTTAATTTTCGACCGATCGCTCCAATGGCAGCTATATGATATAGTGGTCCGATCTTAATAGGATTTTGCCTTTATATGAGGAGAATAGTAAAACTAATAAATGCCGAGTTTGCTCAAGATATCTTGAAAAACAAAATATTTTTCCATACAAAAACTTAATTTTCGACCGATCGTTCCTATGACAGCTATATGATATAGTGGTCTGATCTTAATAGGATTTTGCATATATATGAGGAGCATAGTAAAACTAATAAATGCCGAGTTTGATCAAGATATCTTGAAAAACAAAATGTTTATTCATACAAAAACTTAATTTTCGAAGCACAGGGAAAATAGTAAATGCCGAGTTTGGTCAAGATATCTTGATAACCATAAAGGTTTTTAATCAAAAACCTGGTTTTCGACCGATCGCACTTATGGCAGCTATATGATATAGTGGTCCGATGTTGGTAGGATTTTGTATATATATAGGGAGCATAGTTGAACTAATAAATGGCGAGTTTGGTCAATATATTGTGAAAAACAAAAAATTTTTCCATACAATTTAATTTTTGACAGATCGTTCCCATGGCAGCTATATGATTTAGTGGTCCGATCTTACAAGGATTTTGCCTATATATGAGGAGTAAAGTAAAACTAATTAATGCCGAGTTTGGTCAAGATATCTTGAAAAGCAATATGTTTTTCGTACAACAACTTAATTTAAAATGTTTTTCGTACAACAACTTAATTTAAAATGTTTTTCATACAACAATTTAATTTTCGACCGATCGTTCCTGTGACAGCTACGTGATTTAGTGGTCCGATAATAATAGGATTTGGCTTATATTGAGTAGTAAGTAAAACTAATAAATGCCGAGTTTGCTCAAGATATCTTGATAAACAAAATGTTTTTTTATACAAAAACTTAATTTTCGACCGATTGTTCCTATGGCAGCTATATGATATAGTGGTCCGATCTAAATAGGATTCCGCATATATTTGGGGAGTAAAATAAAACTAACAAATGCAGAGTTTGGTCAAGATATCTTGAAAATCAAAATGTTTTTCATACAAAAACTTAAATTTCGACCGATCGTTCCTATGGCAGCTATATGATATAGTGGTCCGATCTAAATAGGATTCCGCATATATGTGGGGAGTAAAGTAAAACTGATAAATGCCGAGTTTGGTCAAGATATCTCGAAAATCAAAATGTTTTTCATACAAAAACTTAAATTTTGACCGATCGTTCCTATGGCAGCTATATGATATAGTGGTCCGATCTTAATAGGATTTTGCTTATATTGAGTAGTAAAATAAATATAATAAATGCCGAGTTTGGTCAAGATATTTTGTTAAACAAAATGTTTTTTCATACAAAAACATAATTTTCAACCGATCGTTCCTATGGCAGCTATATGATATAGTGGTCCGATCATAATAGGATTTTGCATATATATGAGTATTTAAGTAAAACTAAAAAAATGCCTGAGTTTGGTCAAGATATCTTGATAAACAAAATGTTTTTTCATACAAAAACTTAATTTTCGACCGATCGTTCCTATGTCAGCTATATGATATAGTGGTCCGATCGAGCTGGTTTTCTCATATGTGCTGCGTGCAACAGAAAGACGGACCTCTGCAAAATTTCATTAAGATAGCTTTAAAACTGAGAGACTAGTTCGCATAGGAACAGACAGACGGACAGACGGACATGGCTCTAACGACTCGGCTGTTGATGCTGATCAAGAATATATATACTTTGTGGAGTCGGTGATGTCTCCTTCTATGCGTTACACATTTCACGACAAAATTATAATACCCTCTGCAAGGGTATAATAATTGCCGAGTTTGGTCAAGATATTTTGTTAAACAAAATGTTTTTTCATACAAAAACATAATTTTCGACCTATCGTTCCTATGACAGCTATATGATATAGTGGTCCGATCTTAATAGGATTTTGCCTATATATGATGAGTATAGTAAAACTAATAAATGCCGAGTTTGCTCAAGATATCTTGAAAAACAAAATGTTTTTTCCTACAAAAACTTAATTTTCGACCGATCGTTCCTATGACAGCTATATGATATAGTGGTCTGATCTTAATAGAATTTTGCATACATATGAGGAGCATAGTAAAACTAATAAATGCCGAGTTTGATCAGGATATCTTGAAAAACAAAATGTTTTTTATACAAAAACTTAATTTTCGGCCGATCGATCCTATGGCAGCTATATGATATAGTGGTCCGATCTAAATAGGATTCCGCATATATGTGGGGAGTAAAATAAAACTAACAAATGCAGAGTTTGGTCAAGATATCTTGAAAATCAAAATGTTTTTCATACAAAAACTTAAATTTCGACCGATCGTTCCTATGGCAGCTATATGATATAGTGGTCCGATCTTAATAGGATTTTGCTTATATTGAGTAGTAAAATAAATATAATAAATGCCGAGTTTGGTCAAGATATTTTGTTAAACAAAATGTTTTTTCATACAAAAACATAATTTTCAACCGTTCGTTCCTATGGCAGCTATATGATATAGTGGTCCGATCTTAATAGGATTTTGCATATATATGAGTATTTAAGTAAAACTAAAAAAATGCCTGAGTTTGGTCAAGATATCTTGATAAACAAAATGTTTTTCATACAAAAACTTAATTTTCAACCGATCATTCCTATGGCAGCTATATGATATAGTGGTCCGATCTTAATAGGATTTTGCTTATATTGAGTAGTAAAATAAATATAATAAATGCCGAGTTTGGTCAAGATATTTTGTTAAACAAAATGTTTTTTCATACAAAACATAATTTTCAACCGATCGTTCCTATGGCAGCTATATGATATAGTGGTCCGATCTTAATAGGATTTTGCATATATATGAGTATTTAAGTAAAACTAAAAAAATAGTTTTGACATATGTGCTGCGTGCAACAGAAAGAGGGAGTTCTGCAAAGTTTCATTAAGATAGCTTCAAAACTGAGGGACTAGTTCGCATAGAAACAGACAGGCGGACAGACGGTCAGACGGACAGACGGACATGGCTCTATCGACTCGGCTGTTGATGCTGATCAAGAATATATATACTTTATGGGGTCGGTGATGTCTCCTTCTATGCGTTACACATTTCACGACAAAATTATAATACCCTCTGCAAGGGTATAATAATTGCCGAGTTTGGTCAAGATATTTTGTTATACAAAATGTTTTTTCATACAAAAACTTAATTTTCGACCGATCGCTCCAATGGCAGCTATATGATATAGTGGTCCGATCTTAATAGGATTTTGCCTATATATGAGGAGAATTGTAAAACTAATAAATGCCGAGTTTGCTCAAGATATCTTGAAAAACAAAATGTTTTTTCATACAAATACTTAATTTTCGACCGATCGTTCCTATGACAGCTATATGATATAGTGGTCTGATCTTAATAGAATTTTGCATACATATGAGGAGCATAGTAAAACTAATAAATGCCGAGTTTGATCAGGATATCTTGAAAAACAAAATGTTTTTTTATACAAAAACTTAATTTTCGGCCGATCGATCCTATGGCAGCTATATGATATAGTGGTCCGATCTAAATAGGATTCCGCATATATGTGGGGAGTAAAGTAAAACTAATAAATGCCGAGTTTGGTCAAGATATCTCGAAAATCAAAATGTTTTTCATACAAAAACTTAAATTTTGACCGATCGTTCCTATGGCAGCTATATGATATAGTGGTCCGATCTTAATAGGATTTTGCTTATATTGAGTAGTAAAATAAATATAATAAATGCCAAGTTTGGTCAAGATATTTTGTTAAACAAAATGTTTTTTCATACAAAAACTTAAATTTCGACCGATCGTTCCTATGGCAGCTATATGATATAGTGGTCCGATCTAAATAGGATTCCGCATATATGTGGGGAATAAAATAAAACTAACAAATGCAGAGTTTGGTCAAGATATCTTGAAAAACAAAATGTTTTTTATACAAAAACTTTATTTTCGGCCGATCGATCCTATGGCAGCTATATGATATAGTGGTCCGATCTAAATAGGATTCCGCATATATGTGGGGAGTAAAATAAAACTAACAAATGCTGAGTTTGGTCAAGATATCTTGAAAAACAAAATGTTTTTTTATACAAAAACTTAATTTTCGGCCGATCGATCCTATGGCAGCTATATGATATAGTGGTCCGATCTAAATAGGATTCCGCATATATGTGGGGAGTAAAATAAAACTAACAAATGCAGAGTTTGGTCAAGATATCTTGAAAAACAAAATGTTTTTTTATACAAAAACTTAATTTTCAACCGATCGTTCCTATGGCAGCTATATGATATAGTGGTCCGATCATAATAGGATTTTGCAAATATATGAGTATTTAAGTAAAACTAAAAAAATGCCTGAGTTTGGTCAAGATATCTTGATAAGCAAAATGTTTTTTCATACAAAAACTTAATTTTCGACCGATCGTTCCTATGTCAGCTATATGATATAGTGGTCCGATCGAGCTGGTTTTCACATATGTGCTGCGTGCAACAGAAAGACGGACCTCTGCAAAATTTCATTAAGATAGCTTTAAAACTGAGAGACTAGTTCGCATAGGAACAGACAGACGGACAGACGGACATGGCTCTAACGACTCGGCTGTTGATGCTGATCAAGAATATATATACTTTGTGGAGTCGGTGATGTCTCCTT
This sequence comes from Drosophila americana, assembly GCA_030788265.1. NCBI lineage: Eukaryota > Metazoa > Arthropoda > Insecta > Diptera > Drosophilidae > Drosophila > Drosophila americana. The sequence goes on along the minus strand of JAURSC010000059.1, from coordinate 155,798 downwards.
CTATGCGTTACACATTTCACGACAAAATTATAATACCCTCTGCAAGGGTATAATAATTGCCGAGTTTGGTCAAGATATTTTGTTAAACAAAATGTTTTTTCATACAAAAACATAATTTTCGACCTATCGTTCCTATGACAGCTATATGATATAGTGGTCCGATCTTAATAGGATTTTGCCTATATATGAGGAGTATAGTAAAACTAATAAATGCCGAGTTTGCTCAAGATATCTTGAAAAACAAAATGTTTTTTCCTACAAAAACTTAATTTTCGACCGATCGTTCCTATGACAGCTATATGATATAGTGGTCTGATCGTAATTGGATTTTGCATATATATGAGGAGCATAGTAAAACTAATAAATGCCGAGTTTGATCAAGATATCTTGAAAAACAAAATGTTTTTTCATACAAAAACTTAATTTTCGACCGATCGATCCTATGGCAGCTATATGATATAGTGGTCCGATCCAACTGGTTTTGACATATGTGCTGCGTGCAACAGAAAGAGGGAGTTCTGCAAAGTTTCATTAAGATAGCTTCAAAACTGAGGGACTAGTTCGCATAGAAACAGACAGGCGGACAGACGGACAGACGGACATGGCTCTATCGACTCGGCTGTTGATGCTGATCAAGAATATATATACTTTGTGGAGTCGGTGATGTCTCCTTCTATGCGTTACACATTTCACGACAAAATTATAATACCCTCTGCAAGGGTATAATAATTGCCGAGTTTGGTCAAGATATTTTGTTAAACAAAATGTTTTTTCCTACAAAAACTTAATTTTCGACCGATCGTTCCTATGACAGCTATATGATATAGTGGTCTGATCGTAATAGGATTTTGCATATATATGAGGAGCATAGTAAAACTAATAAATGCCGAGTTTGATCAAGATATCTTGAAAAACAAAATGTTTTTTCATACAAATACTTAATTTTCGACCGATCGTTCCTATGTCAGCTATATGATATAGTGGTCCGATCGAGCTGGTTTTCACATATGTGCTGCGTGCAACAGAAAGACGGACCTCTGCAAAATTTCATTAAGATAGCTTTAAAACTGAGAGACTAGTTCGCATAGGAACAGACAGACGGACAGACGGACATGGCTCTAACGACTCGGCTGTTGATGCTGATCAAGAATATATATACTTTGTGGAGTCGGTGATGTCTCCTTCTATGCGTTAAACATTTCACGACAAAATTATAATACCCTCTGCAAGGGTATAATAATTGCCGAGTTTGGTCAAGATATTTTGTTAAACAAAATGTTTTTTCCTACAAAAACTTAATTTTCGACCGATCGTTCCTATGACAGCTATATGATATAGTGGTCTGATCGTAATAGGATTTTGCATATATATGAGGAGCATAGTAAAACTAATAAATGCCGAGTTTGATCAAGATATCTTGAAAAACAAAATGTTTTTTCATACAAATACTTAATTTTCGACCGATCGTTCCTATGACAGCTATATGATATAGTGGTCTGATCTTAATAGAATTTTGCATACATATGAGGAGCATAGTAAAACTAATAAATGCCGAGTTTGATCAGGATATCTTGAAAAATAAAATGTTTTTTTATACAAAAACTTAATTTTCGGCCGATCGATCCTATGGCAGCTATATGATATAGTGGTCCGATCTAAATAGGATTCCGCATATATGTGGGGAGTAAAATAAAACTAACAAATGCAGAGTTTGGTCAAGATATCTTGAAAATCAAAATGTTTTTCATACAAAAACTTAAATTTCGACCGATCGTTCCTATGGCAGCTATATGATATAGTGGTCCGATCTTAATAGGATTTTGCTTATATTGAGTAGTAAAATAAATATAATAAATGCCGAGTTTGGTCAAGATATTTTGTTAAACAAAATGTTTTTTCATACAAAAACATAATTTTCAACCGTTCGTTCCTATGGCAGCTATATGATATAGTGGTCCGATCTTAATAGGATTTTGCATATATATGAGTATTTAAGTAAAACTAAAAAAATGCCTGAGTTTGGTCAAGATATCTTGATAAACAAAATGTTTTTCATACAAAAACTTAATTTTCGACCGATCGTTCCTATGTCAGCTATTTGATATAGTGGTCCGATCGAGCTGGTTTTCACATATGTGCTGCGTGCAACAGACAGACGGACCTCTGCAAAATTTCATTAAGATAGCTTTAAAACTGAGAGACTAGTTCGCATAGGAACAGACAGACGGACAGACGGACATGGCTCTAACGACTCGGCTGTTCATGCTGATCAAGAATATATATACTTTATGGAGTCGGTGATGTCTCCTTCTATGCGTTACACATTTCACGACAAAATTATAATACCCTCTGCAAGGGTATAATAATTGCCGAGTTTGGTCAAGATATTTTGTTAAACAAAATGTTTTTTCATACAAAAACATAATTTTCGACCTATTGTTCCTATGACAGCTATATGATATAGTGGTCCGATCTTAATAGGATTTTGCTCATATATGAGGAGTATAGTAAAACTAATAAATGCCGAGTTTGCTCAAGATATCTTGAAAAACAAAATGTTTTTTCCTACAAAAACTTAATTTTCGACCGATCGTTCCTATGACAGCTATATGATATAGTGGTCTGATCGTAATTGGATTTTGCATATATATGAGGAGCATAGTAAAACTAATAAATGCCGAGTTTGATCAAGATATCTTGAAAAACAAAATGTTTTTTCATACAAAAACTTAATTTTCGACCGATCGATCCTATGGCAGCTATATGATATAGTGGTCCGATCCAACTGGTTTTGACATATGTGCTGCGTGCAACAGAAAGAGGGAGTTCTGCAAAGTTTCATTAAGATAGCTTCAAAACTGAGGGACTAGTTCGCATAGAAACAGACAGGCGGACAGACGGACAGACGGACATGGCTCTATCGACTCGGCTGTTGATGCTGATCAAGAATATATATACTTTATGGGGTCGGTGATGTCTCCTTCTATGCGTTACACATTTCACGACAAAATTATAATACCTTCTGCAAGGGTATAATAATTGCCGAGTTTGGTCAAGATATTTTGTTATACAAAATGTTTTTTCATACAAAAACTTAATTTTCGACCGATCGCTCCAATGGCAGCTATATGATATAGTGGTCCGATCTTAATAGGATTTTGCCTATATATGAGAAGAATAGTAAAACTAATAAATGCCGAGTTTGCTCAAGATATCTTGAAAAACAAAATGTTTTTTCATACAAATACTTAATTTTCGACCGATCGTTCCTATGACAGCTATATGATATAGTGGTCTGATCTTAATAGAATTTTGCATACATATGAGGAGCATAGTAAAACTAATAAATGCCGAGTTTGATCAGGATGTCTTGAAAAACAAAATGTTTTTTTATACAAAAACTTAATTTTCGGCCGATCGATCCTATGGCAGCTATATGATATAGTGGTCCGATCTAAATGGGATTCCGCATATATGTGGGGAGTAAAATAAAACTAACAAATGCAGAGTTTGGTCAAGATATCTTGAAAATCAAAATGTTTTTCATACAAAAACTTAAATTTCGACCGATCGTTCCTATGGCAGCTATATGATATAGTGGTCCGATCTTAATATTTTGCTTATATTGAGTAGTAAAATAAATATAATAAATGCCGAGTTTGGTCAAGATATTTTGTTAAACAAAATGTTTTTTCATACAAAAACATAATTTTCAACCGTTCGTTCCTATGGCAGCTATATGATATAGTGGTCCGATCTTAATAGGATTTTGCATATATATGAGTATTTAAGTAAAACTAAAAAAATGCCTGAGTTTGGTCAAGATATCTTGATAAACAAAATGTTTTTTCATACAAAAACTTAATTTTCGACCGATCGTTCCTATGTCAGCTATATGATATAGTGGTCCGATCGAGCTGGTTTTCACATATGTGCTGCGTGCAACAGAAAGACGGACCTCTGCAAAATTTCATTAAGATAACTTTAAAACTGAGAGACTAGTTCTAACGACTCGGCTGTTGATGCTGATCAAGAATATATATACTTTATGGAGTCGGTGATGTCTCCTTCTATGCGTTACACATTTCACGACAAAATTATAATACCCTCTGCAAGGGTATAATAATTGCCGAGTTTGGTCAAGATATTTTGTTAAACAAAATGTTTTTTCATACAAAAACTTAATTTTCGACCTATCGTTCATATGACAGTTATATGATATAGTGGTCCGATCTTAAGAGGATTTTGCCTATATATGAGGAGTATAGTAAAACTAATAAATGCCGAGTTTGCTCAAGATATCTTGAAAAACAAAATGTTTTTTCCTACAAAAACTTAATTTTCGACCGATCGTTCCTATGACAGCTATATGATATAGTGGTCTGATCGTAATTGGATTTTGCATATATATGAGGAGCATAGTAAAACTAATAAATGCCGAGTTTGATCAAGATATCTTGAAAAACAAAATGTTTTTTCATACAAAAACTTAGTTTTCGACCGATCGATCCTATGGCAGCTATATGATATAGTGGTCCGATCCAACTGGTTTTGACATATGTGCTGCGTGCAACAGAAAGAGGGAGCTCTGCAAAGTTTCATTAAGATAGCTTCAAAACTGAGGGACTAGTTCGCATAGAAACAGACAGGCGATCAGACGGTCAGACGGACAGACGGACATGGCTCTATCGACTCGCCTGTTGATGCTGATCAAGAATATATATACTTTATGGGGTCGGTGATGTCTCCTTCTATGCGTTACACATTTCACGACAAAATTATAATACCCTCTGCAAGGGTATAATAATTGCCTAGTTTGGTCAAGATATTTTGTTATACAAAATGTTTTTTCATACAAAAACTTAATTTTCGACCGATCGCTCCAATGGCAGCTATATGATATAGTGGTCCGATCTTAATAGGATTTTGCCTATATATGAGGAGAATAGTAAAACTAATAAATGCCGAGTTTGATCAGGATATCTTGAAAAACAAAATGTTTTTTCATACAAAAACTTAATTTTCGACCGATCGATCCTATGGCAGCTATATGATATAGTGGTCTGATCTAAATAGGATTCCGCATATATGTGGGGAGTAAAATAAAACTAACAAATGCCGAGTTTGGTCAAGATATCTTGAAAATCAAAATGTTTTTCATACAAAAACTTAAATTTCGACCGATCGTTCCTATGGCAGCTATATGATATAGTGGTCCGATATTAATAGGATTTTGCTTATATTGAGTAGGAAAATAAATATAATAAATGCCGAGTTTGGTCAAGATATTTTGTTAAACAAACTGTTATTATATACAAAAACTTAATTTCGACCGATCGTTCCTATGGCAGCTATATGTTATAGAGGTCCGATCTTAATAGGATGTTGACTATATATGAGGAGTATAGTAAAACTAATAAATGCCGGGTTTGATCAGGATATCTTGAAAAACAAAATGTTTTTTCATACAAAAACTTAATTTTCGACCGAGCGATCTTATGGCAGCTATATGATATAGTGGTCCGATCTAAATAGGATTCCGCATATATGTGGGGAGTAAAATAAAACTAACAAATGCAGAGTTTGGTCAAGATATCTTGAAAATCAAAATGTTTTTCATACAAAAACTTAAATTTCGACCGATCGTTCCTATGGCAGCTATATGATATAGTGGTCCGATCTTAATAGGATTTTGCTTATATTGAGTAGTAAAATAAATATAATAAATGCCGAGTTTGGTCAAGATATTTTGTTAAACAAACTGTTATTTCATACAAAAACTTAATTTCGACCGATCGTTCCTATGGCAGCTATATGTTATAGAGGTCCGATCTTAATAGGATGTTTACTATATATGAGGAGTATAGTAAAACTAATAAATGCCGGGTTTGATCAGGATATCTTGAAAAACAAAATGTTTTTTCATACAAAAACTTAATTTTCGACCGAGCGATCTTATGGCAGCTATATGATATAGTGGTCCGATCTAAATAGGATTCCGCATATATGTGGGGAGTAAATAAAACTAACAAATGCAGAGTTTGGTCAAGATATCTTGAAAATCAAAATGTTTTTCATACAAAAACTTAAATTTCGACCGATCGTTCCTATGGCAGCTATATGATATAGTGGTCCGATCTTAATAGGATTTTGCTTATATTGAGTAGTAAAATAAATATAATAAATGCCGAGTTTGGTCAAGATATTTTGTTAAACAAACTGTTATTTCATACAAAAACTTAATTTCGACCGATCGTTCCTATGGCAGCTATATGATATAGAGGTCCGATCTTAATAGGATGTTTACTATATATGAGGAGTATAGTAAAACTAATAAATGCCGGGTTTGATCAGGATATCTTGAAAAACAAACTGTTATTTCATACAAAAACTTAATTTTCGACCGATCGTTCCTATGGCAGCTATATGATATAGTGGTCCGATCTTAGTAGGATTTTGACTATATATGAGGAGTATAGGAAAACTAATAAATACCGAGTTTGCTCAAGATATCTTGAAAAACAAAATGTTTTTTCACACAAAAACTTAATTTTCGACCGATCGTTTCTACGGCAGCTATATGATATAGTGGTCTGATCTTAATAGAATTTTGCATATATATGAGGAGCATAGTTAAACTAATAAATGCCGAGTTTGATCAGGATATCTTGAAAATCAAATGTTTTTTCATACAAAAACTTAATGTTCGACCGATCGTTCCTATGGCAGCTATATGATATAGTGGTCCAATCCAGCTGCTTTACACATATGAGCTGCGTGCAACAGAAAAGGGACTTCTGCAAAATTTCATTAAGATAGCTTTAAAACTGAGAGACTAGTTCGCGTAGAAACAGACAGACGGACAGACGGTCAGACGGGCAGACGTACATGGCTCTTTCGACTCGGATGTTGATGCTGATCAAGAATATATATACTTTATGGGGTCGGTGATGTCTCCTTCTATGCGTTACACATTTCACGACAAAATTATAATACCCTCTACAAGGGTATAATAATTGCCGAGTTTGGTCAAGATATTTTGTTAAACAAAATGTTTGTTCATACAAAAACTTATTTTTCGACCGATCGTTCCTATGGCAGCTATATGATATAGTGGTCCGATCTTAATAGGATTTTGCATATATATGAGGAGTTAAGTAAAAATAAAAAATGCCGAGTTTGCTCAAGGTATTTGGAAAAACAAAATGCTTTTTCATACAGCAACTTAATTTTCGACCGATCGATCCTATGGCAGTTATATGATATAGTGGTCCGATCTAAATAGGATTCCGCATATATGTGGGGAGTAAAGTAAAACTAATAAAAGCCGAGTTTGATCAAGATATCTTGAAAAACAAATTGTTTTTTCATACAAAAACATAATTTTCGACCGATCGATCCTATGGCAGCTATATGATATAGTGGTCCGATCTAAATCGGATTCCGCATATATGTGGGGAGTAAAGTAAAACTAATAAATGCCGAGTTTGGTCAAGATATCTTGAAAATCAAAATGCTATTACTTATATATAAGGTGTTGCGCTGTTGAGCTTTTTCAATAGCTTTCACAAATAGAAATAATTAACTAGTTATTTTTTGTCTTCAAAGTTGTTTTATATTTCTTAGAGTTACGAGAAGCAGGCAGACCCGAATTGGTCTGTGCTTATTATTTAAGAACTATAGTTTATATATAGGCAAGCGAACCCGAATTAGTACGTGCCAATTTCAGCGAAGAGACAATTATTAGTTATAATTTTGAGTAATGCAAGTGACCGATGCCAAAATGCATGAAGCGAACTGACTTAACTAACTCGATGCGCAGCATCGAGGCCTTCGCATAAGTAAAGCTAGGGCAATAAAACAATCGTTACGCGAAGAGCGGCAGCTCTATGTAAATGAATTCTTAAGAGCGAAATTTAGGCACTTGCTTTGCAGAGCGAGTATTATAAGATAAAATTAAGATGCTGCTCTTATCAGTTGCGAGGTCGCTCCAGTTGTTTTGGCTGCTTAACCAGACATTCTCCCCCGTTGGAAGGCATGGGCTTTCAATAGATTCCCTGATGGGCAATAGTCATAGCTTGTTTGCAGCTCTTCTCGTTTCTCCTGTTGCGGTGCGCAAAATGGCTACTCGAGCGACTCCATCCTTTCCCACGATTAACTCTGTGATTCTCGCCAGTGGCCACCTTAGAGGCGTCAGATTTTCATCCTTTACGAGGACTATGTCGTTGACGCATAGGCCTGGTTTCGGAGTACGCCATTTGGAGCGTTGCTGAAGCAGTGTTAAGTATTCTTCACGCCAGCGAGACCAAAACAGTTGTTGGAGGTACGTTACGCGTTGCCAACCATCCAGACGATTGAATTGTAGGTTCGTCACATCAGGTTCAAAGAGCGATGAGCTGGATCCACCAATCAAGAAATGAGCTGGAGTGAGCACATCTAGATCTGCTGGATCTTCTGAAAGAGGAAACAATGGCCTGGAATTAATTATCGCTGCTATGTGGCAGACTAGGGTGCGAAACTCTTCGATGTTCAGAACACAAGATCCAACAGCACGATAAAAATGATGTTTCGCGGTCTCACTGCTGCTTCCCAAAGGCCGCCCAAATGCGGTGAACAAGGAGGTATAAATTTCCAATCAATGGAATCAGCCATCCAAAAATTATGCACTGACTCAATATGATTACGACTTATGAATAGACGCTTGAGATCCAGAAGCTCGTTTTTGGCGCCGACAAAGTTGGTAGCGTTATCCGACCATATCTGAGATGGCCTGCCTCGAGTCGATATAAACCTCTTAAGCGCATTCAAGAAAGAAGCTGTCGACAGATCCTTGACCAGTTCCAGGTGAACCGCTTTAGTCGCGAAGCAGACGAAGACAGCCATGTAACATTTGACTATAGCTTTATTTCGTACGTCTGGCTTATAGAAAAATGGTCCACAATAGTCAACACCAGAGACTTCAAAGGCTCGACAAACAGTCAAACGTTCTTTAGGCATATCACCCATTATATGCTCTATTAATCGAGGCTTGGCACGAAAGCATCTCACACATTTTCCAACCACCTTGGATACGGTCTTCCTTCCACCAATCGGCCAATACTGCAACCGAATATGAGCAAGAAGTGCCCGTGGACCAGCGTGTAAGTCCCGATTGTGAAACCATGTGATGACTGAGTTTATGATGGGGTGGTGATACGGGAGAATTATTGGATGGCGAGAGTCGAAATCCAGCGAAGAGTTTTTCAAGCGCCCATCAACTCTAAGAATTCCAAAATCATCCAAAAAGGGTTAAGTGATGCGATACAACTGGACGGTTTAACAACTCTTCTCGATTGCAATGATTTGATCTCTTCACACAGGTGTGCTCTCTGGACGAGCCTTAGTAAGAGTTGGGTCCCATGTTGAATATCAGACACTGTTAGTCCAGGATGCCTGCTTCTGTGTATGAATTTATTAATATATCCGAATATACGCTGCATTGTATCAAATGAGTTGACGTATTTACAAGTGACAGTTATATCAACGAAGGGAGATGACGCAATAAGGACCCTTTCTTTAAGTTCGAGTTCTGTCCTTTCTGACAAGCAAGAGGCAGGCCAGTCCAATTTGTTTTTAACTAGAAATTCTGGGCCGTTGAGCCACAGTGACGATTGATCTAATTCACTGGGCGTAGATCCTCTCGAGAGTATATCTGCCGGGTTGAGTGAAGTAGGCACGTAACGTCATTCCATGCCATTAGTTAGCTCTTGAACTGCTGTGACGCGATTAGCCACAAACACATTGAGCTTGCAGGGCTCGGTCCTTATCCAGGAAAGGCATACAGAAGAATCCGACCAACAGTAGAATTTTCCATCGAAAAGATTCATTTTAGATATCTCACGCATGAGATAATAAGACGGCACCACAGAGCTCTAGCTTTGGAACTGTGATTGTTTTCAGAGGAGCTACACGCGATTTGGAACACAACAGCTGACAACTGGCTGATGTTCGTCGAGAGAGGACGTAGGCACAGGCCCCATATGCGTCGATGCTGGCGTCGCAGAAACCGTGAACTTCTAACTCTGCTGCAGGTATTGACACGAGACGAGGAAATTTAAGAAACTGTGCCTTCTCAAAACTGCAGCAAAGATCATGCCAAGCTGTTGCCAGTGATGATGGCAAGCTCTCGTCCCACTCATAAAGGTTTTAGCCTTGGCAATTACCGGCCCTATGAGTCCAAGCGGGTCATACAAGCGAGCTATGGTCGATAGTATTGACCTTTTGGATGGTTTAGATCTCTGCTGAATGGACGAAAACGAAAACAACAATCGATCCGACGCTGAGTCCCAACCGAGTCCAAGAGTTTTGGTGATGTCGCTACCATCATCAAACTTTAGGGAAGATTCTCTGTCCTCTACGAGTATTCCTTTCAGTACAGCAGAATTGTTTGAGCACCACTTTCGCAACTTGAAGCCCCACTTGCCCAGATTCCAGTCGTCTGATTAAGAAGTTCCTTTGCTTCTTGAATTGAATCACCCCCTGAAATGAGGTCATCAACATAGAAGTCACGCCGCAAAATCCGAGATCCAATTAGAAAATTGGTTTCCTCATCCATAGACAGCTGATGCATAGCACAAATAGAGAGGAATGAAGCTGGCTTTGTTCCGTATGTAACTGTATCCAGCTTTAAAATCTTTATATCCTGTTCTGGTGAGTCTCGCCACAGAATGCATTGGAGAAAATCATCCGGTGCTGAAACGCGTACGCAGCGATACATTTTTCCAATATCTCGTGTTAGGGCGATCGGGAAATTACGAAAGCGAAGAAGGATATGAAACAGCGAGCTTTGAATAACAGGTCCAGCCATCAATAGTTCATTTAATGAATAACCTGACGAGGTAGCTGCTGAGCCGTCGGAAACGACTCGCAATTTTGTCGTTGAACTGTCTTCTTTAAAGACACAGTGATGAGGAAGAAAGTATTGACAAAGTCCTATAGACTCTGGAGCAACAGGCGACATATGACCAAGATCCAAATATTCCTTTAGAAAGTTTGAATATTGAATCTTCAGATCTGGACGATTTTGTAGTTTGCGTTCCAGGGTCAGGAACCGACGAAAGGATTGTTGGTATGACGTCCCCAGACATTCCAAACTTCGCTTGAAGGGTAAACGACCTGAATATTGGCTACTAGGCAATCTGAAATGAGCCCTTACGAAATGTTCTTCACAGATGTTTTCGTCCTTTGAAGTGGTAGGTGTACTTTCCAAGCAGGATTCTATCTCCCAAAATCTTCGAACCAATTCATCAGCATGTTCTTCAGAACTTGACTCAAGTTTGCCACTCAAGCTCGGTCCGCCTCCAGAAACTACCCAACCAAGCCGTGTTTTTTGAAGACACGGTAGTCATGAGAAGCCTTATCTGGCCGACGCTGAGAAGGTCGTAAAACAGGCTAGCTCCAAGTAGCAAGTCCACGCGATCAGATTTAAAGAAACACGGATCTGCAAGTTTTATGTTATCGGGAATGTTCCAATTCGTCGTGTTGATAGTAAAACTATCAGTTATGTAAAGCATGTTGAGTATTCAGAGACTTGAGACTGTATTGTGATGGTGACCGTATTTCCTTCTGTTTCAAAACGAGAATCTCCTAGACCAGAGACAATGGCTGAGGGCTTGTGCTTCTTTAGCTGAAGCTGTTGAGCAAGGCGCGACGTTATAAGGTGAAGCTGAGAACCAGAATCCAAAAGGGCACGACAAGGTATCAAAGTGCCGGAGCGATTTTTAACAAAGATCAAAGCCGTAGCCAAGACGACAACATCACTACTAAAATACTGGGCAACAAGAGATGTGGAGGTAGATGGCGATGACTTAGCGAAAGAGGCATGGGCTATCGGCGATGAATTTGCAGGCTCAGTCAGCTGACCAGACGGAAATACGGAATTGTTTAAATGCAGCAGAGAATGATGTTTCGCCCCGCAGGTCCGACAGCATCCAGAGCTGCATGATCGCAATTGATGACCTTTCTTTAGGCAACTCAAGCACAATGCAACTCGTTTTGCCTCCCTAACCCGTAATGCAGGCGTCAAATTTCCAAATCGAGAACAATTATATATGCTATGACCAGGGCTGTCACAAAAGACGCAAACGTCGTGGTTAGTGGCGATAAATGACGATCTACTGGTGTTAATTGCTCTAGTTTTTCCCACCTGATGGCTAGGGGCATAGCTTGCCATAGCAAAATTTACGGTTTCCATTGTTCGGCTCCAGAAACGTAGCCATATGCTCCCACGATGGTATTAAGTTGACGAACGACGAATCCTCTAGCCTTTCTTCCCATTTGGCTTGTGATATTGGGTCCAGCTTTTGTAAAATAATCTGCACAATGATGCATCCAACGATTTGTTCGGAGTTGCCCATGCTCTTTAACGCGCGAAAATGTGCGTTGAATTGGTCGGATAACTCCCTTAGCGACACGGCCGATCCACCTGCCACCCTCTTGAGCCCCAATATCTCAAATTTGTGCCTGAAAAACCAAACATCTATTATTAAACCTTTTCTCCAATAAATTAAGTTCTATGGCATAATTATCGTTTGTTATTTCCAATGATCGAATCGCGTCCAGCGCTGTATCCTTCAGGCACGAACGAAGATGCTGCAGCTTTTCGATATCTGCTAGATCAGGATGATTTTCTATGACTGTTGTGAACATAGAATAAAAGTCGGCCCATTTTGTATAACCACCACTGAACGTAGGCAACTTTATTGAGGGTAGTGTTGGCGGTGCCTTAGCTCTAACTGTCTGCGAATGCAGCACAGATTGGTCGCGAAATGTTGAGCAGGGCAATATTGAGACACGTTTCGCAATTTCACTCCGAACCGAAATTTCCATAGAAACTGCTAACTTGTCGAAGTCCTCACGCAATTGGTTACCGATTTCATCAAAGTCTAGTTCTTCGAGGCTAGTGTGATTAATATCAAATGAGGTCTGAGGCCGCTCGATTTGCTTTAGCATAACACTAAGACCACACTCATCAATTACCCTAAGTGGCGAATTAGTTAGAGCATTTCGAAGTGTTTGCAAACTGTCATAAATTGAAATGGCTTTGCGCTTCAGAAAGGTCACCCTCTTTGCAGAGGGAACTGCACTAGAGGCATTATTTTCGGTTGCCATTAGAAGCGTGATATGTGAATGAATTCTTAAGAGCGAAATTTAGGCACTTGCTTTGTAGAGCGAGTAATTTAAAATAAAATTAAGATGCTGCTCTTATCAGTTGCGAGGTCGCTCCCGTAGTTGTGGCTGCGTAGCCAGACATAAGGAGTATAGTAAAACTAATAAATGCCGAGTTTGGTCAAGAATTTTGAAAACAAAATGTTTTTCATACAACAATTTAATTTTCGACCGATCGTTCCTGTGACAGCTACATGATTTAGTGGTCCGATAATAATAGGATTTTGCATAAATACGAGGAGTACAGTAAAACTAATAATTGTAGAGTTCGGTTATTATATCTTAAAAACAAAGTGTTTCTTTCATACAAAAACTTAATTTTCGACCGATCGTTCCTATGGCAGCTATATGATATAGTGGTCCGATCTTAATAGGATTTTGCCTGTATATGAGGAGTATAGTAAAACTAATAAATGCCGAGTTTGCTCAAGATATCTTAAAAAACAAAATGTTTTTTCATACAAAAACTTAATTTTCGACCTATCTTTCCTATGGCAGCTATATGATATAGTGGCCCGATCTTAATAGGATTTTGCTTATATTGAGTAGTAAGTAAAACTAATAAATGCCGAATTTGGTCAAAATATCTTGATAAACAAAATGTTTTTTCATACAAAAACTTAATTTTCGACCGATCGTTCCTATGGCAGCTATATGATATAGTGGTCCGATCTAAATAGGATTCCGCATATATGTGGGGAGTAAAGTAAAACTAATAAATGCCGAATTTGGTCAAGATATCTTGAAAATCAAAATGTTTTTCATACAGAAACTTAAATTTCGACCTTTCCTATGACAGCTATATTATATAGTGGTTCGATCTTAATAGGATTTTGCCTACATATGAGGAGTATAGTTAAATTAATAAATGACGAGTTTGCTCAAGATATCTTGAAAATCAAAATGTTTTTTCATACAAAACTTAATTTTCGACCGACCGTTCCTATGGCTGCTATATGATAGAGAGGTCCGATCCAGCTGGTTTTGACATATGTGCTGCGTGCAACAGAAAGAGGGAGCTCTGCAAAGTTTCATTAAGATTGCTTTAAAACTGAGGAACTAGTTCGCATAGAAGCAGATAGACGGACAGACGGTCAGATGGACAGACGGACAGACGTACATGGCTCTATCGACTCGGCTTTTGATGCTGATCAAGAATATATATACTTGATGGGGTCGGAGATGTCTCATTCTATGCGTTACACATATCACGACAAAATTTTAATACCCTCTGCAAGGGTATAATAAGGTTTTTAATCAAAAACCTGGTTTTCGACCGATCGCTCTTATGGCAGCTATATGATATAGTGGTCCGCTGTTAATAGGACTTGTATATATATAAGGAGCATAGTTAAACTAATAAATGACGAGTTTGGTTAATTTATCGTGAAAAACAAAAAATTGTTCCATGCAAAAAATTAATTATCGACCGATCGTTCCTATGGCAGCTATATTATATAGTGGTTCGATCTTAATAGGATTTTGCCTACATATGAGGAGTATAGTTAAATTAATAAATGACGAGTTTGCTCAAGATATCTTGAAAATCAAAATGTTTTTCATACAAAAATTTAAATTTCAACCGATCGTCCCTATGGCAGCTATTTGATATAGTGGTCCGATCTTACAAGGATTTTGCATTAAGTAAAACTAATAAATGCCTGAGTTTGGTTAAGATATCTTGATAAACAAAATGTTTTTTCATACAAAAACTTAATTTTCGACTGATCGTTCCTATGGCAGCTATATGATATAGTGGTCCGATCGAGTTGGTGCAACAGAAAAACGGACTTCTGCATAATTTCAAAAAGATAGCTAACTGAGAGACTAGTTCGCATAGAAACAGACAGACGGACAGACGGACATGGCTCTAACGACTCGGCTGTTGATGCTGATCAAGAATATATATACTTTATGGGGTCGGTGATGTCTCCTTCTATGCGTTACACATTTCACGACAAAATTATAATACCCTCTGCAAGGGAATAATAATTGCCGAGTTTGGTCAAGATATTTTGATAAACAAACTGTTTTTTCATACAAAAACTTAATTTTCGACCTATCGTTCCTATGGCAGCTATATGATATAGCGGTCTGATCTTAATTGGATTTTGCATATATATATGAGGAGTAAAGTAAAATTAATAAATGCCGAGTTTGGTCAAGATATCTTGAGAAACAATATGTTTTTTCATACAAAAACTTAATTTTCGACTGATCGTTCCTATGGCAGCTATATGATATAGTGGTCCGGTCTTAATAGGATTTTGCATATATATGAGGACCTTAGTAAAACTAATAATTGCCAAGGTTGGTCAAGAACAAGCTCCGAAATTATGTAAATATAAACAGAATATCGTGTAGATTATTATATGATAATTATAAAAATATATTATAAGAAAATGAGTCACATAAGGTAGATAAAAAATAAAAAAAATTGCGATGTTAAAGATCGAATAACTTTGTGAAGCGCATAATTGCTGAAGAAATCTTCGATCCGAGCCTAAAGATCTAAAGGTATATATAACTGATGTGTGTGGAAACAGTTTTACAGAGTATACAACAACAATGTATATAAACATAATTGAGATATTCAATGGCTTGTAAATGTACAATAAATTTGAACGGGTAGCAAACATATGAAATTTCTTTGTGTTTCCTCCTGCTAGTGTGTGCGTGAGTGTGTGTGTGTTCATATTGCATAAGGGTTTGGTCTTGCACTAAACTACGGCACCAAATTAAGGTATCTAAACGAAACAAAAATTATTTCATTTAATTTAACAAATTAACTAAAAGCAGCGCCACATAACGTCATCCCCATAAGTTCAGGGCAATCGGACTGAACTTTAATTTGGTTGAGTGTGCCTCGAGAGAGAAAAGACTTTCAAGGTGCGCTGCTCAGAATTGTGATGTGTGTGTGTGTGGAAAGTTGTGGCGGAGGGCGGGCGGCGGTTCGAATTAGTCGTCGATGCGCGTTGGTCGCTTACTAAAAGACGGCATCATTAGACCATCAAGGTCGCCCTACAACAGCCCAACGTGGGTTGTTGACAAAAAAGGCACAGACGCCTATGGCAACGCAAACAAAAGATTAGTCATCGACTTCAGGAAACTGAACGAGAAGACTATACCTGACCGTTACCCGATGCCCAGCATTCCCATGATTCTAGCGAACCTGGGAAACGCTAAATACTTCACTACCCTTGATCTAAAGTCAGGGTATCACCAAATATACCTTGCAGAACATGACCGCGAAAAAAACAGCATTCTCTGTTTGCGGTGGCAAATATGAATTCTGCCGACTGCCATTCGGTCTTAAGAATGCGGGCAGCATCTTCCAAAGGGCAATCGATGATGTTCTAAGGGAACATATTGGGAAAATTTGTTACGTCTACGTAGACGATGTCATAGTTTTCTCAAAAAACGAAGTAGACCATGTCAGGCACATTGACACAGTACTAAAGTGCCTGATTGAAGCCAATATGAGGGTGAGCCAGGAGAAAACCAACTTTTTTAAAGAAAGCGTAGAGTATCTTGGTTTCATCGTAAGCAAAGACGGCACCAGACCCGACCCAAAGAAGGTCAAGGCCATTCAAGAGTACCCCGAACCCAAAAGCGTCTACATTGTCAGATCTTTCCTGGGTCTGGCAAGCTATTACAGAGTCTTCATAAAAGACTTTGCATCCATAGCTCGCCCAATAAGCGACATTCTAAAAGGAGAAAATGGTTCGGTGAGTAAGCATAGGTCAAAGAAAATAGCAGTCGAGTTCAACGAAACCCAGCGCAACGCGTTTCAACGCCTGCGCAACATCTTGGCGTCAGAAGACGTAACGGGTAAAAGCGATCAGTTGGAAATAATAAATAGCGAGCACAACACAGAGCAGCCCAAGAAAATGTCAAACAAATCTTGCGTGACTACTACTTTCCAAACATGAGCAGATTAGCCCAAGAAGTAGTCTCAAACTGCAAAGTTTGCACGCAAGCAAAATATAACAGACATCCCAAGAAACAGCAGCTTGGCGAAACTCCGATCCCACAATACACCGGCGAAATGTTGCACATAGACATATTCTCAACCGACAAAAAACAATTTTTGACTTGCATCGACAAGTTTTCCAAATTCGCCTTAGTACAATCAGTACCATCAAGAACAATTGTCGACATTAAGGGTCCCTTGTTGCAAATTGTGAATATGTTTCCTAACATTAAAACAATATATTGCGATAATGAACCTTCATTCAACTCAGAGACCATTACGTCCATGTTGAAAAACCAATATAACATCGATATTGTAAACGCTCCGCCCTTACACAGTTCATCAAATGGCCAAGTGGAACGATTCCACAGTACGTTAGTTGAGATCGCTAGGTGCCGAAAGATTGACAAAAAAAATCGAGGACACGATCGAACTAATACTGAGAGCAACAGTAGAATACAATAAATCGCTACACTCGGTCATTTGCGAAAAACCAGTTGAAATTCTTCATGAGGGAACCGAAAAGCGCAGTTCAGGTATTACCTCCAAACTGGCAAAAGCCCAACAAAACACCATAGAAAGGTGTAACGTAAATAGGAAAAACCGCGTATTTAAGGTAGGAGAGGAAGTATTCCTCAAAAACAACAAGAGGTTAGGAAACAAGCTAACTCCTCTCTGCACCAAACAGGAAATACAAGCAGACCTAGGAACGTCTGTCTTAATTAAGGGGAGGGTGGTCCACAAGGACAACCTAAAATAGTTGTACCTTATATTTAGTTAGGAAATAAGTTCCCCAAGACAAAGCACCACAATTTCACCGCCTAATCCAATTACAGGTTCACCTTCATAGCGCTTACCATCCTTGCAATAGCAAATGCTCGAATCACCGACTTCTCGCATGCCAACTACATCCCGGTAATAGACGGTGAAGTATTGGTGTTCGAACACCGTGACTACTTAAGACACACTAGCAACCTTTCCGAATTCGTTTACATAATAGAAGAAACAGAAAAATTGTCCGATTTGTTCCCACAATCACATATGCGCAAACTGCTTGATGTTGATTCCGACCACTTAAAAACACTACTGTCCGTACTCAAGATACACCATAGAATGGCTAGAAGTTTAGACTTCCTAGGCACAGCCCTGAAGGTAGTAGCAGGTACCCCAGATGCCTCTGATTTCTTAAAAATCAGGGTAACAGAAGCCCAATTAATCGAATCAAATTCCAGACAAATAGCCATAAATTCCGAGACACAGAAACAAATAAACAAACTAACTGATACTGTAAACCAGATAATAAAAGCTCAAAAAAATAAATTAACTGACACTCCATACCTGTATGAGACGCTTTTGGCTAGAAACAGAATGCTAACCATCGAAATTCAAAATTTAATTCTCACAATAACCTTGGAAAAATCTGGTATAGTAAACCCTACAATATTAAATCACGCAGATTTGAATTCACTTGTCAAACAGGACACTCCAATAGTTAGTTTAATAGAAGCCTCAAGGATTAGGGTCCTTCAGTCCGACGATATAATTCACATACTAATAGCCTTCCCAAGGGTCGAAGCCAGATGCAAAAAAATCACCATCTATCCCGTGTCTCACAATCACACCATACTACGTCTCGACGAGAACTCTCTGGCCGAATGCGAAAAGGATACCTTTGCAGTCACTGAGTGCATCCAGACCACACACATCAGCTTTTGCGAGCGATCTCGACGCGAGTCCTGCGCGACGTTACTCTACGCGGGAAGCATGGCTCAATGCCATACTCAACCCAGTCACCTAAAAGAAGAAATGCCCGTCGATCATGGCGTGATCATCATCAACGAGGCGACTGCCCGCGTCCGCACAGATGATAGCCCTGAAGTAATCGCAAAAGGAACACACTTAACAACATTTGAACGAGTAGCTATCGTCAACGGAACCGAGTTTATAAACGAGCGGAAAGCAATGGATAAAATTCCCGGCATCGTAAGGTCTCCACTTCTAAGGATCATCGGGCATGACTCGACTCTGAGTATCCCACTACTACACCGAATGAGCAACGAAAACTTACGCTCCATCCAAGAGGTGAAGGAAGACATCGATAATGCTGGATCGCCCAAGTTATGGTTCACTGGCGGAGTAATACAGAATGTGGGTCTCATTGCCTCACTCATCCTTGTCCAGGCAATAAGGAAGAGACGAGCATCGATAAAAATCCAAGGTGTGATCGACAACTTTAACATGGCCGAGGACGGCCATAAGCTTGAGGGGGGGGGGGGGGGGGGGGCAGTTAACACATAAATACTATAGCAGCTAAGCAACAACACATGAATGATGCTGACACGCCAAGTTGTGAGTTCAGTGCTCTGCACTGGCAGCAATCGGCAGCGATCGCATGACACTTCTTTGCTGGTGTGCTGCGACGTTGAGAATGCTGAGTCGGCATGCCGACTGTGGTCCGATGGCGCGACGCATTGACTTTGCTAAGTAGAATTATGTTTTGCATTTGTCTTTAGCTTCAGTTCGATTTTTAATAAAGAAGACACAAGAAGTCTATTTCGTACTCCGGCTCATAACCGTAACATTTGTTCTTATTGATCACATTATTGCACCACAAGGGCAATAATCACCAAAGGGGACGAAGTCAAGTCCTCCAACGTAATCATCATAAAAATCGTATCAGTGTTCACCTTGGATCGACTTCCTCACGGAAGCGACGCTGGACCTGGAATTAACAATCAGCAGCTACGCGGGATCCCCACGGCTACCTGCTACGATACATAAATAACTTATATATACTTTATGGGGTCGGAGATGTCATTTCACGACAAAATTATAATACCCTCTGCAATAGTATAATAATTGCCGAGTTTGGTCAAAGTATTTTGTTAAACAAATGTATTTTCATACAAAAACTTAATTTTCGACCGATCGTTCGTATGGCAGCTATATGATATAGTGGTCCGATCTTAATAGGATTTTGCATATATATGAGGAGTAAAGTAAAACTAATAATTGGCGAGTTTGGTCAAGATATCTTGGTAAACAATATGTTTTTTTCATACAAAAACTTAATTTTCGACCGATCGTTCCTATGGCAGCTATATGATATAGTGGTCCGATCCAGCTAGTTTTCACATATGTGCTGCGTGCGACAAAAAGACGGACTTCTGCAAAATTTCATTAAGATAGCTTTAAAACTGAGAGACTAGTTCGCATAGAAACAGACAGACGGACAGACGGACATGGCTCTAGCGACTCGGCTGTTGATGCTGATCAAGAATATATATACTTTATGGGGTCGGTGATGTCTCCTTCTACGCGTTACACATATCACGACAAAATTAAATTACCCTCTGTAAGGGTATAATAATTGCCGAGTTTGGTCAAGATATTTGTTAAACAAAATGTTTTTTCATACAAAAACTTAATTTTCGACCGATCGTTCGTATGGCAGCTATATGATATAGTGGTCCGATCTTAATAGGTTTTTGCATATATATGAGGAGCTAAGTAAAACTAATAATTGGCTTGTTTGGTCAAGATATCTTTATAAACAAAATGTATTTTCATACAAAAACTTAATTTTCGACCGATCGTTCCTATGGCAGCTACATGATATAGTGGCCCGATCCAGCTGGTTTTCACATATGAGCTGCGAGCAACAGAAAAAGGGACCTCTGCAAGGGTATAATTATTGCCGTGTTTGATCAAGATATCTTGATAAACAAAATGTTTTTTCATACAAAAACTTAATTTGCGACCGATAGTTCCTATGGCAGCTATATGATATATTGGTCCGATCTTAATAGGATTTTGCATATATATGAGGAGTTAAGTATAACTAATAATTGCCGAGTTTGATAAACAATATGTTTTTTTCATACAAAAACTTAATTTTCGACCGATCGTTCCTATGGCAGCTATATGATATAGTGGTCCGATCCAGCTATTTTTCACATATGAGCTGCGTGCAACAGAAAAAGGGACTTCTGCAAAATTTCAGTAAGATAGCTTTAAAACTGAGAGACTAGTTCGCATAGAAACAGACAGACGGACAGACGGTCAGACGGACTGACGGACAGACGGACATGACTATATCGACTCGGCTGTTGATGCTGCTCAAGAATATATATACTTTATGGGGTCGGAGATGTCATTTCACGACAAAATTATAATACCCTCTGCAATAGTATAATAATTGCCGAGTTTGGTCAAAGTATTTTGTTAAACAAAATGTATTTTCATACAAAAACTTAATTTTTGACGGATCGTTCGTATGGCAGCTATATGATATAGTGGTCCGATCTTAATAGGATTTTGCATATATATGAGGAGTAAAGTAAAACTAATAATTGGCGAGTTTGGTCAAGATATCTTTATAAACGAAATGTATTTTCATACAAAAACTTAATTTTCGACCGATCGTTCCTATGGCAGCTACATGATATAGTGGCCCGATCCAGCTGGTTTTCACATATGAGCTGCGAGCAACAGAAAAAGGGACCTCTGCAAGGGTATAATTATTGCCGTGTTTGATCAAGATATCTTGATAAACAAAATGTTTTTTCATACAAAAACTTAATTTGCGACCGATAGTTCCTATGGCAGCTATATGATATATTGGTCCGATCTTAATAGGATTTTGCATATATATGAGGAGTTAAGTATAACTAATAATTGCCGAGTTTGATAAACAATATGTTTTTTTCATACAAAAACTTAATTTTCGACCGATCGTTCCTATGGCAGCTATATGATATAGTGGTCCGATCCAGCTGTTTTTCACATATGAGCTGCGTGCAACAGAAAAAGGGACTTCTGCAAAATTTCAGTAAGATAGCTTTAAAACTGAGAGACTAGTTCGCATAGAAACAGACAGACGGACAGACGGTCAGACGGACTGACGGACAGACGGACATGACTATATCGACTCGGCTGTTGATGCTGCTCAAGAATGTATATACTTTATGGGGTCGGAGATGTCATTTCACGACAAAATTATAATACCCTCTGCAATAGTATAATAATTGCCGAGTTTGGTCAAAGTATTTTGTTAAACAAAATGTATTTTCATACAAAAACTTAATTTTTGACGGATCGTTCGTATGGCAGCTATATGATATAGTGGTCCGATCTTAATAGGATTTTGCATATATATGAGGAGTAAAGTAAAACTAATAATTGGCGAGTTTGGTCAAGATATCTTTATAAACGAAATGTATTTTCATACAAAAACTTAATTTTCGACCGATCGTTCCTATGGCAGCTACATGATATAGTGGTCCGATCCAGCTGGTTTTCACATATGAGCTGCGAGCAACAGAAAAAGGGACCTCTGCAAGGGTATAATTATTGCCGAGTTTGGTCAAGATATCTTGATAAACAAAATGTTTTTTCATACAAAAACTTAATTTGCGACCGATCGTTCCTATGGCAGCTATATGATATATTGGTCCGATCTTAATAGGATTTTGCATATATATGAGGAGATGTGGTATATCTAATAATTGCCGAGTTTGATAAACAATATGTTTTTTTCATACAAAAACTTAATTTTCGACCGATCGTTCCTATGGCAGCTATATGATATAGTGGTCCGATCCAGCTGTTTTTCACATATGAGCTGCGTGCAACAGAAAAAGGGACTTCTGCAAAATTTCAGTAAGATAGCTTTAAAACTGAGAGACTAGTTCGCATAGAAACAGACAGACGGACAGACGGTCAGACGGACTGACGGACAGAAGGACATGACTATATCGACTCGGCTGTTGATGCTTGTTCACACAAGAAGTGTATCCGACAGTCGCCATCCAACCGCCATGTAACTCCGGAACCAGTACATGGAACATGTACTGAAATTTCACCACACGTATACTAATACACTTGTAGGTACTCTTGTAATGTACTCTGAAAAAATGAAATAGATGAAAAATAACCTTCAAGCGAACAGAACGTGTTTTTCTTTCAAACCTAAAATAAATTTGTGCAGAGCAGAAACGCTCCCCCAACGACGATTCATTCTATAAAAGTTCACCTGGAAGCCCTGCGGACGCCCTACTACAACATTTGGTCCTTCGAGCCGGATACTTCTACAACATTTGGTATATCCAGTTCGCCCCAGCAAGCATTGGTGGATCTGCAAGAAAAGGTTCCAGGAACAGCTATAAATTCGAACAAGATAAGTAGCAGGGCACCTACCTCAACTTGTCCATTGCCAAATTTCCGGCAACTGCAGTTAATTAATTCTTTTGTGTGTCTGAACATATTTTTTTCGCTTCACATTGTCCGTGGTTAAAGCGAGGGGCAATTGTATTTAAAAAATTCAACAAAAAAACCCGCAGATAAAATATTGTTCGTGGCCATTAAGGCGTCTAAAAAGTGATAAATATTGAAAGAAATAAAACAGAAAGTGACTCCGATAAGGTCGCCATATTGGTGTCTGTACATATATATATACATATATGTACAAGTGCATACCCAAAAATTTAACCGATCGCCATATTGATGTACGCAAGTACATCCAGACATATCTGCACACATAGGCTTTCGCTCCGTTGAACAACAAGTGTATGCGCTTCTCCATTCCAACCTTCACCAAAGAATCACACACTAAATACATATATAAAAACACACAATTCTAATTGGAATTTAATTAAATAAAACCACACTGTGCAAATTCACCTGCATGTATACACACACACATCCTATTATATGTGTATCGTTTGTTATTTTTCCTCCACAGCAGCTTCAATATTAATTTATATATTTATTTTTACCAATTAATTGGCAAGTGTGAAACGTAAACAAACAACAGGGTTGTAAAGTGTCAAGATCGGTTTTCGATAAACTGATTCTGTGAAACTTTTATATTTTGTATGTTTCCACCTTGCCATTGAGCTGCGTTTACTTAATAAAATACAAACATATACATTGTTGCGGGACGAATTAAGTTATCGATTGTTTAGTATTAAGTATATTCTGAGAGTATGTATTTTTGCCCTGTGAATGTACGGGCACATTGTATTTGGCTTGTTGCCGCCATCACTTAAATGTTAAGCTCATTATTGTCGTGAGTTAGAAGGCCGTAGGAGGGAAGACTGCGGTAAGATTCTGAGGGAATATATATTTAAGTTCTAACCTATATAATCCGTTCAGAATAAAACACTTGCACTAGCACGTTTTGCATTACGCTGTCTCTATTAACATCGGAGTAACATGGCCAGTGGCCAGGCGTAAACCTTGCAGTGTTCAAATTGCAACTCCACCTTCGTTTGGCACGCGACATGATCTTTTATTCGCAGTTCTTATTGTAAGAAACTGCAAGGGCGACTTGCACTGGAGACAAGACGTGGTGTAACTTTGGAGTTACAGTGCGTGTAGATAGACACAGCACAGGCAGGGCCTCCACCCCAGTTATAGAGTTACCATTGGTACGCAGCCAGCGTAAAATATAGTAGAAGTCATCTCCGAGCTGAACAGGATGACACAACGGTCACCCAGGAAAAGCCCACGCCTGAATGATGGCCAGGAGATAATTACCACGGCGAGTGAGGTGCCACCGAAGCGGACAAGTAGAATGGTGAGCACTGTATCACAAATGCAAGTTCCCGCTGTGAACGCGCCACAAAGCCCCAGCACCGAGGATGTGGGAACAAGGGTACAACCTGCCGGCACTGTGGCCGCAGGAGTGAGTGCACGAGCCAGCATATTGACAGGAGCGCCAAGCCAAAGCACGCAACTCTCAAGTGCTCAAGTCATGGATTTGATAAAGAGAGTCGCTGCGCTAGAGCACGAGTTGCAGAGGTCAAAAACTGGTCAAGCACATGTGAGTACAGTTACTGATCCCGTTAAATTGAGTGATGCTGGCGTGGGTCGTACAGCTAACCTGCCGCCATTTTTGAGTGGAGAGCCATCGTCGAGTGGAAATTTGAGTGAAACTGCAATTATGAGTGGAGTCCCAAATTCAAGTGTTAGTTTGAGTGAAACTGCAATATTGAGTGGAACTGCCATTTTGAGCAGATCGCCATCTTTGAGTGAGGCATTGCCTACTTCATTGAGTGGAAATTTGGGACCACAGTTGCAAACGGTAGAACGAGCTACAGTTATGGATAACTGTTCTACAACATCAAGCCGCTCGACGTCATATTGTTCTGCAGGCATTGCGCAGTCAACGCTCAGCCACACGCCGGCACAAGAGAACCAACCTGTGATCATTTTGGAGCCAACGCAGGCAACTGGGAACTTCGCATGGGCGACACCCAGGAACGATGTATGCCTGCTACGCAAATTACCAGATCTACCCGAGTTTGGAGGCCAACCTGAGGATTGGCCTATATTCTTCTGCGCGTTTACGGAAACAACTTTGGCGTACAACTGTACGAATCTGGAGAATAACCAGCGATTGTTGAAGGCACTCAAAGGCGAAGCACGTGATACTGTGAAGTCGTTGCTCATACATCCCAGGAATGTGAACAACGTGATGGAACAATTACGTTTTAGATATGGCCGTCCAGAACAACTAATACGCAGCCAGCTAATTAGTATTCGAGAGGTGCAGCCAATTCAAGAGCACAGCATAGCGAAAATCGTGCCATTTGCTACACGAGTGAGTAACCTTGCCGCCTTTCTACGATCAGCTAACGGAGAACAGCATTTAGCGAATCCTACACTGATGGAGGATTTGGTCGCTAAGCTACCACCAAGCAAGAGGGTGGAGTGGGCCAGACATGCAGCTACGATTAGGCCTTTCCCGACTGTCGTACATTTTAGCGCGTGGTTAACGGACTACGCCAATTAGGTATGTACGATTGTGGTGGACGTCGATGGTAAGGAGCAGAAGCGTAGAGTGCTGCATGCCAGCATTGACCAGAATAATGAAGGGCGACACCGAGGTCGCACCAAACAGTGTCCAATCTGTAATGGACAACACGCAGTCAGGGACTGCAACGAGTTTAACTTAGCCTCTCCGCTAAAAAGGTGGACGTTTGTTAAAAGGCACCGGCTTTGTTTCTCGTGCCTACGAGATGGCCACATGGCAAGAGTCTGCAAAAGGGCAAACGAATGTCAAGTCAATGGTTGCCGAAAGAGGCATCATCGCCTTTTACATGATCATGATGCTATGAGTCACAATGCACCGCAGCCAGCGGGTGATAGAGTGATGAATATTGGACGGATGCCGCAGCCAGCGGATCCGCACACAAGGGCACCGCAGCCAGTGGATGCTCAATTGACGCAACAAACGAATTTAAGTTGTGTCGATTCGGATGGAGAACGCCTACTATTCCGCATATTGCCAGTGACATTGCACGGGACCAATAAGCGGATCGATACGTATGCACTCCTCGACGAGGGCTCGTCCGTAACTATAATAGACGACGAGCTACTGCGCGACCTAGATGTCAAAGGGGAACGCAGGCAACTAAATATACAGTGGTTTGGTGGAAGAGCAACCAGGGAGCCGACCACAGTGGTAAGCATGGAAATTAGTGGAGAGGACAAACGCAAACGTTATGTGCTGCGAAATGTGTACGCCGTGTCCAACCTGAGCTTACCGATGCAAAGTCTGCATCGACGTGATGTACAAATGTTGGACAACGGTGCACGACTTCCAATGAAACCGTATCGCGGGGCGGTACCAAAACTTCTGATTGGACTGGACCATGCGCATCTTGGACTGCCAATGCAAACAAGAAGGTTTGCACCACAGGGACCATATGCCGCAGCCACCGAACTTGGATGGGTGGTTTTTGGGCCGGTAAGAGGTCAACCAACGGCAACGTCAACAAAGTCATGCCTCCTAGCAGTGTCGCAGGAGGATGCAATCCAAAAGATGGTAAACGACTATTTTGATATCGAGAACTTCGGTGTGAAGCTTACGTCACCAGTCGCAGCCAGCGACGATGCACGAGCACAGAAGATACTCGAAGACACCACGGTGAAAATAGGGGAACGTTACCAGACAGGTTTGTTATGGAACCGTGATAATGTTGAGTTGCCACGAAGCTACGATATGGCATACAAAAGATTGGTCAACATTGAGAGAAAGATGAAGCGTAACGATCAGTTTAAACGAGCCTATATGAAAATTATGGACGATTATGTTCATAAAGGATATGCTCGACGCTTGAAGCATCATGAGGTCGCTTTAGCCAACAGCGACAAACTTTGGTATCTGCCGCACTTTGGAGTTGAAAATCCAAATAAGCCCGGTAAGATAAGACTGGTGTTCGACGCGGCAGCAAAGGTCGGTGACATTTCATTGAATTCGGCATTATCCAAGGGGCCGCAGCACTACAAGTCGCTGCCGGCTGTTCTCTTCCATTTCCGGGAAGGTGCGGTTGGCGTTTGTGGAGACATCAGAGAGATGTTCCATCAAGTGTTGATTCGACCGCAGGATAGATGCGCCCAGCGATTCTTGTGGCGAAACGGCGATGACCGCCGGGAGCCTGATGTTTATGAGATGAGGGTAATGATATTTGGAGCAGCATGCTCGCCAAGCACCGCGCACTATGTGAAGACCTTGAATGCCCTGCAGTATCAGGATTCAGACCCTCGTGCGGTTAAAGCTATTCTTGAATGTCATTATATGGACGACTATGTGGATAGTTTTGATAGTGAAGGCGACGCCATCGCCATATCAACAAGAATAAGAGAAATACATGCAAATGCTGGATTTGAATTGTGCCAGTTTACTTCCAGTTCGCCAACCGTAGCTGACGCCCTGGGCCAACATGGGGCTGCTAGAAGCATCGGATGGGGCGAAGCTGAAGAAAAGATTCTGGGCATGTGTTGGCAGCCAGCCACGGACGATTTCAAATTCAACTTGAGGTACCACAAAGTACCCCGATGTGTGCTAAATTTGGAGCGAGTACCTACGAAGAGGGAATTCTTGAGCTTGATCATGTCAACATTTGATACCTTGGGATTTCTTAGCTGTCTCATGATAACTGGAAAGTTACTTATGCGTGAGATCTGGCGACGAAATGTGCAATGGGATGAACCCTTACCAGATGAGATCGCCCGCGCCTTTAGTAAATGGCTTCAGGATATGAACAATTTCGAAGCTCGCGCCATTACTTTGGCCCAATACCCGTGCGGGCAATACAACTGCACGTTTTTGTCGACGCTAGCCAGTCAGCATTCGCAGCTGTGGCTTACTTAAGGGTAACCTACGACAACAACGACGTGCGAGTATGCTTCGTATGTGCCAAGACGAAATGTGCCCCAATGAAAACGATGTCAATTCCACGACTGGAATTGCAAGCTGCTGTGTTAGGAACGAGGCTGATGGACACTGTCAAAAAGGAGCACAGTATAGCGATCAGCGATGCCATACTATGGACTGACTCAAAGACAGTGCTGCGTTGGATAGGCAGCACCCACCGTCGATATAAGCAGTTCGTCGGAAATCGAGTGGGAGAAATTTTGGAGTCAACAAAGGTTACCCAATGGAGATGGGTACCTACTGCTGAAAATGCAGCAGACGACGCAACGAGGCCGCACTGCCACGTAGACCTCAGCCAACGGTCACGATGGTTAGACGGGCCAACATTTTTGCGGCAGCCGGAAAGCAGCTGGCCGCAGCCCGAACCGGGCACCGAACACTCATCCTGCGATGATGAAGAAGAGATGCCGAGTGAATTTGCCTTAGTTGCAGCAAATAACTTTTTCATTCCATTTCAGAGATTCTCTAGCTACAGTCGGCTGGTGAGGACGACGGCTTGGGTTCTAAGGTTCACGCGCTGGTGCCGTGGACATAGGACTGAACTTGAGAGATTCGGCCTCACCACTACCGAATGTGAGGACGCTGAGAAATTGCTGATACGGCGAGCGCAATGCGAAGCATTCCCTGACGAGGTTCGAGCCTCGTACAATGAAGAATCAGTCGGTCATCGAAGCGAAATAAGAGGGCTGGCGCCCTATCCTTTCTCTGGTGTTTCAATAAAGAAATAATTAGATTTTTTTTCTCAATTAAAGGAAACTAAATATGAATCAATTTGGTAAATTATTAGTAAAATAATTAATTTAACAAAATTTTCCGATTTCGTTGGACTCAATAGTGCACACCATTTCGGTCATTCCATTTTATTCTGATATCTCGATTCCATCGTTCCTGTGCCATTTCTTATTCCGTTTTCTCTCTGCTGATTCAAATTATTTGTATTTGATCACATTTCACCTGGTTAGTACAATTTTTGGCTCTGTGAAGAGCCTAGTATGCCAATCGGTGGTGATCAAAACAGCCAAAAACGACTCACAGCACCGTCCGTCAAGGAGTCAAAGCGACCTTTAACCTCACCTAGAGCAGTTTTCGGGAAACTCAAGGTCGAGAGTACCAGCACAACCGTCCGCAAGACTGTGAGTCCGATTCCAACAAGAGATATTACCCCAAAAATTACACGTTAGACTACGCAAAAAACGCAGAAGTCAAGCGAAATGGCACTGAACGACTTCGTTTCTATAACTGACCGACTAGGCCAGTTTGAAGTGAAGATCAATGACGCAGCGGACAGTGACGTGTCACTGTTCACTCTCCAAGTCCGACGAGATCAGATTAAGACTTTATGGGAAAAGGTAGAACGCGAGTACGAGTTATGTTCCAAAGCTCTCAACCAAGGCGCTTGCAGCAGCAGTGACCTGGTGGCTATGCAAGCTAAATATGATTACTCGTACTCCGTTTACGAGCGATGTGCGGCTCAACTAAGCGAAAAAATAGAAAGATCCACGGCGTTAAATAGACAAGCTGAGCAACCCCCCTCCAACTTCTCCATGTCCAGGGGTTGCAGTCTCCCGCCATGCGACACTGAAGTTTTCAGTGGGGATTACCTACGCTGGCCTACTTTCCGAGACTTGTTTACAGCTGTTTATATTAACAATCCAAGATTGACGCCGGTGGAAAAATTGTTCCATCTTAATTCCAAAACCAGCGGCGAAGCTAGAGCAATTGTCTCCAAGTCCCCGCTCACGAACGACGGCTTTCAGTCAGCGTGGGCGAGCCTGACGGAGAGATTTGAGAATAAGCGACTATTAGTCAATAGTCAATTGAAAATTCTTTTCAATCTCCCCTCAGCAACACAAGAGTCTGGAGCCGCCCTTAAAGAGCTTCAGGGCACAATCCAGGGATGTTTAACGGCTCTCGACTTGTCCAGGTGAGCACCGAAAATTGGGATTGTCTGCTAATTTTCTTGTGCTCCTCTAAATTGCCTAAGCTCACGCTGTCGTTATGGGAACAATCGCTCCACGATAAGGCAGAGATCCCTCAATGGTCCGAGATGAATTTATTTCTGATCGACCGATATCGCACCTTGGAGGCGATAGAGGATGTACGACCTACCGCACACACGCCACTCCAGTCCAAACCCACAAGAAAAGAGTCCAACCACCTGAGAACCTTCGAAGCAACAGTGACTGCAAAGCCACAGCACTGCAAATTGTGTCAGAAGGAAAACCATCCCGTGCGTCTATGCCCGCGTTTTCTACAAATGTCCGTACCCGAGAGAGTTTCCGTCATTAAGCAACAAAAGCTGTGCTTAAACTGCTTCGTTAGACAGCACCAGTTGAAAGACTGCACCAGCGCACATAGTTGTTTCACGTGCAAGGGACGTCACAACACGCTACTCCACCGTGACAGACCCCAGGTGCCCTCAGCTTCCACAACACCAATAGTTTTGAACCCTCCTTCACCAATACAGTCCACTTCTACTTCAACCCAAGCTACCGTTCAAAACTATTTTTCCGCAAACTCACATGGTGTTCTCCTCGGCACGGCTGTCATCCAAGTGTGTCATTTGGGCACAAAGTATACAGCCCGGGCATTAATCGACTCTGGGTCTGAAGCGACCTTTATTTCAGAGCGATTGTTCAAAAGGGTTAAACTTCCTTATCAACCCGTCGACGCACAGGTCTCAGGTTTGAATCAAGCCATTTCGGCTCAACCTCAAAAACTTTGCCATTTTAATATTGGCTCTCCTATAAAGCCCAGGGTTCATATTGAAACCTCGGCTTATGTTCTTCCAAAGCTGGCAGGCAATTTGCCCTCCTACACCATCCCCCAAACTGCTTTGGAAGAACTTCCAAAATTACACTTGGCCGATCCCTCTTTCTATAGGAGCTCACAGATAGACGTGCTTCTCGGCGCCGATATCCTCCCATCCATATTGTTAGGTGGCTCCTATCCCAACATATGTGGCACTCTCCTTGGTCAAGAAACGATTTTCGGCTGGATCCTTACAGGCCCCGTTTCTAAGACCAGTGCCAAATTTATCGCATCCTTTTCGACTCAAGACTCGCTGAATCCAAATGCGAGCTTGGATAAACTGCTCACAAAATTTTGGGAGGTGGAGGATATTCCAGTTAAGCTGGAAAAGGAATCCGACCTTTTTTGTGAGCGCAATTTTCAAAAAACCACTAAAAGGGATAAAAACGGCAGATACTTGGTCACACTGCCATTCAAGAATTCCGATCACATCCAGTTAGGCCATTCAAGGTCCATCGCACTAGCTCAATTTCTACGAAATGAGAATCGTCTGGCAAAAAATGCCCCCCTTAAGGAGCAGTACGATGCGGTGATCCAGGAATATCTGGACTTAGGTCACATGCGACAAGTCCCTCCAAGCAATGGTTCAGATAACTTTTATCTACCACACCATGCTGTTCACAAGCCTGACAGCACCACGACCAAGCTCCGCGTAGTATTTAACGCCTCCCACCCGTCATCGAATGGTAAAAGTCTGAACGATGTGCTACATGCAGGGCCCGTTCTGCAATCCGACTTAACCATTCAAATTCTAAGATGGCGCTTCTTCCGATATGTGTTCAATGCCGATATCACAAAAATGTATCGGCAAATACTTGTGCATCCCAACCACACGCCCTATCAGAGAATTCTGTTCCGAACAAAGGACAACGAGCTTCGTGACTTCGAACTCAGCACAGTCACGTTTGGAGTTAACTGTGCCCCCTTTTTGGCAATCCGGGTACTACATCAGCTATCTGATGACGTTCGTTCGCTCTATCCCTTAGCAAGTCATATTATCGCAAACAATATGTATGTCGACGATGTACTAGCGGGAGCCCATTCCAAATCAACAGCAGATCAAGCAATTGCAGAACTCCGCAAGGCCCTTGAATCTGCCGGGTTCCCCTTGCGAAAATGGACATCCAATGAAAAGGACTTGCTAAGAGCGATTCCAAGGACCACTTGCTTCACGCCGACTTTTTAGAGATCGAGGAAGCCTGTTTGGCAAAGACTCTCGGGATCAGATGGAAAGCTGACACCGATAAGTTCTTTTTCGCTCCATCCGAGCTAACAGCCAAACAGTCCGTCTCCAAACGTGAAGTCCTTTCACAGATTGCCAAACTGTTCGACCCAGCAGGTTGGCTGGGTCCAGTCATTATCCAGGCAAAAATATTCATGCAGGAGATCTGGCTCCAAGAACTGGGCTGGGACGATCTCATTCTCCTGACCCAGAGACAAGCATACTCGTCAGAGTACACTTGCTTGAGCACGAAAAAACAGCTCACTTCCAGCAAAATCCTTAATTTGAACCCCTTTTTAGATGGTAAGGGAATTATTCGAGCATGTGGTCGTGTAAGAGCGGCCGAAGCACTCGGCTACGATGAGCGGCATCCAATCATACTGCCATACACATGTGCATATTCGCGTCTCTTGACCGCTTTCACCCATCTTATATCCTTGCATGGAGGCAACCAGCTCATGATGCGTTTAATACGATCACAGTACTGGATTCCAAAGCTGAAGGTGTTGGTCAAATCCACAATTCATTCCTGCAAAATCTGCGTCATCCGAAAAAAGAAATTGCAAACGCAGCTCATGGGCGACTTGCCTGTGGAGAGAGTCACATTCTCTCGACCGTTCACTCACACAGGAGTCGATTTTGCAGGCCCCTTCGATGTAAAAAATTACACAGGTCGAGCCTGTCTTATTACGAAAGGCTACGTGTGCGTCTTTGTGTGCTTCAGCACCAAAGCCATCCACCTAGAAGCTACATCTGACCTGACCACAGAAAAATTCCTAGCGGCATTTGCGAGATTTGTGGCACGACGAGGGTGCCCAAGTCAAATGCATTCCGACAACGGCAAAACCTTCGTCGGAGCGGCCAAAGTCCTCTCGCGCGATTTTGTAGAAGCGCTTAAGACTCAACTCCAGGCCACTTACAGTCTCCAGAAACTGTCCTGGCACTTCAACCCTTCTAGTGCACCGCATATGGGTGGCCTGTGGGAGGCAGGTGTAAAGAGTTTCAAAAATCTATTTTATAAATCTACATCGACCTCCAAATACACCTTCGAAGAGCTTTCCACGCTCCTATCCAAAGTTGAAGCATGCCTGAATTCAAGACCGATATCTCCAATGTCGGAAGATCCTACTGATCTCCTAGCTCTGACTCCCGGTCATTTTCTAGTCGGGGGTCCTCTACTTTCCGCCACAGAGCCAGAGATCAAGGAAAACGCCGCGTCCATCATCAACCGCTGGCAGCGCTTGAAGGCTTTGCAACAACAGTTCTGTCTCTGTTGGAAACATGAGTATCTTTTAGAGTTACACAAAAGAAACAAATGGCAAACTCCAACGCGAGACTTACAACGGGGCGATCTAGTCATGATTAAAGAAGATAATCTTCCAGTTAATGACTGGCGTCTAGGTCGAATCCAAACGACCTATCCTGGCGACGACCAAAGAGTCCAAGTGGTCGACGTCTTAATAGCCCGAGGTGTCTCCAAGAGACCTATCTCTAAGCTGATCCTGCTCCCGATAGAATCTAGTCTCCATTTTCCATCCAGTAAAATTTCCAGTAAAGACTAGATCCATAGGTCTGCGGACCATCCGTATAAAGCCGCATCAGTAATGTCTACTATGTTTTTTTTTCACATTCTTCACTTAACAGCACGATGTCTCCACGCCAACAACAAGGCCGATCCAAGAGCCGACCGGCAACGGAATCGTTCCGATGCCGAGTATGCCGAGGAGTCCACGCGCTGCGCAAGTGCCAGCGGTTCATGCGGCTGTCTCCAGAGAAGAGACTCCGAGCAGTTCTAGTTAATAAATACTGCCCAAACTGCCTGGCTCACCAACATTCCGGGGAGTCATGTCGCCGCAAGGACAAGTGCCGCAAGTGCCAGGGCGACCATCACACCTTGCTTCATTTGCAAGAAGCGCGTCGCATGCCATCTCCAGAGCGATCCCAGACAAGGCGCAGCACCAAGGCCCAAGCGCGACGCTCCGCGCCGCCTTCATCCGCTGGTTCCATCTCCTTATCATCATTAATGGAACACAAAAGGACAACCGTGCTCCCGAGAGCACTCATCCGACTCGGAAACGGCAAGGCGACCCGCGACACTCGGGCACTTTTAGACCCGTGCTGTCCGGTAAGTCTTATCGACGCATCCTTGGCAAAGGCCTCCGGGCTATCCGTCACCCGCGTCGGTAAAGACAACGCTTGCTCGGCTTCAATAAGCTCTAGGACCTCTAGCTTCCAGCGAGAGGTCATCCTGCAAGTGATGCCAAATCTCCGGTATCGAACTCCAACGAAGCCCATCAGCGAGGAACTGAACGAGCCCTTCACCAACATTCGATTGGCAGACGATCGCTGGTTCCAGCCGGAAATCTCCAATCTGGTTTTGGGCTCGGATATATATCCGGACTTAATCCTCCAAGGCGTCCTGCCGAGTCTTGGCGGCGCACCACTGGCCCAAAACACGGTCTTTGGGTGGATATTGTCCGGCTCCTGTGCTCAATAGTCGGAACAGAGCCACGTCCCTCTCCCTTTTTCTTTTGCAATACTGCAAGGCGGGCGGCATGTTCACACAAGAAGTGTATCCGACAGTCGCCATCCAACCGCCATGTAACTCCGGAACCAGTACATGGAACATGTACTGAAATTTCACCACACGTATACTAATACACTTGTAGGTACTCTTGTAATGTACTCTGAAAAAATGAAATAGATGAAAAATAACCTTCAAGCGAACAAAACGTGTTTTTCTTTCAAACCTAAAATAAATTTGTGCAGAGCAGAAACGCTCCCCCAACGACGATTCATTCTATAAAAGTTCACCTGGAAGCCCTGCGGACGCCCTACTACAACAATGCTGATCAAGAATATATATACTTTATGGGGTCGGAGATGTCATTTCACGACAAAATTATAATACCCTCTGCAATAGTATAATAATTGCCGAGTTTGGTCAAAGTATTTTGTTAAACAAAATGTATTTTCATACAAAAACTTAATTTTCGACCGATCGATCCTATGGCACCTATATGATATAGTGGTCCGATCTTAATAGGATGCCGCATATATGTGGGGAGTAACGTAAAACTAATAAATGCCGAGTTTGGCCAAGATATCTTGAAAATCAAAATGTTGTTCATGCAAAAACTTAAATTTCGACCGATCGTCCCTATGGCAGCTATATGATATAGGGGTCCGATCTTAATCAGATTTTGCATATATATGAGTAGTAAAGTAAAATTAATAAATGACGAGTTTGATCAAGATATCTTCAAAAACAAAATGGATTTTCATACAAAAACATAATTGTCGACCGATAGATCCTATGGCACCTATATGACATAGTGGTCCGATCTTAATAGGATGCCGCATATATGTGGGGACTAACGTAAAACTAATAAATGCCGAGTTTGGTCAAGATATCTTGAAAATCAAAATGTTTTTCATACAAAAACTTAAATTTCGAACGATCGTTCCTATGGCAGCTATATGATATAGTGGTTCGATCCAGCTGGTTTTCACATATGAGCTGCGAGCAACAGAAAAAGGGACCTCTGCAAGGGTATAATAATTGCCGAGTTTGGTCAAGATATCTTGATAAATAAAGTGTTTTTTCATACAAAAACTTAATATTCGACCGATCGTTCCTATGCCAGCTATATGATATAGTGGTCCGATCCAGCTGTTTTTCACATATGAGCTGCGTGCAACAGAAAAAGGGACTTCTGCAAAACTTCATTTAGATAGCTTTAAAACTGGGAGATTAGTTCGCATAGAAACAGACAGACGGACAGACGGTCAGACGGACAGGCGGACATGGCTATATCGGCTCGGCTGTTGATGCTGATCAAGAATATATACTTTATGGGGTCGGAGATGTCTCCTTCTATGCGTTACACATTTCACGACAAAATTATAATACCCTTTGCAAGGGAATAATAATTGCCGAGTTTGGTCCAGATATATTTATAAACAAAATGTTTTTTCATACAATAACTTAATTTTCGACCGATCGTTCCCTTGGCAGCTATATGATATAGTGGTCCGATCTTAATAGGATTTTGCATATATATGAGGAGTTAAGTAAAACTAATAATTGCCGAGTTTGGTCAAGATATCTTGAAAAACAATATGTTTTTTATACAAAAACTTAATTTTCGGCCGATCGTTCCTATGGCAGCTATATGACATAGTGGTCCGATCCAGCTGTTTTTCACATATGAGCTGCGTGCAACAGAAAAAGGGACCTCTGGAAGGGTATAATAATTGCCGAGTTTGGTCAAGATATCTTGATAAACAAAGTGTTTTTTTCATACAAAAACTTAATATTCGACCGATCGTTCCTATGGCAGCTATATGATATAGTGGTCCGATCCAGCTGTTTTTCACATATGAGCTGCGTGCAACAGAAAAAGGGACTTCTGCAAAATTTCATTAAGATAGCTTTAAAACTGAGAGACTAGTTCGCATAGAAACAGACGGACAGTCGGTCAGACGGACAGACGGACATACGGACAGACGGACATGGCTATATCGACTCGGCTGTTGATGCTGATCAAGAATATATATACTTTATGGGGTCGGAGATGTCTCCTTCTATGCGTTACACATTTCACGACAAAATTGTAATACCCTCTGCAAGGGTATAATAATTGCCGAGTTTGGTCAAGATATCTTTATAAACAAAATGTTTTTTCATACAAAAACTTAATTTTCGACCGATCGTTCCTATGGCAGCTATATGATATAGTGGTCCGATCTTAATAGGATTTTGCATATATGAGGAGTTAAGTAAAACTAATAATTGCCGAGTTTGGTCAAGATATCTTGATAAACCAAATGTATTTTCATACAAAATCTTAATTTTCGACCGATCGTTCCTATGCCAGCTATATGATATAGTGGTTCTATCCAGCTGTTTTTCACATATGAGCTGCGTGCAACAGAATAAGAGACTTCTGCAAAATTTCATTAAGATAGCTTTAAACTGAGAGACTAGTTCGCATAGAAACAGACGGACAGTCGGTCAGACGGACAGACGGACAGACGGACAGGCGGACATGGCTATATCGACTCGGCTGTTGATGCTGATCAAGAATATATATACTTTATGGGGTCGGAGGTGTCCTCTTCTATGCGTTACACATTTTACGACAAAATTATAATACCTTCTGCAAGGGTATAATTGTCGTTGTTTATCAAGATATCTTGATAAACAAAATGTTTTTTCATACAAAAACTTAATTTTCGACCGATCGTTATGGCAGCTATATGGTATAGTGGTCCGAACTTAATAGGATTTTGCATATATATGAGGAGTTAAGTATAACTAATAATTGCCGAGTTTGGTCAAGATATCTTGATAAACAATATGTTTTTTATACAAAAACTTAATTTTCGACCGATCGTTCCTATGGCAGCTATATGATATAGTGGTCCGATCGAGCTGTTTTTCACATATGAGCTGCGTGCAACAGAAAAAGGGATTTCGGCAAAATTTCATTAAGATAGCTTTAAAACTGAGAGACTAGTTCGCATAGAAACAGACGGACAGTCGGTCAGACGGACAGACGGACAGACGGACAGGCGGACATGGCTATATCGACTCGGCTGTTGATGCTGATCAAGAATATATATACTTTATGGGGTCGGAGATGTCTCCTTCTATGCGTTACACATTTCACGACAAAATTATAATACCCTCTGCAAGGGTAGAGAGAAGCTCTCAGTTGAGAGTGATTGACGTGTTTTACTTGTGCTCCAAGATTTTTATATATTTTTGCGCTTTTGTCCTGCTTTTTATTTCAAAATTTTGCATTTTTCGGTGCTTTATTTAAGAAGCTTTAATAAACTGTGCAAAGTGTTATCTGTTGTGCAGCGTAAGTCTGTTAATTATTACATTTTATAAAACGCGGCATCAGTTCCGTGTTGTTGTTATTGCCTGTTTTGATTCTTTTTCTTTGGTGCTCCCCTGTGCATACACTTGTTTGTGCGTGTGTTCGCTGCATACTTT
The DNA here is from genome assembly GCA_030788265.1 of Drosophila americana. Taxonomy (NCBI): domain Eukaryota; kingdom Metazoa; phylum Arthropoda; class Insecta; order Diptera; family Drosophilidae; genus Drosophila; species Drosophila americana. The sequence continues at coordinate 117,358 of JAURSC010000059.1, read as the reverse complement.
CTGCTTGTGCATCGCGCTCTCGCATACTTTTTCTATTGCTTTTCGCTCCAAACAATTTGGTTGTGTATTTACTTGCTCTATCTTGTGCACCGTTTTCGTTTTGCTCTGTGCTCTCGCAATTTGCATACGCATTAAATAATTATGTTCTGCTGTAAGAAACCGTGCACGTTCAAGCAGGCTGATGATTCTGCACTGCCGCAATTTCTTAATTGCTGGCTGTGTGAGAATATGATGCATGCTAAATGTGCAGGTCTCACTGGGCGTGATTGCGACAAGATCGCTGCTATTGCCAAGAAGGGCTGTGGTGGCTTGCGTTGGTCGTGCCCAGAATGCATCGACAAGCAAATTGATTTCTCTAGAATGTATAATTCTGTGAGAAGTCATTCTTAAAATTAAATAATGTGGCTAAGCAGCTCTCGAGTAATTTTGACTCGAGTTTCGAGCTGCTTGGCAAATATAAATTTGAGTCCCCAACCAATCGCCGGTTGGAGGCTCAACTTTTGCAATTGCCCTCTACGTCTGTTCAGACACCTACTACTTTCTTGTCCCTTCCTAGCAACTTGGAGGTATCTCCAATGTTGTCTTTATCGCCTTCTCCAAGCGACTGTCCAATTACCCCTGTTTCAACCCCTGTACTAGTCCCAGTAGAGCCCGTACCTGATCCCGTCCCAATTAATCAAACTGCCTCAGCCCCATCAGCTCCTGGCCGCAAAGGTAGACCTGCGCGCAATCTTGCCCAGATTGTTAAAAACAATCATTGTGCCTCGTTAGCTCCCCCAACTCCTGTATTACCTACAGCCCCACCAGCGCCTACTTTAATGGTAGTTGCCCCTCGTAGACAAGTCTTTGTGTCTCGACTTTCGTCGGACACCACTTCTGAGTCATTGGCAGCCTATATTGCTAGCAAATCTTCTGCTAGCGTGTCAATAACTAAATTTAATTTCTCCACCCCTCGTGAAATATCATCATTCAAAATAAATGTTTCACATGATATGTTCCCAATCATTTGTGATCCCAAATTTTGGCCTCCACACATGATTGTTCACGAGTTCAAGCCTAAAAAGCGTAACCAGCCTGTCACCCTTCCAGTCCCTTCAATACAGGGTACCATTTCTGCCCCAAAAAACTAGCTTCATCTTCTGACCAAATCTTTATTCATTATCAGAATGTTAGAGGTCTTATTTCAAAACTTAAAAATCTATTCATGGCCAGCACTTCCTTCAATTCGGATATAATAGCATTTTCAGAAACATGGTTGAACTCAACCATATCTGATTTTGAGATTTTATCAAATAACTTTAGTTTGTATCGAAATGATCGGTCGACTCGAGGTGGTGGGGTGTTAATTGCCGTTAAAGCCACTCTCCAGTCTGAACTTTTCTGTTTTAGTACGCCTACTGACGCTGAGATTGTCTCAGTTAAGGTGTCTTTTCCTACACGGAATGTCTATGTAACATGCTCTTATGTCCCACCTTCTTCTGATATTCAAGTTTATATGAAACATATTACTTGTATTAAAGAAGTTTCTTCACACGTGCGTGATAGTGACCTATTTATGGTGTTGGGTGATTTTAATTTGCCCAACATCTCTTGGTCATTATTTACTGCCAAAAATTATCTAGTGCCCTCAGCACAGCACGATTTTATAGACTGCATGCTTGATCTTTCGTTGTTTCAAATCAATTCAATTTCTAATCATTTGACTAGAACACTTGACCTTGTATTTGTTAACGACTACCTTATTTCTAATGTGTCTAGGTCCCCTCCTTTATCTCTTCCTGAGGATGTCTATCATCCAACTTTAGAGATTGCAATGCTAAATTGTAATCCTTTCATTTCGTGCTCATCAGCCAATAAGCCCCGCTATTGCTTTCGCAAAGGAAATTATTCTTTGCTGAATCAGCTTATTTATTCAACCGATTGGTCTTTCTTATATGACTCAGTTGATATGAATACAGCTATTAATTTTTTTTACATCACCCTAATCTCCCTCTTAGATGTGTGTATTCCTAAGTCAATTCCTTCGACTACTTTTTCAAAACCACCCTGGTTTACTACCAGATTATCACATCTAAAAAATGTAAAATCCAAATATTTTAAAAAGTTTAAAAAGTCTGGTTCGTGTACAGACTTGGCTAAATATTCCATAGCCAAGTCGAACTTCTTTCTTCTTAATTCTCAATGCTATGAGAATTATCTAATACGTTGTAAAAGACAATTTTCCCGAAATCCGAGACAGTTTTATAATTTTGTAAACTTGAAGCGTAAATCTTCAAGTTTGCCATCTTCTTTTTTTCTTGGCTTGGATAAAGCTAGCAATGACACTGATTCTGCTAACCTGTTTGCTAATTTTTTCCAATCAACTTACTCTTCAGTCTGTCCTAATACTAATGCTTACCCTTATACTATTTCTTCCGCAAGTTATATACCTCCTCTAATTATTTCACACTCCTCTCTCGTATTAGCTATAAACTCTTTAAAGTCTTCTTACTCTCCTGGGCCGGACAATATTCCAAGTTGTCTACTCAAGGTGTGTAGTTCTTCCCTTCTTTATCCATTGCTAAAGCTTTTTAATCTATCCCTTGAAACTTCTGTCTTTCCATCTCTTTGGAAAGAATCTTATATCATTCCTCTTCACAAGAAAGGTGGGAAGTCTGATATACGAAATTACAGGGGCATTGCAAAACTGTCCGCTATTCCTAAATTATTTGAAAAAATAATCACTTCGAATTTGCAGCATTTCTGCAAATCAGTTGTTTCCCCTGTTCAACACGGATTCGTAAAGAATCGGTCAACTACGACCAATCTGCTTGAGTTTACTTCCTTGGTAAACGATGCTTTCCTTTCGAAAATGCAAACTGATGTCATTTACACTGACTTCAGTAAGGCGTTTGACTCTGTGCACCATGACATTTTACTTTTTAAACTTGACCGAATAGGTTTCCCCCTGTCTCTTCTGCTTTGGATTAATTCTTATTTAAAAGGTAGGACCCAAAGAGTAATGCTGAGGCTGACTACCTCTAAACGCGTTCACGTTACTTCTGGTGTTCCTCAAGGTAGTCATCTTGGACCTTTACTCTTTACCCTTTTTATAAATGATCTCCCCTCTGTCATATCACATGCCCGTGTACTCATGTATGCGGACGATGTCAAACTTTTTCTATCATACACTAATCCCATACATCATTCTCGTCTACAAGACGATTTGAACGCTATGCAACTATGGTGTTCGGCCAATCAATTGCATCTAAACTGTTCAAAGTGTATGTTTATGACTTTTAATCGTACTACACCTTATCTTGTCAGTTATACAATCGACAATATCCCTTTGCAACGTATACTAACAGTTAAGGATCTAGGCGTAATTTTTGATTCTAAACTCTGTTTCAATCTTCACATAGATACCATCGTTAATGAGGCAAAAGGTGTACTTGGATTCATTAAACGATGGTCTAAAGAGTTTAACGATCCTTTTATAACAAAACTTCTGTACATCTCTCTTGTTCGCCCTATCCTTGAATACTGCTCTTGCATTTGGTCTCCACAGTATAACAACAGCCAGGATCGTATTGAATCTGTTCAGAAGCAATTTCTGCCTTTTGCCTTACGAGGTTTAAATTGGGACCCTAATCTTCGGTTGCCATCCTACTCCAGCAGACTGCTTCTTCTCAACCTTCCGTCGTTAACCAACCGTAGGACAATTCTCGGTGTTGTCCTTCTACATAAGTTGATTATTGGCGACATAGATTCTCCTTTTCTGCTAGGGCGTCTTCAATTCTCTGTTCCGGCTAGACCAACCAGAAATTATCGCCCCTTTTTACTATCTACGTGCACAACAGACTACGCTATGCACAATCCTTTTCGCGTGCTATGTAAAAATTATAATAGTTTGCATCACGTTTTCTCTACCGAACTGTCTCTACCCCTAATAAAATCGTTGCTTTCAGGATACCTTCGGGAAGTCGCTGACCATTCCCAGCTATGAGCAGGGGCATAGCTTGCCGGACAGGCTGAAAAATTTTCCCCCACCGGGTCGGTGATTTCCCATTACTTTTCTCTCTGTCCTATCTACTTAACACTCTTTATCTAACTTACATTGCTTTACTTTATTAACAATCTTCTTACTTTCATTTTTCCTATTTATTGTATTTTCTTTATTAATATAGCAAATTAAGATTATTTTAATGCTACTTGAAAACACTTTTTTCCTACTTACAACCTTCTGCTTAGATGTAGGCTCTAATAGCGTCACTGACAAAATTAGCTGTGAAAAGGGGCACAGCTGGCCGGACTGGCAAATAAAACACCTCCATCGGTCGGTGATGCTATTTAGATAATTGTATCCTTTAACTAGGCTTTTAGCATAAAATTCTATTTATATTCTATTGAATAATGAGGAAGACACTCGTTTTGTCGACCATTAATAAATAAATAAATAAATAAATAAATAAATAATAATTACCGAGTTTGGTCAAGATATCTTGATAAACAAAATGCTTTTTCATACAAAAACATAGTTTTCGACCGCTCATTCCTATGGCAGCTATATGATATAGTAGTCTGATCCAGCTGGTTTTGACATTTGTGCTGCGTGCAACAGAAAAAGGAAGCTCTGCAAAGTTTCATTAAAATAGCTTTAATTCGCATAGAAACAGACAGACGGACAGACGGACATGGCTCTATCGACTCGGCTGTTGATGCTGATCAAGAATATATATACTTTATGGGGCCGAAGATGTCCCCTTCTAGGTGTTACACATTTCACGACAAAATTATAATTGGCTGAATGCAGCCAACCAAAACAAAACAAGAGGTTTGAGTCGGGAGCTCCCGACTAGGGGATACCCTGAACCCTCTTCATGCAACATCAAATGCATATATATATTCTATTTTAGAAGCTATATGTTAAATTTGGTTGCTCTTTCTCTTATTATTTACCAAAATTGCCCAAAAAACAGGATATCGATATCGATTTTGTTCGATTGCTTGGAAACGGAGTAAGCTATCGATTATCGGAAACAAACTCGATCTGCGCGGGAACAAGGTGCATCTACATATTAAATTGCAAGTCTCTAGCTTTTATTCTGAGATTCTTGCGTTCATACATACGGACGGACGGACAGACAGACGGACATGGCCTGATCGACTCGGCTATTGATGTTGATCAAGAATATATATACTTTATGAGGTCGGAGATACTTCTTTCTGCCTGTTACATACATTTGCTCAAATACATTATACCCTTTTTAACCGTTTTTAATAGGTTCAGGGTATACAAATACGAAGGGAAAAATTAAAATAGTGAATAAAATTATTCAGCAAATAGATTCCCATGGAATGGACAAAAATCCTTACCACTTTTATTGAAATCAAAAGTAAGTGACGAATCTTAAAGTTTAGTATACCTACCCTGCCAGTAATACAAATCAAAGGGTATAACAGTAAATACCTACATTGTGATACTCAGTCATAATAATCATAAATATACAAATACCCAAAAGACCACACTTAAACATATTAACACTCCAGCACATATGTCATACGATCCACCACTTATATACATACCGATCGTAGCGCGTGGGAATGCTGAGCATGCACTTTACAGCTCAAGAGGTCAAAATATACACAACAGATATATGTTTTCTGCATACACATGCTTACACATAAATATAAGACATAGATATAAGCATTGCATGTTTCGGCTTATCTGAATCCAGCACGAATATATAAGAGGCATTCCTAACCAAAGCGTTCCCGTCTTTAACTATCGAACATATTACATGGCGACCGTGACAGGACTCATAGGAGTAGTCTCCCGTCAATTAGAGTGTGAAAACGTGACGCTCCACAGGAACGGCAAATAAAACCCCGTTACAGAGACATCCTTTCGCAGGATACAAACCAAAATATAAAATATATACACACACGCGCAACAATAATAGCAGAAAAAATTAAAACAAATTAAATGAGAGCCGAATGTGCAATGTGAAAGAAAGCTTAAAATATTGTGCGTGTGTGCCCGTGTGCGTTTGTGTGTGCGTTTGTTGATGTAAATACCACGCTGAACGCCGAAAATAAAGCAGCAGAAATCAACGAAGTTGAAGTCAACGTAGCCGCCAACGAGGCGGCCACTCGCCAAAAAGCAAAGGCAATCTAACTGAAAATAATTGATGGCAGAGGAGCTCAAGTTCGAGACAGCTGTTCCTATTGAAAAAAGGGATTTGTCAGATGACAAGAAATTTGATGTCATCAAAAATTATCCTGCCCCTCAGGATGCGGACAGCGCGAGACGATTTGTAGCATTCTGCAATTATTATCGTCGATTTATAAAAAACTTCGTCGATTATTCACGGTACATAACTAGATTATGTAAAAAGAATGTTCCTTTTGAATGGTCAAGTGAATGCCAAAACGCATTCCAATACTGTAGAGAAAAACCTATGCACCCCACATTATTACAATATCCTGATCTTCGTAAAGAATTTTGCATTATAACAGATGCTAGTAAACAAGCTTGCGGAGCGGTTCTATCTCAGAACCGAGACGGAATTCAGCTTCCAATAGTTTATGCATCTCGTTCACTTACAAAAGGGGAAAGCAATAAGTGCACAACAGAACCTGAGTTAGCGGCAATTCATTGGGCAATTACCCATTTTAGACCATATATTTATGGCAAACACTTTACTATTACGGATCACAGACCATTGACATCTTTTTTCTATGACAAATCCCAGCTCGAAATTAACTCGCATCTGGCTAGAGCTTGAAGAATACGACTTCACAGTAGAATACCTAAAGGGGAAAGATAATTTTGTAACAGATGCACTTTCGCGTATTAATATTAAAGAACTGAAAGATATGTAACATAAAGTCCTAAATGTCACTATCAGACGACATAGTAGACAAAATAAAAACTGTACAGTAGAAAATTATGAACTGCCAAGGAAAAGTCACTAAAATGAATCCAAGCCCAACGTACATGAAGTCATTACAAATGATGAAGTACGAAAAGTAGTGACCTTTCGCATAACAGAATCTTAATGTTTATTTAAACATGGAAATAAAATTATCGCGAGAATTGAAGTTAGCGATTTATATACCAATGGAATTCTCGACCTAGGTAAGTTCTTCCAAAGGCTCGAAAAAGAGGCCGGTATATTAAAAATCAGCCAACTCAAAGTGGCACTGAGCGAAAAGATCTTTGAATCAGTTTCAATGGATTCTTTTAAAAATATGGGCAATGAGATATTAAAATTTTTAAGAGTAGCGCTACTCAAGACGGTGACCCAAATAACAGATGAAAAAGAGATACAACAATATTGTCACATACCAAGACGACCCAATTCAAGGAGGCCACAGTGGCATAACAAAAACGCTACCAAAAATAGAAAAATATAACTCGTTATATAAAGTACTTGTAAGAAATGAAGCAGGACACAAATTAGACCCAGTATATTTAGGACCATATATAGTAGAAACGAAAAAGAAAGAAAGGCTATCTTCGGCACGCCGAAGATCTAATACCTTTGCAGACCCAACCTTTTCATATGCTTATAGTGCTTTGTCTTTATCTAAGAAGCACAGGGAAAAGAGTTAATGCCGAGTTTGGTCAAGATATCTTGATAAACAAAAAAGGTTTTTAATCAAAAACCTAGTTTTCGACTGATCGTTCCTATGGTAACTTTATGATATATGGGTTACACATTTCACGACAAAATTATAATACCCTCTGCAAGGGTATAAAAGGACACTACTACTGGAAAAATATGACACGTCATATAAAAGAGTACTTACGTAGATGTCAAAAATGCCAAATATCACACGAAAACTCCTTTGACTATCACAGAAACACCTGTGAATGCTTGCGATATAGTGATACTAGATACAGTTGGTCCGCTACCTAAATCGGAAAATGGCAATGAATATATAGTCACATTAATTTGTGACCTTACAAAATACTTAGTAGCCAATCCAATAAAAAGCAAAAGCGCAAATAATGTCGCAAAGGCTATATTCAAAAATTTCATACTCAAATTCGGTCCAATGAAGACGGTTATCTCGGACATGGGAACAGAGTATAAAAACCAGATTTTAACTAATTAATGCAAATATATGAAGATCGAGAATTTCACCTCTACTGCATATCATCACCAAACATTAGGGACAATAGAACGAAGATATCGAACATTTAATGAATACATTCGTTATTACTCAACAAAAAGATTCTTATGGAATGAACAAAAATCCTTACAACCTTAATTGAAATCAAAAGTAAGTTTGACAAATCTTAAAGTTTAGTATCCCTACCCTGCCAGTAATACAAATCAAAGGGTATAACAGTAAATACATACATTGTGACGCTCAGTCATAATAATCATAAATATACAAATACCCAAAAGACCACACTTAAGCATCATGTCCGTTGGCTCTGGGTGTTCAAACAGCATTAAAACTTGTTTACAGAACTTCCAAAATCTTTTGAGGTGAAAGCTGTTTTTCGACCGGAGAGAATTCTTTGTGGCATCCCCAGATAGCTGGTTACTTCTTTAAGGATATCGATGACGTGCTTGGTTGCTGTGCTTTTAACGGCGCGCATAATCGTAAATTTGGTGAATGCATCGACACAAACAAGTATGTGCTCGTTGCGTTTCGAACTCTTTGGAAATGGTCCCAGGTGGTCGATATGAACCGTTGAAAATGGTATTGGCTTGATGTCATCATAATATTGTCCCTCTTTGCGACCAACTCGTTGCTTAAAAAATGCGCCGTCCACACAGGACTTTATATAGCCTTTGCATGCGTGGAAACCAAAATAAATTTGTAATACGGCTCATTGTTTTCTCAACGCTCATATGACCTGATTTATCATGACATTCATAAAGGATCTGATACCGTAGCTGCTTAGGCACAACCCACAAGAATTTGTTGTTGTATTTGCGATAGAGCCGATCTAGTTCAATGACATACTCGTCATATTCGGTTACTTTGGCGGATTTCATATCGGTTACAATGTTTTGGATCTTTTCATCTTAAAGTTATAAAGCAAATAACCAATCCGGTTCCGTCCATGATTGTTTTTGATATCTTTAAGCTGGCTGTTTTATCAACTTCGTGCTTAAAATTAGAAAGAAGCTTAGCAATCTTGGAACTACTTGTTTCTGTATGCTGAACTGCTCTTTTGCTCTCAAAAGCCGTTTTTCCATTTGTGAAGGTAAACGTGAGGTGCGCATCGATTATAACATCCTCTCCCAGCAAGAAGTCTTCCTGTAAGATCTCATCATCGGTGATGTAAACTTGGGCCTTAACGATCCTTCCGTCGATCAATATATCTAAAATCTCAGATCCATTGACATCTTTTTTCTATGACAAATCCCAGCTCGAAATTAACTCGCATCTGGCTAGAGCTTGAAGAATACGACTTCACAGTAGAATACCTAAAGGGGAAAGATAATTTTGTAACAGATGCACTTTCGCGTATTAATATTAAAGAACTGAAAGATATGTAACATAAAGTCCTAAATGTCACTATCAGACGACATAGTAGACAAAATAAAAACTGTACAGTAGAAAATTATGAACTGCCAAGGAAAAGTCACTAAAATGAATCCAAGCCCAACGTACATGAAGTCATTACAAATGATGAAGTACGAAAAGTAGTGACCTTTCGCATAACAGAATCTTAATGTTTATTTAAACATGGAAATAAAATTATCGCGAGAATTGAAGTTAGCGATTTATATACCAATGGAATTCTCGACCTAGGTAAGTTCTTCCAAAGGCTCGAAAAAGAGGCCGGTATATTAAAAATCAGCCAACTCAAAGTGGCACTGAGCGAAAAGATCTTTGAATCAGTTTCAATGGATTCTTTTAAAAATATGGGCAATGAGATATTAAAATTTTTAAGAGTAGCGCTACTCAAGACGGTGACCCAAATAACAGATGAAAAAGAGATACAACAATATTGTCACATACCAAGACGACCCAATTCAAGGAGGCCACAGTGGCATAACAAAAACGCTACCAAAAATAGAAAAATATAACTCGTTATATAAAGTACTTGTAAGAAATGAAGCAGGACACAAATTAGACCCAGTATATTTAGGACCATATATAGTAGAAACGAAAAAGAAAGAAAGGCTATCTTCGGCACGCCGAAGATCTAATACCTTTGCAGACCCAACCTTTTCATATGCTTATAGTGCTTTGTCTTTATCTAAGAAGCACAGGGAAAAGAGTTAATGCCGAGTTTGGTCAAGATATCTTGATAAACAAAAAAGGTTTTTAATCAAAAACCTAGTTTTCGACTGATCGTTCCTATGGTAACTTTATGATATATGTGTTACACATTTCACGACAAAATTATAATACCCTCTGCAAGGGTATAAAAGGACACTACTACTGGAAAAATATGACACGTCATATAAAAGAGTACTTACGTAGATGTCAAAAATGCCAAATATCACACGAAAACTCCTTTGACTATCACAGAAACACCTGTGAATGCTTGCGATATAGTGATACTAGATACAGTTGGTCCGCTACCTAAATCGGAAAATGGCAATGAATATATAGTCACATTAATTTGTGACCTTACAAAATACTTAGTAGCCAATCCAATAAAAGCAAAAGCGCAAATAATGTCGCAAAGGCTATATTCAAAAATTTCATACTCAAATTCGGTCCAATGAAGACGGTTATCTCGGACATGGGAACAGAGTATAAAAACCAGATTTTAACTAATTAATGCAAATATATGAAGATCGAGAATTTCACCTCTACTGCATATCATCACCAAACATTAGGGACAATAGAACGAAGATATCGAACATTTAATGAATACATTCGTTATTACTCAACAAAAAGATTCTTATGGAATGAACAAAAATCCTTACAACCTTAATTGAAATCAAAAGTAAGTTTGACAAATCTTAAAGTTTAGTATCCCTACCCTGCCAGTAATACAAATCAAAGGGTATAACAGTAAATACATACATTGTGACGCTCAGTCATAATAATCATAAATATACAAATACCCAAAAGACCACACTTAAGCATCATGTCCGTTGGCTCTGGGTGTTCAAACAGCATTAAAACTTGTTTACAGAACTTCCAAAATCTTTTGAGGTGAAAGCTGTTTTTCGACCGGAGAGAATTCTTTGTGGCATCCCCAGATAGCTGGTTACTTCTTTAAGGATATCGATGACGTGCTTGGTTGCTGTGCTTTTAACGGCGCGCATAATCGTAAATTTGGTGAATGCATCGACACAAACAAGTATGTGCTCGTTGCGTTTCGAACTCTTTGGAAATGGTCCCAGGTGGTCGATATGAACCGTTGAAAATGGTATTGGCTTGATGTCATCATAATATTGTCCCTCTTTGCGACCAACTCGTTGCTTAAAAAATGCGCCGTCCACACAGGACTTTATATAGCCTTTGCATGCGTGGAAACCAAAATAAATTTGTAATACGGCTCATTGTTTTCTCAACGCTCATATGACCTGATTTATCATGACATTCATAAAGGATCTGATACCGTAGCTGCTTAGGCACAACCCACAAGAATTTGTTGTTGTATTTGCGATAGAGCCGATCTAGTTCAATGACATACTCGTCATATTCGGTTACTTTGGCGGATTTCATATCGGTTACAATGTTTTGGATCTTTTCATCTTAAAGTTATAAAGCAAATAACCAATCCGGTTCCGTCCATGATTGTTTTTGATATCTTTAAGCTGGCTGTTTTATCAACTTCGTGCTTAAAATTAGAAAGAAGCTTAGCAATCTTGGAACTACTTGTTTCTGTATGCTGAACTGCTCTTTTGCTCTCAAAAGCCGTTTTTCCATTTGTGAAGGTAAACGTGAGGTGCGCATCGATTATAACATCCTCTCCCAGCAAGAAGTCTTCCTGTAAGATCTCATCATCGGTGATGTAAACTTGGGCCTTAACGATCCTTCCGTCGATCAATATATCTAAAATCTTAGATTCAGTAAGAAATCGTGTACTACCGCAATACTCGACTCAACGGCCAGAATGTGGTTTGACTCTTCACCAAGACTCCATACGACATGGCACGACTTTGCAGACGCACTTCGAGACGAATTTGGTGTTACACCAGATGAAGCAGAAATACACTAAGTCATAAGAGACAATAAAGAAATATTGTTTTCGTATGTCCGCCCTGGAAGTTCGATTTAATCTTAGCGAGGCAGCTGTAATACGATACATACGATCAGGTCTTCAGCACTGTGAACTGTAGCAGAGTATCGCAGCAATGCATTTCTCAACAAGGAAGCAGATGCGAGAAACGGTGAAATCCTATTTTGCCAATAGAGGTAGACAACATGAAGTCAGAGACAACACAGCTCTAAAGTATAGCAACGTTGAATAAAGGCCTGAGAAAAATTCAAAGACAATGAAACCAAAGTCAGCACTCAAATGTTATAATTGCAACGGGTATGGTCGCTTTGCGAATCAGTGTCCAAAAGAACCGAAATGTCAGCGGTATACCAATTGCAACAAATTCCACCCGAGTAACGTCAAGGGCAAGTCAGCTGAAGTAAATGTAAATCGTCTTAGGGTCATAAATAGAGACAAATGGTTCTCTGAACAGATAATCGTCCAAAAACAACCTTACGTCGCTTTTATAGATACTGGTAGCCAAGTGAGTATGGTTCGCAAGTGGGTTGCTCAGTATATTAATGCGGATCGTCAAAAATGCTCAATTCGTATAAGAGGCATTTGCGGTAGTACACGATTTCTTACTGAATCTAGATATATTGATCGACGGAAGGATCGTTAAGGCCCAAGCTTACATCACCGATAATGAGATCTTACATGAAGACATGAAACGGATTTTGAGAGCAAAAGAGCAGTTCAGCATACAGAAACAAGTGATTCCAAGATTGCAAAGCTTCTTTATAATTTTAAGCACGAAGTTGATAAAGCAGCCAGCTTAAAGATATCAAAAACAATCATGGATGAACCGGATTGGTTATTTGCTTTACTTCAAGATGAAAAGATCCAAAACATTGTAACCGATATGAAATCCGCCAAAGTAACCGAATATGACGAGTATGTCATTGAACTAGATCGGCTCAATCGCAAATACAACAACAAATTCTTGTGGGTTGTGCCTAAGCAGCTACGGTATCAGATCCTTTATGAATGTCATAATAAATCAGGTCATATGAGCGTTGAGAAAACAATGAGCCGTATTACAAATTTATTTTGGTTTCCACGCATGCAAAGGCTATATAAGGTCCTGTGTGGACTGCGCATTTTTTAAGCAACGAGGTGGTCGCAAGGAGGGACAATATCATTATGACGAAATCAAGCCAATACCATTTTCAACGGTTCATATCGACCATCTGGGACCATTTCCAAAGAGTTCGAAACGCAACGAGCACATACTTGTTTGTTTCGATTTACCAAATTTACGATTATGCGCGCCGTTAAAAGCACAGCAACCAAGCACGTCATCGATATCCTCAAAGAAGTAACCAGCTATCTTGGGATGATACAAAGAATTGTCTCCGATCGAAAAACAGCTTTCACCTCAAAAGATTTTGGAAAGTTCTGTACAGACAATAATATTAAACACGTTTTAATGCTGTTCGAACACCCAGAGCCAGCGGACAAACGGACATGATGCTTAAGTGTGGTCTTTTGGGTATTTGTATATTTATGATTATTATTACTTAGTATCACAATGTAGGTATATGCTGTTATACCCTTTGATTTGTATTACTGGCAGGGTAGGTATACTAAACTTTAAGATTTGTCAAACTTACTATTGATTTCAATAAAAGTGGTAAGGATTTTTGTCCATTCCATGGGAATCTATTTGCTGAATAATTTTATTCACTATTTTAATTTTTCCCTTCCTATTTGTATACCCTGAACCCATTAAAAACGGCTATAAAGACTATAATGTATTTGAGCAAATGCATGTAACAGGCAGAAGGAAGCATCTCCGACCTCATAAAGTATATATATTCTTGATCAGCATCAATAGCTTGTCGATCTAGCCATGTCCGTCTGTCTGTCCGTCCGTCCGTATGTATGAACGCAAGGATCTCAGAACCTATCAGAGCTAGAGACTTGCAATAATATATGTAGATGCTCCTAGTTCCCGCGCAGATCGAGTTTGTTTCCGATAATCGATAGCTTGCTCCGTTTCGAAGCAATCGATAAAAATCAATATCGATATCCTGTTTTTCGAGCATTTTTGGTACATAATAAGAGCTAGAGCAACCAAACTTAACATATAGCTTCTAAAATAGAATATATATATGCATTTGATGTTGAAAGAAGAGGGTTCAGGGTATACCCTGGTCCCGACTAGAACCTCTTAATTGTTTTGTTTTGGTTGGCTGGTATTCGGGGTATTTCCTAGTGGGAGGTTCCTCTTACTTGTTTTCGTTTAGTTGGTAATATTAATACCCTTGCAGAGGGAGAGAAAAACAGCTGGATCGGACCACTATATCATATAGCTGCCATAGGAACGATCGGTCGAAAATTAAGTTTTTGTAAGAGAAAAGATTTTGTTTATCAAGATATCTTGACCAAACTCAGCATTTATTAGTTTTACTTTACTCCTCATATATATGCAAAATCCTATTGAAATCGGACCACTATATCATATAGCTGCCATAGGAACGATCGGTCGAAAATTAAGTTTTTGTATGAAAATACATTTTGTTTAAGAAGATATCTTGACCAAACTCGGCAATTATTAGTTTTACTAAGCTCCTCATATACTGCATTTACTATTTTCCCGGTACTTTTTAGAAGGGCAAAGCACTATGAGCATTATGAAAAGGTTGAGTCTGCAAGGGTATTAGATCTTCGGCGTGCCGAATAAAGCCCTTCTTTCTCGTTTTAAATTTTTTTTTATTTAATAATACTCAATTATTGCTGTGGCTGTTGAGTAGAGGCGGTGTCATGTGTTGTGACTGTCGCGAGTTCTAGCCCTGTCGAGGAAACTATATTTTTTCAATTTGGCTGCTGTGGCTGTTGAGTAGAGACGGCGGCAAGTAGTGCGGTTAGTTTCAAGCTGCCAAGGAAACATTTTCTTTTTATTTAGCTTTATTACTTCAATCGAGCGCGCTGCGCAAAGTGGATTTGGTGTTAGAATAAGAGGGTCCAGCGTATTTCTTAGTCGGGAACTCCGGACCAGAACTTTCTTTTCATACAAAAGTTATTGTTAAAATTATTATGATTATTGTTTTCGAGCATTATTTTGCTCTTATATGCCAACTCTAACCTATAACTTGATTCCTTTGCGTAAACATCTATATTATATAGAAGCTTAATGTGCTCATTTACACTATTAAATGCCTTGTTAAAATTAGGTTTCCTACTAAAAATTAATTCAAAGGGACAGTAGTCATGCGTTGTGGATGGTTATGTATTAAAACAATATACAAAGTATTGTAACCAAACATCCCAATCAGTTTTATCAACTGATATATTAGAACGAATGAATTATTTCAATGTTCTATGTCTTCATCCCAAGGTTCTTAAAATCTTCAAGAACTGAATTTTTATACTCTGTACCCATGCCCGTAATAAACGTTTTCTTTGGACCGTAAAAAAATAAAATCTTCGAATATAGGTTAAGCTATGAGTTTTGCATTTTTATTTGGAAAAGGAATGGCAACAAGATAGTTTGTTGTACCATATCAGCGTAACTGTATTCATTGCCTTGCTCTGATTTTCGTAGTGGACCGATCGTGTCTACTATTAATCAATTAAAAGCATTGATTGGGTTTACCTAAATTTTTAAATGAGTTTTTGTGTGTTGTCACTTTTGATTTTTGACAAAAATATTGTGTTTTGACCTTGGCAAAGGTTTTTGTAATGCATGACCTCCTTGTATTGGATCATTATGAAATGTAGACAAAATAGCTTCTTTTTATACCCTGAACCCATTGAAAATTGTCGCTTTCATTCGTAAATTGTTTGGCTGTTTTACCTGATTGGTATACATTTGCCATTTTAGCTTTACTAGGTTCGATGTTTAACCGACAATTTCCTCCTGCAATATATTAATAATATCTACGATCTTAGTCTCATTTTGAACTTTGACTTTATTACTTCAATTGCAATGCTTGCATAGGGTCCGTTTGTCAGGTTGTCCAATTTGATTGCTGTAATAAATCTTTGAAACTGCTTGCTTTCTGGAACTGCTTGTGAAATTTCTCTGAATTCCCCTTGGTCAGCTGATTCGTCAGTCATTTTAAAACATTTTTGTTCTGTTACACTGGAATTTAAATCGGACTCTGAACCTTGATCTGAAAATTCAACTGTTAGGACAGCTGCTAGATCGTTAACATCTTTTCCCTCTATATCAGTATCTGAATTGTTTCCCGATTCAATCTCTTCGCGCTCTGTCTTCTGGTCTGTCGATTCATGTTTTCACCTGTTTTGAATGTAAAGGGGCTGCTTAGAATTGTTGGGATTTCTATATCTAAGCTATATTACTCTGTTATTGATATCAAGTTTGATCTAAGCCTTATAAATACTTTTTATACCTCTGACCAGTCTAACTTTTTCTTATTGTTATGTATTAGTATACGTACTCCATTAAAGCATGTTTAACAGTAATCTCTTGCATGACTGTTTTGCGCTAGCGACCTTTAAGATTTGTCAAACTTGCATTTGACTTCAATAAATGTGTAAGGATTTTTGACCACCTATTTGCAGAAAAATGTTATTTACTATTCTATTTTTTCCCTTCCAATTCCTTCCATTAAAACGGCTTAAAAGGGTATATTGTATATGTGCATAATGCAAGTGTATGTAACAGACAGAAGGAAGCATCTCCGACCTCATAAAGTATATATATTCTTGATCATCATCAATAGCCGAGTCGATCTAGCCATGTCCGTCTGTCTGTCCGTCCGTCCGTCCGTCCGTATGTATGAAGGCAAACATATCAGAACCTATAAGAGATAGAGAAATTTTAGATTTAGGTGCTCCTAGTGCCTGCGTAGATGGAATTTGTTTCCGATAATCGATAACTTACTCCGTTTCCAAGTAATCGATAAGAATCGATATAGACATCCTGTTTTTTGAGCAAATTGGGTAAATAATAAGAGCTAGAGTCACCAAACATGATGTGTTGCTTCTAGAATATTATATATATGTCAAGTATCTTGCATTTTATACCTATCGCCACCTCCCCGGTACCACCTCAGAGCTATAAATCAGGTAAATAACCAAACTTATATGGCCAACCAATTTAAGCCCCAATTTAGATGCAATTGAATTTTTCAGAATACACAAATATTCTATGGTACTGTAAAAATTTCATAAAGATCGGTTAAGAAAAAACCAAAGGTGTATGCAACTGAGAAATTGGATGGGGGATGTATACATGTACACAAACATTCATGCGCGAACTTCAGCCGTGCAAATAGTCGGTTAGGGAATCATCCCACCCCAGTTCTTGGAGCCAGATCTCTTGCATGAAAATCTTTTCTCGAACTATCACAGGTGCTAGCCATCCAGCAGGATCGAACAATTTCGCAATCCGTGATAGTACTTCACGTTTAGTGAGCGACGGCTGAGATTCCATTTTGGACAGAGCAAAGAAAAACTGGTCTGTTGTGGCTTACCATCGAACGCCTAGCGTTTTTACGACGATTTCTAAGAAATCCGCGAACAGTAAGTGGTCCCTTGTCTTTCTTGACTTTCTCAGAGGGAACCCGGCTCTGTCGAGTGCCATGCGGAGTTGTTCAATGGCTGAAATTGCTTGTTGCTTCGTGTATGCCCCTGCTATAACATCATCGTCATACTTATAATTTTCAATTATATAATCTTAAACGACACCACCTGACATTTCGTTTTGTGCACTTTATACACATATAAGCGACCTCCGTCGCTTTGCCTACTTTTTCGGTCGCTTAAAGTCTTTACTCATTCGCGCGGTACTTATGTAAAAGCTATTGCCGTTGCTTCGTTACAAAGCTTGACACTTGCGTTCGCTAAAGTTATTACAGCTACTGTTCTTTGAACGGTTTGCATGTACTAGCGATCACCGTTGGTAGTTATTCAGCTAGTTTCGCACACGCTTTCTATCAGCGCTTCTAATGGCAACTGAAAATAATACCTCCAGTGCAGTGCCCTCTGCAAACAGGGCGACTTTTCTGAAGCGCAAAGCCATTTCCATTTAAGACAGTTTGCTAACACTTCGAAATGCTCTAACTAATTCGCTACTAAGTGCAATTGATTCGTGCGGTCTTAGTGTTAGGCTGAAGCAAATCGAACGGCCTTAGACCTCATTTACTTACTCACACTAGCCTCGAAAAACTAGACTTTGATGAAATCGGTAACCAATTGCGTGAGGACTTCGACAAGTTAGCAGTTTCTATGGAAATTTCGGTTCGGAGTGAAATTGCGAAACGTGTCTCAATATTGCCCTGCTGAGCATTTCGCAACCAGTCTGTGCTGCCCTCGCAGACAGTTAGAGCTAAGGTACCGCCGACACTACCCTCAATAAAGTTGCCTACGTTCAGTGGTGGTTACACAGAATGGGCCGACTTTTTTTCAATATTCACAACCGCCAAAGAAAATCATTTTGATTTAGCAGATATCTAAAAGCTGCATCATCTTCGATCGTGCCTGAAGGATTCAGCGCTGGATGCTACTCGATCATTGGAAATAACCAACGATAATTATGCCATAGCACTTAATTTATTGTAGAAAAGCTTTAATAATAGACGGTTGGTCTTTCTTTGGCTACGTTTCTGGAGCAGAGATGCCGAACAATGGAAACAGTAAATTTTGCTATGGCAAAATATGCCCCCAGCCATCAGGGGGGAAAAATTAGGCCAAATTAGACTAACCACGACGCCTCTGTCTGCGTCTATTTCAGAAGTGATGTTGTCGTGTTGGCTACGGCGATGATCTTTGTTAAAAATCGCTCCGGCACTTTGATACCTTGTCGTGCCCTTTTGGATTCCGGTTCTCAGCTTCGCCTTATAACGTCGCGCCTTGCTCAACAGCTTCAGCTAATAAAGCACAAGTCCTCAGCCATTGTCTCTGGTCTAGGAGGTTCTCGTTTTAAAACAGAAGGAAACACGGTCACTATCACAATACAGTCTCAAGTCTCTGAATACTCAACATGCCTCACAGCTCTGGTAGCGCCTAACATAACTGATAGTCAACCGAGTTTTACTATCAACACGACGAATTGGAACATTCCCGATAACATGAAACTTGCAGATCTGTCTTTCTTTAAACCTCAAAGCGTGGACTTGCTGCTTGAAGCTAGCCTGTTTTACGACCTTCTCAGCGTCGGCCAGATAGGGCTTCTCCCAGGACTACCGTGTCTTCAAAAAACACGGCTTGGCTGGGTAGTTTCTGGAGGCGGACCGCGCTTGAGTGGTTCTACGTTAATGGCAAAGCACACTGCGGGCAAACTCCATTCAAGTTCTGAAGAACGTGCTGATGAATTGCTCCGCAGATTTTGGGAGATAGAATCCTGCTTGGAAATAACACCTATCACTTCAAAGGAAGAAAATATTTGTGAATAACATTTCGGAAAGACTCATGTCAGATTACCTAGTGGCCAATATTCAGTTCGTTTATCCTTCAAGCGAAGCTTGGAATGTCTGGGGACGTCATACCAACAAGCCTTTCGTCGATTCCTGACCCTGGAACGGAAACTACAAAATCGTCCAGATCTGAAGATTCAATATTCAAGCTTTCTAAAGGAATACTTGGATCTTGGTCATGTGTCGACTGTTGTCACTTTGTCACTACTTTCTTCCTCATCACTGTGTCTTTAAAGAAGACAGTTCAACGACAAAGTTGCGAGTCGTTTTCGACGGCTCAGCAGCTCATTAGGTTATTCATTAAATGAACTACATGCACCATCAGCTTGGCATGATCTTTGCAGTTTTCAGAAGGCACAGCTTCTTAAATTTCCTTGAAAAACATCAGCCAGATGTCAGCTGTTGTGTTCCAAATCGCATGAATCTCCTCTGAAAACAATCACAATTCCAAAGCTGGAGCTCTGTGACGCCGTCTTATTATACCCTGAATCCATTAAAAATGGGTATAAGGGTATATTGTATTTGTGCAAAATCCAAATGTATGTATCAGGCAGAAGGAAGCATCTCCGACCCCATAAAGTATATATATTCTTGATAAGCATCAATAGCCGAGTCGATCTAGCCATGTCCGTCTGTCTGTCCGTCCGTATGTATGAGCCAAAGGATCTCAGAACCTATAAGAGCTAGAGACTGAAATTTTAGATGTAGATGCTCCTAGTTCCCGCGCAGATCGAGTTTGTTTCCGATAATCGATAACTTACTCCGTTTCCAAGCAATCGATAAAAATCTATATCGACATCCTGTTTTTTTTAGCAAATTGGGTAAATAATAAGAGCTAGAGCCACCAAACATGATAAGTTGCTTCTAGAATATTATAGATATTTCAAGTATCTTTCATTTCATACCTATCGCCACCTCTCCGCTACCACCGCAGAGCTATAAATCAGGTAAAACTTATATGGCCAACCAATTTAAGCCCCAATTTAGATGCAATTGAATTTTTCAGAATACACAAATATTCTATGGTACTGTAAAAAATTTCATAAAGATCGGTTAAGAAAAAACCAAAGGTGTATGCAACTGAGAAATTGGATGGGGGATGTATACATGTACACAAACATTCATGCGCGAACTTCAGCCGTGCAAATAGTCGGTTAGGGAATCATCCCACCCCAGTTCTTGGAGCCAGATCTCTTGCATGAAAATCTTTTCTCGAACTATCACAGGTGCTAGCCATCCAGCAGGATCGAACAATTTCGCAATCCGTGATAGTACTTCACGTTTAGTGAGCGACGGCTGAGATTCCATTTTGGACAGAGCAAAGAAAAACTGGTCTGTTGTGGCTTACCATCGAACGCCTAGCGTTTTTACGACGATTTCTAAGAAATCCGCGAACAGTAAGTGGTCCCTTGTCTTTCTTGACTTTCTCAGAGGGAACCCGGCTCTGTCGAGTGCCATGCGGAGTTGTTCAATGGCTGAAATTGCTTGTTGCTTCGTGTATGCCCCTGCTATAACATCATCGTCATACTTATAATTTTCAATTATATAATCTTAAACGACACCACCTGACATTTCGTTTTGTGCACTTTATATACATATAAGCGATCTCCGTCGCTTTGCCTACTTTTTCGGTCGCTTAAAGTCTTTACTCATTCGCGCGGTACTTATGTAAAAGCTATTGCCGTTGCTTCGTTACAAAGCTTGACACTTGCGTTCGCTAAAGTTATTACAGCTACTGTTCTTTGAACGGTTTGCATGTACTAGCGATCACCGTTGGTAGTTATTCAGCTAGTTTCGCACACGCTTTCTATCAGCGCTTCTAATGGCAACTGAAAATAATACCTCCAGTGCAGTGCCCTCTGCAAACAGGGCGACTTTTCTGAAGCGCAAAGCCATTTCCATTTAAGACAGTTTGCTAACACTTCGAAATGCTCTAACTAATTCGCTACTAAGTGCAATTGATTCGTGCGGTCTTAGTGTTAGGCTGAAGCAAATCGAACGGCCTTAGACCTCATTTACTTACTCACACTAGCCTCGAAAAACTAGACTTTGATGAAATCGGTAACCAATTGCGTGAGGACTTCGACAAGTTAGCAGTTTCTATGGAAATTTCGGTTCGGAGTGAAATTGCGAAACGTGTCTCAATATTGCCCTGCTGAGCATTTCGCAACCAGTCTGTGCTGCCCTCGCAGACAGTTAGAGCTAAGGTACCGCCGACACTACCCTCAATAAAGTTGCCTACGTTCAGTGGTGGTTACACAGAATGGGCCGACTTTTTTTCAATATTCACAACCGCCAAAGAAAATCATTTTGATTTAGCAGATATCTAAAAGCTGCATCATCTTCGATCGTGCCTGAAGGATTCAGCGCTGGATGCTACTCGATCATTGGAAATAACCAACGATAATTATGCCATAGCACTTAATTTATTGTAGAAAAGCTTTAATAATAGACGGTTGGTCTTTCAGGCCCATATACTTGAGATATTGTGGCTCAAAAGGGGGCAGATCGATCGGCCGTGTCGCTAAGACCAATTCGACCAATTCAACGCACATATTCGCGCATTAAAGAGCATGGGCAACTCCAATAAGATCGTTGGATGCATCATTGTGCGGATTATTTTACAAAAGCTGGACCCAACATCACAAGCCAAGTGGGAAGAAAGGCTATAGGTTTCGTCTTTCGTCAACTTAAAACCATCTTGGGAGCAATGGCTACGTTTCTGGAGCAGAGATGCCGAACAATGGAAACAGTAAATTTTGCTATGGCAAAATATGCCCCCAGCCATCAGGGGGGAAAAATTAGGCCAAATTAGACTAACCACGACGCCTCTGTCTGCGTCTATTTCAGAAGTGATGTTGTCGTGTTGGCTACGGCGATGATCTTTGTTAAAAATCGCTCCGGCACTTTGATACCTTGTCGTGCCCTTTTGGATTCCGGTTCTCAGCTTCGCCTTATAACGTCGCGCCTTGCTCAACAGCTTCAGCTAAAAGCACAAGTCCTCAGCCATTGTCTCTGGTCTAGGAGGTTCTCGTTTTAAAACAGAAGGAAACACGGTCACTATCACAATACAGTCTCAAGTCTCTGAATACTCAACATGCCTCACAGCTCTGGTAGCGCCTAACATAACTGATAGTCAACCGAGTTTTACTATCAACACGACGAATTGGAACATTCCCGATAACATGAAACTTGCAGATCTGTCTTTCTTTAAACCTCAAAGCGTGGACTTGCTGCTTGAAGCTAGCCTGTTTTACGACCTTCTCAGCGTCGGCCAGATAGGGCTTCTCCCAGGACTACCGTGTCTTCAAAAAACACGGCTTGGCTGGGTAGTTTCTGGAGGCGGACCGCGCTTGAGTGGTTCTACGTTAATGGCAAAGCACACTGCGGGCAAACTCCATTCAAGTTCTGAAGAACGTGCTGATGAATTGCTCCGCAGATTTTGGGAGATAGAATCCTGCTTGGAAATAACACCTATCACTTCAAAGGAAGAAAATATTTGTGAATAACATTTCGGAAAGACTCATGTCAGATTACCTAGTGGCCAATATTCAGTTCGTTTATCCTTCAAGCGAAGCTTGGAATGTCTGGGGACGTCATACCAACAAGCCTTTCGTCGATTCCTGACCCTGGAACGGAAACTACAAAATCGTCCAGATCTGAAGATTCAATATTCAAGCTTTCTAAAGGAATACTTGGATCTTGGTCATGTGTCGACTGTTGTCACTTTGTCACTACTTTCTTCCTCATCACTGTGTCTTTAAAGAAGACAGTTCAACGACAAAGTTGCGAGTCGTTTTCGACGGCTCAGCAGCTCATTAGGTTATTCATTAAATGAACTACATGCACCATCAGCTTGGCATGATCTTTGCAGTTTTCAGAAGGCACAGCTTCTTAAATTTCCTCGAAAAACATCAGCCAGATGTCAGCTGTTGTGTTCCAAATCGCATGAATCTCCTCTGAAAACAATCACAATTCCAAAGCTAGAGCTCTGTGACGCCGTCTTATTATACCCTGAATCCATTAAAAATGGGTATAAGGGTATATTGTATTTGTGCAAAATCCAAATGTATGTATCAGGCAGAAGGAAGCATCTCCGACCCCATAAAGTATATATATTCTTGATAAGCATCAATAGCCGAGTCGATCTAGCCATGTCCGTCTGTCTGTCCGTCCGTATGTATGAGCCAAAGGATCTCAGAACCTATAACAGCTAGAGACTGAAATTTTAGATGTAGATGCTCCTAGTTCCCGCGCAGATCGAGTTTGTTTCCGATAATCGATAACTTACTCCGTTTCCAAGCAATCGATAAAAATCTATATCGACATCCTGTTTTTTTTAGCAAATTGGGTAAATAATAAGAGCTAGAGCCACCAAACATGATATGTTGCTTCTAGAATATTATAGATATTTCAAGTATCTTTCATTTCATACCTATCGCCACCTCTCCGCTACCACCGCAGAGCTATAAATCAGGTAAATAACCAAACTTATATGGCCAACCAATTTAAGCCCCAATTTAGATGCAATTGAATTTTTCAGAATACACAAATATTCTATGGTACTGTAAAAAATTTCATAAAGATCGGTTAAGAAAAAACCAAAGGTGTATGCAACTGAGAAATTGGATGGGGGATGTATACATGTACACAAACATTCATGCGCGAACTTCAGCCGTGCAAATAGTCGGTTAGGGAATCATCCCACCCCAGCTCTTGGAGCCAGATCTCTTGCATGAAAATCTTTTCTCGAACTATCACAGGTGCTAGCCATCCAGCAGGATCGAACAATTTCGCAATCCGTGATAGTACTTCACGTTTAGTGAGCGACGGCTGAGATTCCATTTTGGACAGAGCAAAGAAAAACTGGTCTGTTGTGGCTTACCATCGAACGCCTAGCGTTTTTACGACGATTTCTAAGAAATCCGCGAACAGTAAGTGGTCCCTTGTCTTTCTTGACTTTCTCAGAGGGAACCCGGCTCTGTCGAGTGCCATGCGGAGTTGTTCAATGGCTGAAATTGCTTGTTGCTTCGTGTATGCCCCTGCTATAACATCATCGTCATACTTATAATTTTCAATTATATAATCTTAAACGACACCACCTGACATTTCGTTTTGTGCACTTTATATACATATAAGCGATCTCCGTCGCTTTGCCTACTTTTTCGGTCGCTTAAAGTCTTTACTCATTCGCGCGGTACTTATGTAAAAGCTATTGCCGTTGCTTCGTTACAAAGCTTGACACTTGCGTTCGCTAAAGTTATTACAGCTACTGTTCTTTGAACGGTTTGCATGTACTAGCGATCACCGTTGGTAGTTATTCAGCTAGTTTCGCACACGCTTTCTATCAGCGCTTCTAATGGCAACTGAAAATAATACCTCCAGTGCAGTGCCTTCTGCAAACAGGGCGACTTTTCTGAAGCGCAAAGCCATTTCCATTTAAGACAGTTTGCTAACACTTCGAAATGCTCTAACTAATTCGCTACTAAGTGCAATTGATTCGTGCGGTCTTAGTGTTAGGCTGAAGCAAATCGAACGGCCTTAGACCTCATTTACTTACTTACACTAGCCTCGAAAAACTAGACTTTGATGAAATCGGTAACCAATTGCGTGAGGACTTCGACAAGTTAGCAGTTTCTATGGAAATTTCGGTTCGGAGTGAAATTGCGAAACGTGTCTCAATATTGCCCTGCTGAGCATTTCGCAACCAGTCTGTGCTGCCCTCGCAGACAGTTAGAGCTAAGGCACCGCCGACACTACCCTCAATAAAGTTGCCTACGTTCAGTGGTGGTTACACAGAATGGGCCGACTTTTTTTCAATATTCACAACCGCCAAAGAAAATCATTTTGATTTAGCAGATATCTAAAAGCTGCATCATCTTCGATCGTGCCTGAAGGATTCAGCGCTGGATGCTACTCGATCATTGGAAATAACCAACGATAATTATGCCATAGCACTTAATTTATTGTAGAAAAGCTTTAATAATAGACGGTTGGTCTTTCAGGCCCATATACTTGAGATATTGTGGCTCAAAAGGGGGCAGATCGATCGGCCGTGTCGCTAAGACCAATTCGACCAATTCAACGCACATATTCGCGCATTAAAGAGCATGGGCAACTCCAATAAGATCGCTGGATGCATCATTGTGCGGATTATTTTACAAAAGCTGGACCCAACATCACAAGCCAAGTGGGAAGAAAGGCTATAGGATTCGTCTTTCGTCAACTTAAAACCATCTTGGGAGCAATGGCTACGTTTCTGGAGCAGAGATGCCGAACAATGGAAACAGTAAATTTTGCTATGGCAAAATATGCCCCCAGCCATCAGGGGGGAAAAATTAGGCCAAATTAGACTAACCACGACGCCTCTGTCTGCGTCTATTTCAGAAGTGATGTTGTCGTGTTGGCTACGGCGATGATCTTTGTTAAAAATTGCTCCGGCACTTTGATACCTTGTCGTGCCGTTTTGGATTCCGGCTTTCAGCTTCGCCTTATAACGTCGCGCCTTGCTCAACAGCTTCAGCTAATAAAGCACAAGTCCTCAGCCATTGTCTCTGGTCTAGGAGGTTCTCGTTTTAAAACAGAAGGAAACACGGTCACTATCACAATACAGTCTCAAGTCTCTGAATACTCAACATGCCTCACAGCTCTGGTAGCGCCTAACATAACTGATAGTCAACCGAGTTTTACTATCAACACGACGAATTGGAACATTCCCGATAACATGAAACTTGCAGATCTGTCTTTCTTTAAACCTCAAAGCGTGGACTTGCTGCTTGAAGCTAGCCTGTTTTACGACCTTCTCAGCGTCGGCCAGATAGGGCTTCTCCCAGGACTACCGTGTCTTCAAAAAACACGGCTTGGCTGGGTAGTTTCTGGAGGCGGACCGCGCTTGAGTGGTTCTACGTTAATGGCAAAGCACACTGCGGGCAAACTCCATTCAAGTTCTGAAGAACGTGCTGATGAATTGCTCCGCAGATTTTGGGAGATAGAATCCTGCTTGGAAATAACACCTATCACTTCAAAGGAAGAAAATATTTGTGAATAACATTTCGGAAAGACTCATGTCAGATTACCTAGTGGCCAATATTCAGTTCGTTTATCCTTCAAGCGAAGCTTGGAATGTCTGGGGACGTCATACCAACAAGCCTTTCGTCGATTCCTGACCCTGGAACGGAAACTACAAAATCGTCCAGATCTGAAGATTCAATATTCAAACTTTCTAAAGGAATACTTGGATCTTGGTCATGTGTCGACTGTTGTCACTTTGTCACTACTTTCTTCCTCATCACTGTGTCTTTAAAGAAGACAGTTCAACGACAAAGTTGCGAGTCGTTTTCGACGGCTCAGCAGCTCATTAGGTTATTCATTAAATGAACTACATGCACCATCAGCTTGGCATGATCTTTGCAGTTTTCAGAAGGCACAGCTTCTTAAATTTCCTTGAAAAACATCAGCCAGATGTCAGCTGTTGTGTTCCAAATCGCATGTATCTCCTCTGAAAACAATCACAATTCCAAAGCTAGAGCTCTGTGACGCCGTCTTATTATACCCTGAATCCATTAAAAATGGGTATAAGGGTATATTTTATTTGTGCAAAATCCAAATGTATGTATCAGGCAGAAGGAAGCATCTCCGACCCCATAAAGTATATATATTCTTGATAAGCATCAATAGCCGAGTCGATCTAGCCATGTCCGTCTGTCTGTCCGTCCGTATGTATGAGCCAAAGGATCTCAGAACCTATAAGAGCTAGAGACTGAAATTTTAGATGTAGATGCTCCTAGTTCCCGCGCAGATCGAGTTTGTTTCCGATAATCGATAACTTACTCCGTTTCCAAGCAATCGATAAAAATCTATATCGACATCCTGTTTTTTTTAGCAAATTGGGTAAATAATAAGAGCTAGAGCCACCAAACATGATATGTTGCTTCTAGAATATTATAGATATTTCAAGTATCTTTCATTTCATACATATCGCCACCTCTCCGCTACCACCGCAGAGCTATAAATCAAGTTAATAACCCAACTTTTATTGCCAACCAATTTAAACCACAATTTAAATGCAATTGATTTTTTCAGAATACACAAATATTCTATGATACAATAAGATATACTGTAGAAAATTTCATAAAGATCGGTTAAGAAAAACCAAAGTTATATGCAACTGCGCAATTGAATGGGGCAGCAGCTTTAAGAATTTCTGTATACATGTACACACACACATTCATACGCGTCTGCTTCGCATTCTAATAGCATGGTAATTGCATCTGTTTTTTGTAATGTTATTTTAGTTTCTTTTTTTATCATAAGTACTTAATTGTTGGTGTGGCTGCTGAGTAGAGGCATAGCAAGTGGTGCGGTCTGTCGCGAGTTCGAGCCCTGCCGTGGAAAGTATTATTATTTTTTCTTTTGCTGGTGTGGCTGTTGAGTTGAGTCGTCAGTAAGTAATGCGGCCAGTTGCAAATTCGAGCCCTGCCAAGGAAACTTTTTTTTATTTATTTATTTAGTGTTGGAATAAGAGGGTTCAGGGTATCCCCTAGTCGGGAGCTCCCGACTAGAACCTCTTACTTGTTATCTACTCTCATGCGTGAGATATCAAAAATGAATCTCTTCCTTTCTCGACGAACATCAGCCAGTTGTCAGTTGTTATGTTCCAAATCGCGTGTAGCTCCTCTGAAAAGAATCACAGTTCCAAAGCTAGAGCTCTGTGGCGCCGTCTTATTATCTTATCTCATGCGTGAGATATCTAAAATGAATCTGTTCGATGGAAAATTCTACTGTTGGTCGGATTCTTCTGTATGCCTATCCTGGATAAGGAACGAGCCCTGCAAGCTCAATGTGTTTGTGGCTAATCGCGTCAGCAGTTCAAGAGCTAACTAATGGCATGGAATGGCGCTA
Organism: Drosophila americana; assembly: GCA_030788265.1. Classification (NCBI taxonomy): domain Eukaryota; kingdom Metazoa; phylum Arthropoda; class Insecta; order Diptera; family Drosophilidae; genus Drosophila; species Drosophila americana. Next base: position 88,894 of record JAURSC010000059.1, on the reverse strand, counting down.
CATGCCTACTTTACTCAACCCGGCAGAGAGGATCTACGCCTAGTGAATTAGAGCAATCGTCACTGTTGTCCACGGCCCAGAATTTCTAGTTAAAAACAAATTGGACTGGTCTGCTTCTTGCTTGTGAGAAAAGACAGAGCTCGAACTCAGAAAAAAGGTCCTTATTACGTCATCTCCCTTCGTTGATATTACTGCCACTTGTAAATACGACAACTCATTTAATAGAATGCAGCGTATATTCGGATATATTAATAAATTCATACACAGAAGCAGGGAAACCTGGACTTACAGTGTGTGATATACAACATGGGAGCCAACTCCAACTAGGACTCGTCCAGAGAGCACACCTGTGGGAAGAATTCATATCATTGCAATCGAGAAGAGTGGTTTAACCGTCCAGCTGTACTGCATCACTTATCCGTTTATTGGATGATTTCGGCATTCTTAGAGTCCTTGGGCGCTTCGCTGCATTTCAATGCTCGCCTTCCAATAATTCTCCCGTGTCACCATCCCATCACACGGTTTCACAATCGGGACTTACACGCTGGTCCACGAGCACTTCTTGCTCATATTCGGTTGCAGTATTGGCCGATGGGTGGAAGGAAGACCGTATCCAAGGTGGTTGGAAAATGCATGAGATGCTTTCGTGCCAAGCCTCGATTAGTAGAGCACATAACGGCTGATAATACTCGCTCTGCAAAGCAATTGCCTAAATATCGCTCTTATGATTATGATAATGATCGTTTTATTGCCCTTGATTTACTTATGCGAAGGCCTCGATGCTGCGTATCGAGTTAGTTAAGTTCGTTCGCTTCATGCATTTGGTACACATCGGCCACTTGCATTACTTAAAATTAAACCTTATAATTGTCGCTTCGTTAAAATTGGCACGTACCAATTCGGGTTCGCTTGTCTATATAACACTATTGTTCTTAAATAATGGAGTTTTGGCAGGGTTTTTGATAAACTTTGGGGGATCGAACATGATGGTGGATTCCCTGCCAAATGTGGTAGGACGTAGGCTGGGCTGCAACAGCTTGATTTAATCCCGATAAGTGGAAGAGTGGCTCGGAAATAAATGTTGCCTCTGATCCCGAGTCGATCAGTGCACGAGCTGTATAATTTACACCCAAATTACGAAAATATACAACAGCCGTGCTTAGGAGAACACCGTGAGTGTTAATTGCAACATAATTGTGAACATTCGTTTGTTGCGATGGAGAGGACTGTATGGATTGATTGCAGGGAGCTGTTGCTTGTGGCATGGAGACTACCGCAGGGGCCAATAGAGGAGTGTCACTATGGAGCAAGAGTGTATTGTGACGACCCTTGCACGTAAAACAATTGTGAGCACATGTTCAATCTCTTAACTGATGACCCCTAGGCACACAGTTCAAACATAGTTTTTGCTGTTTAATGTAAGTTGCCCGATCGCTGACGGGCATTTGGAGAAATCGTGGGCACAGACGGACAAGGTTATTCCCCCTGGAGTACAATTTGCAGGCTTGCGGCTTGTTAGCGACCTTATTCTCAAATGAGTAAAGCCTTTTAGTGGTAGGATGTTCTGTGCGAACAATTCTGGAGTGCGCTGGAGTATTTGCGCTAGGCTTAAGCTCTTCTATCGCTTCTAGAGTGCGATAGCGTTCTAAGAGAAATGCTTTCATTTCAAGGCAAAATGAGATGTCGTTCTTTCTCGAGATGGACTGTTCCCATAAGGAGAGTGTTAATTTGGGTAATTTAGATGTTATGTTCATAGGAACACGAGGATACGGTCCCAGTTTTTTGAAAAGAACCTTGACCTGGCTGTTGACTAACAATTTTCGGTTCTCAAAACGCTCAGTCAGATTGGCCGAGGCTGATCGAAAGCCATCGTTAGTCAAAGGTTACTTCGATACAATCGCCTGAGTCTCACCGCTGGTTTTCGCATTGAGATGGAACAATTTCTAGATCTCTGATAATAGGTTATCCTCCTAAATAATCCTAGAGGATTATTTATGTAAAAAGCGGTAACGAAGTCTCGGAATGTGGGCCAACGTATGTCATCTCCGCTGAAGATTTCTGTGTCGCAAGGAGGTAAGCGACACCCGGTGGAATCATATGTCGGAATGGCCGACTGAGCGGATGGTCTATTTGGGCGTTAGTAGTGTCGATTTGCTCGCTAAGTTTAGCGGCGCATCTCTCATATACTGAGTTAGTCGTATTTGGACTGCATGACTGAAATGGTGTCCATTGAACCAGCTTCCTAAATTACTGTTGAGCCGACCTCGTACTCTTTTTCAACCTTGTCCCACAAGGCTCGCACTTGGATCCGACGGACCTGGCACATATAGAGAGACGGTTCAGAGCCTCCAGGAGTATTTATTTTTACCTCAAACTGACATAGCCTATCAGTGACAGCAATAAACTAGATTAAGGCCGCGTCTGTCATATATTGGTGCCGTTTTGGTGTTGGCTCGCGTGTTAATCGGACTAGTTCTTGTGCTAATGGTTGCCTTAGTGCGACCGACTGCAGTAAACAGGGATACTTCGCTTTTAGCTTTGGACGGCGGGCGATTGATTTGTATCAGTTGACTTAGCCTCGAACTAAGAGGTGCCTTTACAATTCCATTTGGCGTGGACGCGGATGATTCGCTTTTAGTCCGGGACGATTTTTCTCTTTTACATGAAAAAAGCTCTGGAGGTGCTTGCGGACGCAGCTGCTAGTTGATGCTTTGTTTCTTCCCCTTTGCCAGTTGGCATAATAGGTGGAAGCGATCGGGTAGAAAAGCAAAGGTGCTCGCTCCTAGTAGTAGAGGTTGCGATGATTGAAACAAAGAAAGACTGGAATGCCGTTACAAGGAAGTAATCGGCCTTATAATTTGATTGCAATTTAATAGAATTAAAATAATTTTACTTCAAATCATAATTTATTTGATTTGATAAATTTAATTAATAATTTATTTGGTTTGATAAATTTAAATTATAATTATTTATAAAACTATTTCCTGTGTATGAAAGAATTTTTATGTTATTTTCGATAATTTTATTGTTATATTGCTAATTCTTTGAATGCGGTAACGGATAGTTTATTTTTACGATTGGGGGTACTCATAAAATACCACCTATCGTGGTTGAGTACACGCCGCTGGCAAATGGGGAACTTTGACGTTAATGTGTAGTGTTTTTGTAGAAATACATCGGACTATTCTTATGTGTTAAGTACTCCCCCCTCAAACTTTTGACCGTCCTCAGATATTTTATAGCTGTTAATGCCCTTCTGTACTTCCTTCGATGCTTGCCTTGCAATTTGCCAACGACACTTATGATGATGCCTACTGCGGCCGTCAATTCGTCCTCGAAACTTTGGATGACGCGCAGATTGTGGTTGTTCATCCTCTGCAGTTGGGGCGTGCTTAGCACTGGATCGTGGCTGATGATGCTGAGTAGAGGCGACCCTGCCACGCCTGGCGATCTGGTTAACACCTCACGCTGGCTTACATATTTTGTCCCGTTGATTGTGGCCGAAGAGAGGAAGGTGACGAGGTGTGTCCCGTTTGTAGTAATCTCTGGACCATCGTCTGTGCTGGCCTTGGCAGCACTCTCGTTGATAATTTACTTGTGTGATGGGCTTTAGGTGGCTTGGCTGCGTGTGGCAAAGGGCTGTGCTGCCGGCGTGCAGTGCTCGTACGCAGGTGTCTTGTGCTGCCAATTTACAGACGGCGGCGTAGGTCGTCGTTACGCATGCATTGACCGCTAGAATGTTCGCATTCGGCTATGGGAATTTTGACAGGGTGTTCATTTATAACTGATTTTAAATCATCGAGTCAAATATTGTGGGATTTAGTATACCCACTTTGGCTAGTGTAATTGTGAGTATCAAGTTCGATACTTGATTTATTAGTATTCTATTTCTTTCTAATAGTGTTTCATATAAATGCGGTGTGTCAACCAATTCATTTCTTATAGATTTAATTATTTGATCATCGTGCCTGTGTTTGTGTATCAATGACTACCTGCTATTGTTCGCGTCAATTGAATTTGACTCAGACCACCTTACTTTTAATATCTATACTATCCACGTCTAGCAGTTTTCGCATGTGCGACTGAGGGAATAATTTGGTTAATTTTACTATATCATCTGCTATGCAAGCGAGATCTGTTAAATTGCTTGAGTGCTTCAAAATCTCGTTGCTCCCATACCAGTATTACTCCTAACACAAGTAGGATTGCAAGTCCAATCCTGTAAAAGTACAAGAAGCAAAGAATGGAATTGTTATGCGCTTAAACTCGTAACATTCTAATGTGATTTTTACTTGAGGGCAACAATCATTTGAGGTTGTCCTTATGGACCACACGTTCCCAGATCTGCTTGAGTTGTTTCTTTTGTGCAAAGCTGTGTTAACTTATTTCCCAATCTTCTGTTATTTTTACGAAAACTTTTTCGCCTACCTCAAATAGCCTGTTTTGTCTATTCGGTTGGATCTTTCAATGCTATCGTGCTGCAATTTTATTAGTTAGTTATTAGTAATGGCCTGCCTAAGTTCATTAGATGCTGCGTGTATAATGCCGATGGGTGTTTGGTCTGTGACCGAATGTATGGATCGGTTGAACGCGATTGTTGCCCTTAGTATCAATTCGACTTCGTCAGACATTTTTTTAGGCTAAAGGCTCTCGCTATGTGCTGTGAAAACTTTCGACTTGGCCATTTGAGCAACTGTGTAGCGGTGGTGCCTTCACAATGTCGACGTCGTACCCGTTTTTTAACAGCGCCCTGATAGTTTCTGAATTAAAAGAAGATTCGTTATCGCAATAAATTGTCTTGGTCTGTGGAAATAAATTCAACAGCTGGATGATGGGCGGTTTTACATCCATTATTGGGCGAGTTGCCAGTAGTTGTACCACGACGAATTTCGAGAATTTGTCAATGCAAGTAAGAAATATTTTTTTGTCAGTTGAAAAGATATCAATGTGGAGTATTTCTTCAGCTGGTATGATGGAATTGGTGTCTCACCAAGTATTTGTTTTTTGGGATGCCTAGTGTACTTTGCAGTAGTGCATATTTTGCAATTTGTTACTACTTCGTTGACCAACTTTGTCATTTGTGGAAAATAATGATCGCGAAGGATTTGTTGAGTATTTTCCTGGGCGGCTCTGTGCATGCGGCTCTGTTCGGTGGTGAAACTATATGGGGTCGGTGGTCGACCACTATTTTTTTGAAGTGCCAGAATTTGGTTGTCGGAAAATTTAGCAACAAATCATGTGTAAACTGGCTAGTGCTGATGAGTGGCCTATTTGTTTTGAATAGGGTGTTTTTGTCTGTGAAGTTTAAAAGGTGGCGATTTTTTGGCTTAAGAGTATGATAGCTCGTTTCAATGGGAATTTCGCTTCTCCGAGAACAGTTTGATTTTTGCATCAGTTTAAAGGCTTTTCAGTCGTTTTGATCGTGTAGGTCAATGACATTTCGCTGTGAATCGTTGCAGCGTCTGACTGTATATCGTTTTGTAAGGCGTTTACATTTTGACGAGACAGGGCATCCGCCCAGACAATAGCTAACAACTGTCGCTCATTCGTGGCGTAGTGTGTCTCGCTTTGCTTTAGCGTGCTTTAAATCATGGAAAGTGGTCTGCCCCCTTGGGATAGGACTGCACCGATGCCATCCATTGAGGCGTCAGTAGTTAGGTCAAAGGGCTGCTTGAAGTCTGGGTAAATAAGTATGACATCTTCTGATGCCAGGATATACCTCAGTCTTTCGAAAGCATTACGTTGAGTGTCGTCAAAATCAATGTGACCTTATTGGACATATGCTTGCTCAGCGTGCCATTTTCTCCTTTGAGAATATTGGTTAGAGGCCTTGTTCAGTCGCTGCCGCCTTGGTCCTGTTACCCTATCTGACGTTTTTGAACTTTTTTGGGCGTATTCTCCACTAGTTTGTGGCTTGGGAAAATTGATGGCTTGCCTACATTTACAAGATAAATCAACTTCCATTGGCTCTGGGGCTTGCCCTTGGTTTTCTTTTTTGATAGTCGATTTCCTCTGGCTGCCGGTCTGTTTCCCTGTCACGCTCTGCCTTAATATTTTTAATTGCTTCTAATCGCGCTAATAGTTTACAACTAAATTTTGATGCTGCAGCGACAAGACCGCTTAAGTATGAAACACAAATGTAAATATTATTTTGTGGTTTTGTTTTTTTAAGAATGGCTTGATATATTCACAGTACACTTTTGCTGTATTCAGCAGTTTGATTTAAATTCAGGTTTCAATGATTTGAAAAAAATTTGGGGGGACATAAGTTTTTAAACATTTCTAAGGGTGTAGATTATCGTTGGTTGGGCACCAGTTATTTGATTTCTCAATTGTAGATATTGATGTTGTATATTCGGATCCTCGTCATAGGTGATGAGATTGGTAAGGTTATATTCCTTGTAGATTATGTTCGGAAAACAACTAGCTTTCCAAATCACTGGCCTTGTGGCTCAGCAATGAAATAATTAGTATAACGGATTGATGACGGCAAGTAGCAGTATATTTATAGAAGCTGTTCTTAAAAAGTTGGAAACAAAACTAAACTAGAATAGGAACATTGAATTGGATCTGAACCCAAAGGCTAGGCGCATAAGTCTCAGCTGCTATATCCGGCAAGCCGAATCAGCATACGCCAACACTGTCGCTTGCGACATAGGCAACTGTCAAGTTACCGCTGCTGGCCGGGCAGAATGTCGGAATGTTAGCAAAGTGCACTGCTGTAGCATATTTATATATATAACAATCCGTTAATACATTGTACATTAAAACACCGCTTAGAATTACATAAACATTCCAGCGCACAAGCAATACGATCCATCGCTTATACATAAGCCGATCGTGGCGCATGGGAATGCTGAGCATGCACTTTGCAGCTCAAGCAGTGAAACCATACACAACATATGCATGCCTTCTGCATACATATGCATTTACCAACATACTTATACATACATATAAACATTACATGTTTCCGGCTAGTTGAACCCAACATGAACATATAATAACAACTCTCAATAAAGTAACAGAACGGAGCAGACGCTCCAATCTCAAACGGACTGTGTTCGAACTTATTATTTCAAAGTTATTACATGGCAATCCTGCCAGGAGTTATTACATGGCGACCGTGACAGTGGTTTGCAGCTTGTGTTAAAAAAAAAATGTAATGAGTAAAAATTAAAATGTTAAAATTGTTGTGCGAAAAATAAAAAAAAAAAATTAATTAAAATAAATTAATAATAGTGCATAATGAGAGTGCGTCAAAAACAAAGATTGATTAATAATATGAACAAAAATTGCAATAAACATTAAGCAACATGTCTTATAAGTCGAAAGTGACAAGCAACAGAATCTTAATCAACGACAACAACCGAGAAAACAATTTCAAATTTAACAACAACAGAATCAACGTAACAGATAACACGAACGAGAAAACGAAAGACAGCCTGTGCGATGACCAGCACCGGCACCGCCTGAGCCCATAGGCCCCGGACAGCAGCAGATACCGAGAGGTAAATGAGCAACGTTGGACTGGAAGAGGCTGCTCCCGTTGAGCAAAGGGATGCGTCAGCCTGCAAATGGCCTTAGAGGTGTACCCAAACGATGGACGGAGAGTGAAACTCTTGCAGCAACGGCGACTGTTCAAGGAAATGATTCAGTTAGCCAAAGATGAATCAGACCGACAACGCTACACAGAGCGTCTTCAACACTTAGATAAGCAGCTTCGCGTTGGTGCGAAACAATGCAAACGGGCTGCATAATTGCGAATGCCCCTGCTTGCTTAACTTTAAGTTCCAATTTTAAGACTATGTGGGAAACCAATGCTTGAAAAAAATACTAAACACTGATAGGCTTTACACTAACAAATAAGGTTGGAGAATATTTTTTAAAAAAGAAAACTGAAATGTGAGCCAACCCAACATTCTACAAAAACTAATATTTTCATGTCTCTATATACTCAGCTGCAATTTGTCAAAAAATAAAATAAAAAAAATAAAATATCTTTTCATAAAAATTATCAACTAAAATTTTATTATACCCTGAACCCATTAAAAATGGGTATAAGGGTATATTGTATTTGTGCAAAATCCAAATGTATGTAACAGGCAGAAGGAAGCATCTCCGACGCCATAAAGTATATATATTCTTGATCAGCATCAATAGCCGAGTCGATCTAGCCATGCCCGTCTGTCTGTCCGTCCGTCCGTCCGTCCGTCCGTCCGTCCGTATGTATGAGCCAAAGGATCTCAGAACCTATAAGAGCTAGAGACTGAAATTATAGATGTAGATGCTCCTAGTTCCCGCGCAGATCGTGTTTGTTTCCGTTAATCGATAACTTACTCCGTTTCCAAGCAATCGATAAAAATCTATATCGACATCCTGTTTTTTTTAGCAAATTGGGTAAATAATAAGAGCTATTTTTATTTCAAGTATCTTTCATTTCATACCTATCGCCACCTCCCCGCTACCACCCCAGACCTATAAATCAAGTTAATAACCCAACTTTTATCGCCAACCAATTTAAACCACAATTTAATTTTTTTTTTTGCTGGTATGGCTGTTGAGTAGAGTCGACAGTAAGCAATGCGGTCAAGTGCAAATTCGAGCCCTGCCAAGGGAACTTTTTTATTAATTTATTTGGTGTTGGAATAAGAGGGTTCAGGGTATTCTCTAGTCGGGAGCTCCCGACTCGTCTTACTTGTTTTTGATTTTCAAATAAGAAAATATTTTTCTTTCTTTACGTAATCCCACAATTAAAAAATAGGAGAAATACAAATTTTCAATAGAAAACCTTTTTTTTCTTTCATAAACGTGAAAAAAACTCTTTGTTCTCATTGAATATATATAAAAACAATTTAATTTATTTATTTATTTTATTTTTTATTTATTTTATTTATTTATTTACTAATGGTCGACAAAACGAGTGTCTTCCTCATTATTCAATAGATTATAAATAGAATTTTATGCTAAAAGCCTAGTTAAAGGATACAATTTTCTAAATAGCATCACCGACCGATGGAGGTGTTTTATTTGCCAGTCCGGCCAGCTGTGCCCATTTTAACAGCTAATTTTGTCAGTAACGCTATTAGAGCCTACATCTAAGCAGAAGGTTGTAAGTAGGAAAAAAGTGTTCACAAGTAACATTAAGATAATCTTAATTTGCTATATTAATAAGGAAAATACAATAAATAGGAAAAATGAAAGTAAGATGATTGTTAATAAAGTAAAGCAATGTAAGTTAGATAAAGAGTGTTAAGTAGATAGGACAGAGAGAAAAGTAATGGGAAATCACCGACCCGGTGGGGGAAAATTTTTCAGCCTGTCCGGCAAGCTATGCCCCTGCTCATAGCTGGGAATGGTCAGCGACTTCCCGAAGGTATCCTGAAAGCAACGATTTTATTAGGGGTAGAGACAGTTCGGTAGAGAAAACGTGATGCAAACTATTATAATTTTTACATAGCACGCGAAAAGGATTGTGCATAGCGTAGTCTGTTGTGCACGTAGATAGTAAAAAGGGGCGATAATTTCTGGTTGGTCTAGCCGGAACAGAGAATTGAAGATGCCCTAGCAGAAAAGGAGAATCTATGTCGCCAATAATCAACTTATGTCGAAGGACAACACCGAGAATTGTCCTACGGTTGGTTAACGACGGAAGGTTGAGAAGAAGCAGTCTGCTGGAGTAGGACGGCAACCGAAGATTAGGGTCCCAATTTAAACCTCGTAAGGCAAAAAGCAGAAATTGCTTCTGAACAGATTCAATACGATCCTGGCTGTTGTTATACTGTGGAGACCAGATGCAAGAGCAGTATTCAAGGATAGGGCGAACAAGAGAGATGTACAGAAGCTTTGTTATAAAAGGATCGTTTAACTCTTTAGACCATCGTTTAATGAATTCAAGTAAACCTTTTGCCTCATTAACGATGGTATCTATGTGAAGATTGAAACAGAGTTTAGAATCAAAAATTACGCCTAGATCCTTAACTGTTAGTATACGTTGCAAAGGGATATTGTCGATTGTATAACTGACAAGATAAGGTGTAGTACGATTAAAAGTCATAAACATACACTTTGAACAATTTAGATGGAATTGATTGTCCGAACACCATAGTTGCATAGCGTTCAAATCGTCTTTTAGACGAGAATGATGTAGGGGATTAGTGTATGATAGAAAAAGTTTGACATCGTCCGCATACATTAGTACACGGGCATGTGATATAACAGAGGGGAGATCATTTATAAAAAGAGTAAAGAGTAAAGGTCCAAGATGACTACCTTAAGGAACACCAGAAGTAACGTGAACCCGTTTAGAGGTAGTCAGCCTCAGCATTAATCTTTGGGTCCTACCTTTTAAATAAGAATTAATCCAAAGCAGAAGAGAGAGGGGGAAACCTATTCGGTCAAGTTTAAAAAGTAAAATGTCATGGTGCACTGAGTCAAACGCCTTACTGAAGTCAGTGTATGATAGAAAAAGTTTGACATCGTCCGCATACATGAGTACACGGGCATGTGATATAACAGAGGGGAGATCATTTATAAAAAGAGTAAAGAGTAAAGGTCCAAGATGACTACCTTGAGGAACAGCAGAAGTAACGTGTACCCGTTTAGAGGTAGTCAGCCTCAGCATTACTCTTTGGGTCCTACCTTTTAAATAAGAATTAATCCAAAGCAGAAGAGACAGGGGGAAACCTATTCGGTCAAGTTTAAAAAGTAAAATGTCATGGTGCACAGAGTCAAACGCCTTACTGAAGTCAGTGTAAATGACATCAGTTTGCATTTTCGAAAGGAAAGCATCGTTTACCAAGAAAGTAAACTCAAGCAGATTGGTCGTAGTTGACCGATTCTTTACGAATCCATGTTGAACAGGGGAAACAACTGATTTGCAGAAATGCTGCAAATTCGAAGTGATTATTTTTTCAAATAATTTAGGAATAGCGGACAGTTTTGCAATGCCCCTGTAATTTCGTATATCAGACTTCCCACCTTTCTTGTGAAGAGGAATGATATAAGATTCTTTCCAAAGAGATGGAAAGACAGAAGTTTCAAGGGATAGATTAAAAAGCTTTAGCAATGGATAAAGAAGGGAAGAACTACACACCTTGAGTAGACAACTTGGAATATTGTCCGGCCCAGGAGAGTAAGAAGACTTTAAAGAGTTTATAGCTAATAGGAGAGAGGAGTGTGAAATAATTAGAGGAGGTATATAACTTGCGGAAGAAATAGTATAAGGGTAAGAATTAGTATTAGGACAGACTGAAGAGTAAGTTGATTGGAAAAAAATAGCAGATAGGTTAGCAGAATCAGTGTCATTGCTAGCTTTATCCAAGCCAAGAAAAAAGAAGATGGCAAACTTGAAGATTTACGCTTCAAGTTTACAAAATTATAAAACTGTCTCTGATTTCGGGCAAATTGCCTTTTACAACGTGTTAGATAATTCTCATAGCATTGAGAATTAAGAAGAAAGAAGTTCGACTTGGCTATGGAATATTTAGCCAAGTCTGTATACGAACCAGACTTTTTAAACTTTTTAAAATATTTGGATTTTACATTTTTTAGATGTGATAATCTGGTAGTAAACCAGGGTGGTTTTGAAAAAGTAGTCGAAGTCATCTAAGAGGGAGATTAGGGTGATGTAAAAAAAATTAATGGCTTATGACTCAACTGAGTCATATAAGAAAGTCCAATCGGTTGAATAAATAAGCTGATTCAGCAAAGAATAATTTCCTTTGCGAAAGCAATTGCAGCTATATGATATTGTGGCCCGATCTTAATAGGGTTTTGCCTATATATCAGGAGTATAGTAAAACTAACGAATGCCGAGTTTGGTCAAAATATCTTGAAAAAATAAATGTTTTTCATACAAAAACTTAATTTTCGACCGATCGTTCCTATGGCAGCTATATGACATAGTGTTCCGATCTTAATACTAATTTGCCTATATATGAGAATTAAAGTAAAAATAATAAATGCCGAGTTTGGTCAATATATCGTGAAAAACAAAAAGTTTTTTCATACAAAAACTTAATTTTCGACCGATCGTTCCTATGGCAGCTATATGATATAGTGTTCCGATCTTAATACGATTTTGCGTATATATAGGAGTTTAGTAAAACTAATACATGCCGAGTTTGGTCAAGATATCTTGAAAAACAAAATGTTTTTTCAAACAACAACTTAATTTTCGGCCGGTCGTTCCTATGGCAGCTATATGATATAGTGGTCCGATCATAATAGGATTTTGCCTATATATGAGGAGTTTAGTATAAATAATAAATGCCGAGTTTGGTCAATATATCGTGAAAAACAAAAAGTTTTTCCATACAAAAACTTAATTTTCGACCGATCGTTCCTATGGCAGCTATATGACATAGTGTTCCGATCTTAATACTAATTTGCCTATATATGAGAAGTAAAGTAAAAATAATAAATGCCGAGTTTGGTCAATATATCGTGAAAAAAAAAGTTTTTCCATACAAAAACTTAATTTTCGACCGATTGTTCCTATTGCAGCTATATGATATAGTGGTCCGATCTTAATAGGATTTTTCCTATATATGAGGAGTTTAGTAAAACTAATAAATGCCGAGTTAAGTTACGATATTTTGATAAACAAAATGTTTTTCTTACAAAAACTTAACTTTCGACCGATCGTTCCTATTGCAGCTATATGATATAGTAGTCCGATCTTAATAGGATTTTACATGCATATGAGAATTATAGTAAAACTAATAAATGCCGAGTTTGGTCAAGATATGTTTAAGAATAAAATGTTTTTCATACAAAAACTTAATTTTCGACCGATCGTTCCTATGGCAGCTATATGACATAGTGTTCCGATCTTAATACTAATTTGCCTATATATGAAAAGTAAAGTAAAAATAATAAATGCCGAGTTTGGTCAATATACCGTGAAAAACAAAAAGTTTTTCCATACAAAAACTTAATTTTCGACCGATTGTTCCTATTGCAGCTATATGATATAGTGGTCCGATCTTAATAGGATTTTGCCTATATATGAGGAGTATAGTAAAACTAACGAATGCCGAGTTTGGTCAAGATATGTTTAAGAATAAAATGTTTTCCATACAAAAACTTAATTTTCGACCAATCGTTCCTATGGCAACTATATGACAGTGTTCCGATCTTAATGCTAATTTGCCTATATATGAGAAGTAAAGTAAAAATAATAAATGCCGAGTTTGGTCAAGATATCTTGAAAACGATATTTTGATAAACAAAATGTTTTTTTCATACAAAAACTTAATTTTCGAACGATCGTTCCTATGGCAGCTATATGATATAGTGGTCCGATCTTAATATGATTTTGCCTATATATGGGGAGTAAAGTAAAAATAATAAATGCCGAGGTTGGTCAAGATATCTTGATAAACAATATGTTTTTTTATACAAAAACTTTATTTTCAACCGATCGTTCCTATGGCAGCTATATGATATAGTGGTCCGATCCAGCTGCAAAATTTCATTAAGAGGGACAGACGGACATGGCTATATCGACTCGGCTGATGATGCTGATCAAGAATATATATACTTTATAGGGTAGGAGATGTCTCCTTCTATGCGTATAATACCCTCTGCAATGGTATAAGAAATAAATAAAAACATACTGATGGTCCAAACAAGATCATCCAAAAGACAGGAAGACATCTGCGCAGATGATAAAACAAAATTGTTAAAAAATCAAAATGAACAGAAACAGCCCAATGTCAATGAAGACGCTGGTAATAATGGCGTGAATAAATTTGCGAAATTAAAATTCAATAACTCCTATTGTTTATTTAACGAGAAAGAAGAGCTATCTTTGGCACTCCGAAGATCTAATACCCCTGCAGACCCACCCTTCTCATAATGCTCATAGTGCTTTGACCGTATCTAAGAAGTACCGGGAAAATAATAATAGTACCCAAAAAAAGTTTTTAATCAATAACCTGGTTTTCGACCGGTCGCTCTTATGGCAGCTATAAGATATAGTGGTCCGATGTTGATAGGATTTTGTATATATATAAAGAGCATAGTTAAACTAATAAATTCCGAGTCGATCTATCGTAAAAAACAAAAAATTTTTGCATACAACAACTTAATTTTCGACCGATCGTTCCTATGGCAGCTGTATGATACAGTGGTCTGATCTTAATAGGATTTTGCCTATATATGAGATGTATAGTACAACTAAAAAATGCCGAGTTTGGTCAAGATATCTTGAAAAACAAAAAAATTTTTCCATACAACTTAATTTTCGACCGATCGTTCCTATGGCAGCTATATTATATGGTAGTCCGATCTTAATAGGATTTTGCCAATATATGAGTAGTAAAGTAAAACTAATAAATGCCGAGCTTGGTCAGGATATCTTGAAAAACAAAATGTTTTTTCATACAACTTAATTTTCGACCGATCGTTCCTATGGCAGCTATATTATATAGTCGTCCGATCCAGCTGGTTTTGACATATGTGCTGCGTGCAACAAAAAGGAGTTCTGCAGACGGACAGACCGACAGACTATATCGACTCGGTTGTTTATGCTGATCCGGAATATATATACATTATGGTGTCTGAGATGTCATCTTCTATTCGTTACACATTTCACGACAACATTATAATACCCTCTGCGAGGGTTTAAAAAGGTTTTTAATCAAAAACCTAGTTTTAGAACGATCGTTCCTGTGGCAGCTATATGATATTGTCGAGTTTGGTTAAGATATCCTGAAAAACAAATTGTTTTTTTATACAACTTAATTTTCGACCGATCGTTCCTATGGCAGCTATATGATATAGTGGTCCGATCATAATAGGAATTTACTTGCATTTGACGAGTATAGCAAAACTAATAAATGCCAAGTTTGGTCAAGATATCTTAAAAAATAAAATGTTTTTTTCATACAATTTAATTTGCGACCGATCGTTCCTATGGCAGCTATATGATATTGTGGTCCGATCTTAATATGATTTTGCCTATATATGAGGAGTAAAGTAAAAATAATCAATGCCGAGTTTGGTCAATATATCGTGAAAAAAAAAGTTTTTCCATACAAAAACTTAATTTTCGACCGATTGTTCCTATTGCAGCTATATGATATAGTGGTCCTATCTTAATAGGATTTTTCCTATATATGAGGAGTTTAGTAAAACTAATAAATGCCGAGTTAAGTTACGATATTTTGATAAACAAAATGTTTTTCTTACAAAAACTTAACTTTCGACCGATCGTTCCTATTGCAGCTATATGATATAGTAGTCCGATCTTAATAGGATTTTGCATGCATATGAGAATTATAGTAGAACTAATAAATGCCGAGTTTGGTCAAGATATGTTTAAGAATAAAATGTTTTTCATACAAAAACTTAATTTTCGACCGATCGTTCCTATGGCAGCTATATGACATAGTGTTCCGATCTTAATACTAATTTGCCTATATATGAAAAGTAAAGTAAAAATAATAAATGCCGAGTTTGGTCAATATACCGTGAAAAACAAAAAGTTTTTCCATACAAAAACTTAATTTTCGATTGTTCCTATTGCAGCTATATGATATAGTGGTCCGATCTTAATAGGATTTTGCCTATATATGAGGAGTATAGTAAAACTAACGAATGCCGAGTTTGGTCAAGATATGTTTAAGAATAAAATGTTTTCCATACAAAAACTTAATTTTCGACCAATCGTTCCTATGGCAACTATATGACAGTGTTCCGATCTTAATGCTAATTTGCCTATATATGAGAAGTAAAGTAAAAATAATAAATGCCGAGTTTGGTCAAGATATCTTGAAAACGATATTTTGATAAACAAAATGTTTTTTCATACAAAAACTTAATTTTCGAACGATCGTTCCTATGGCAGTTATATGATATAGTGGTCCGATCTTAATATGATTTTGCCTATATATTGGGAGTAAAGTAAAAATAATAAATGCCGAGGTTGGTCAAGATATCTTGATAAACAATATGTTTTTTTATACAAAAACTTTATTTTCAACCGATCGTTCCTATGGCAGCTATATGATATAGTGGTCCGATCCAGCTGCAAAATTTCATTAAGAGGGACAGACGGACATGGCTATATCGACTCGGCTGATGATGCTGATCAAGAATATATATACTTTATAGGGTAGGAGATGTCTCCTTCTATGCGTATAATACCCTCTGCAATGGTATAAGAAATAAATAAAAACATACTGATGGTCCAAACAAGATCATCCAAAAGACAGGAAGACATCTGCGCAGATGATAAAACAAAATTGTTAAAAAATCAAAATGAACAGAAACAGCCCAATGTCAATGAAGACGCTGGTAATAATGGCGTGAATAAATTTGCGAAATTAAAATTCAATAACTCCTATTGTTTATTTAACGAGAAAGAAGAGCTATCTTTGGCACTCCGAAGATCTAATACCCCTGCAGACCCACCCTTCTCATAATGCTCATAGTGCTTTGACCGTATCTAAGAAGTGCCGGGAAAATAATAATAGTACCCAAAAAAAGTTTTTAATCAATAACCTGGTTTTCGACCGGTCGCTCTTATGGCAGCTATAAGATATAGTGGTCCGATGTTGATAGGATTTTGTATATATATAAAGAGCATAGTTAAACTAATAAATTCCGAGTCGATCTATCGTAAAAAACAAAAAATTTTTGCATACAACAACTTAATTTTCGACCGATCGTTCCTATGGCAGCTGTATGATACAGTGGTCTGATCTTAATAGGATTTTGCCTATATATGAGATGTATAGTACAACTAAAAAATGCCGAGTTTGGTCAAGATATCTTGAAAAACAAAAAAATTTTTCCATACAACTTAATTTTCGACCGATCGTTCCTATGGCAGCTATATTATATGGTAGTCCGATCTTAATAGGATTTTGCCAATATATGAGTAGTAAAGTAAAACTAATAAATGCCGAGCTTGGTCAGGATATCTTGAAAAACAAAATTTTTTTCATACAACTTAATTTTCGACCGATCGTTCCTATGGCAGCTATATTATATAGTCGTCCGATCCAGCTGGTTTTGACATATGTGCTGCGTGCAACAAAAAGGAGTTCTGCAGACGGACAGACCGACAGACTATATCGACTCGGTTGTTTATGCTGATCCGGAATATATATACATTATGGTGTCTGAGATGTCATCTTCTATTCGTTACACATTTCACGACAACATTATAATACCCTCTGCGAGGGTTTAAAAAGGTTTTTAATCAAAAACCTAGTTTTAGAACGATCGTTCCTGTGGCAGCTATATGATATTGTCGAGTTTGGTTAAGATATCCTGAAAAACAAATTGTTTTTTTATACAACTTAATTTTCGACCGATCGTTCCTATGGCAGCTATATGATATAGTGGTCCGATCATAATAGGAATTTACTTGCATTTGACGAGTATAGCAAAACTAATAAATGCCAAGTTTGGTCAAGATATCTTAAAAAATAAAATGTTTTTTTCATACAATTTAATTTGCGACCGATCGTTCCTATGGCAGCTATATGATATTGTGGTCCGATCTTAATATGATTTTGCCTATATATGAGGAGTAAAGTAAAAATAATCAATGCCGAGTTTGGTCAATATATCGTGAAAAAAAAAGTTTTTCCATACAAAAACTTAATTTTCGACCGATTGTTCCTATTGCAGCTATATGATATAGTGGTCCTATCTTAATAGGATTTTTCCTATATATGAGGAGTTTAGTAAAACTAATAAATGCCGAGTTAAGTTACGATATTTTGATAAACAAAATGTTTTTCTTACAAAAACTTAACTTTCGACCGATCGTTCCTATTGCAGCTATATGATATAGTAGTCCGATCTTAATAGGATTTTGCATGCATATGAGAATTATAGTAGAACTAATAAATGCCGAGTTTGGTCAAGATATGTTTAAGAATAAAATGTTTTTCATACAAAAACTTAATTTTCGACCGATCGTTCCTATGGCAGCTATATGACATAGTGTTCCGATCTTAATACTAATTTGCCTATATATGAAAAGTAAAGTAAAAATAATAAATGCCGAGTTTGGTCAATATACCGTGAAAAACAAAAAGTTTTTCCATACAAAAACTTAATTTTCGACCGATTGTTCCTATTGCAGCTATATGATATAGTGGTCCGATCTTAATAGGATTTTGCCTATATATGAGGAGTATAGTAAAACTAACGAATGCCGAGTTTGGTCAAAATATCTTGAAAAAATATATGTTTTTCCATACAAAAACTTATTTTTCGACTGATTGTCCTATTGCAGCTATATGATATAGTGGTCCGATCTTAATAGGATTTTTCCTATATATGAGGAGTTTAGTAAAACTAATAAATGCCGAGTTGAGTTACGATATTTTGATAAACAAAATGTTTTCCATACAAAAACTTAATTTTCGACCAATCGTTCCTATGGCAACTATATGACATAGTGTTCCGATCTTAATACTAATTTGCCTATATATGAGAAGTAAAGTAAAAATAATAAATGCCGAGTTTGGTCAAGATATCTTGAAAACGATATTTTGATAAACAAAATGTTTTTTTCATACAAAAACTTAATTTTCGACCGATCGTTCCTATGGCAGCTTTATGATATAGTGGTCCGATCTTAATAGGATTTTGCCTATATATGAGGAGCATAGTAAAACTAATAAATGTCGAATTTGGTCAAGATATCTTGAAAACCAAAATGTTTTTTCATACAAAAAATAAATTTTCCACCGATCGTTCCTATGGCAGCTAAATGATATAGTGGTCCGCTCTTAATAGGATTTTGCATCCATATGAGGATTAAGTAAAACTAATAAAGGTAAAGTTTGGTCAAGGTATCTTATAAACAAAATGTTTTTTCATACAAAAACTTAATTTTCGACCGATCGTTTCTATTTCAGCTATATGATATAGTGGTTCGAACTTAATAGGATTTTGCATATATATGAGGAATAAAGTAAAACTAATAAATGCCGAGTTTGGTCAAGATATCTTGAAAAACAAAATGTTTTTTCATACAAAAACTTATGTTTCGACATATGATATAGTGTTCCGATCCATCTGTTTTTCACATATGTGCTGCGTGCGACAGAAAGACGGACTTCTGCAAAATTTCATTAAGATAGCTCTAAAACTGAGGGACTAGTTCGCATAGAAACAGACAGACGGACAGACGGTCAGACGGACAGACGGACAGACGGACATGGATATATCGACTCGGCTGTTTATGTTAATCAACAATATATATACTTTTTGGGGTCAGAGATGTCTCCTTCTATGCCTTACACATTTCACGACAAAATTAAAATACCCTCTCCAATGGTATAATAATTGCCGAGTTTGGTCAAGATATTTTGTTAAGCAAACTGTTATTTCATACAAAAACTTAATTTTCGACCGATCGTTCCAATGGCAGCTATATGATATAGTGTTCCGATCCAGCTGATTTTCACATATGTGCTGCGTGCAACAGAAAGACGGACTTCTGCAAAATTTCATTAAGATAGCTTTAAAACTGAGGGACTAGTTCGCATAGAAACAGACAGACGGACAGACGGTCAGATGGACAGACGGACATGGATATATCGACTCGGCTGTTTATGTTAATCAAGAATATATATACTTTATGGGGTCGGGGAGATGTCTCCTTCAATGCGTTACACATTTCACGACAAAATTATAATACCCTCTGCAAGGGTGTAAAAACCAGTAGACATAAACAACCGCCATAATCGTTATTCACACCAAATGCTCAAATTGCCAACGCAGCTCAAATTCAGGCTCTTAGAATATTCTAAAAACTCATCAAGAGAATGAGAACATTGTTTAAAGAGAGCGAGCTTGTGATCTTGAGCCCTCAGCCGAGGTTTGCTAAACGTTGACAATATTTTAGAAGTTGAGTTTTACTGAGGACTTTAAGCCGTCAAGTTGCATCATGCACAAATTGTAAATTCCAAAAAGTCACGCCTGTTAAAATAATGTTATATTTTTTTCTACCAACGCGTATTTGCTTATGTAATTGGCGCAGCCGGTAGGATACGCTAGTGATATAAGACCATTAAAGGACAATCGTTGTCACAGGCCTTTAAAGTAAATCGTGGTCGGCGCTTATGAGCGAACGCACGATCAATCGAAAATCGTATCCGCAAAAGAACACCCGCGAAACTTGCTGCGAGTGCCGAGTGAAATCACTTTCACACATCATGGCACAACCAAATGAGCCAGTATTGCAACTTAGTGAGCAAGCACTAGCAGAGTGGATATAGCCATGTCCGTCTGCCTTTTTCTATGCGGACTAGTCTCTCAGTTTTAAAGCTATCTTAATGAAACTTTGCAGAAGTCTCTTTTTCTGTTGCACGCAGCACATATGTCAAGACCAGCTGAATCGGACCACAATATCATATAGCTGCCAAAGGAACGATCAGTCAAATATTTAGTTGTTGTATGTAAAAACATTTTGTTTTTCAAGATATCTTGACCAAACTCGGAATAAATTAGCTTTACTAAGCTCGTCATATATATTCAAAATCCCATTAAGATCGGACCACTATTATATATCTGCCATAGGAACGATCGGTCGTAAATTAAGTTGTTGTATGAAAAAACATTTTGTTTTTCAAGATATCTTGACCAAACTCGGCATTTATTAGTTTAACTATGCTCCTCATATATGTGAAAAATTCTATTAAGATCAGACCACTATATCATATAGCTGCCACATCAACGATCGGTCGAAAATTCAGTTCTTGCATGAAACAAAATTTTGTTTATCAAGATATCTTGACCAAACTCGGAATTTATTAGCTTTACTAAGCTCGTCATATACATTCAAATCCTATTAAGATCGGACCACTATTATATATCTGCCATAGGAACGATCGGTCGTAAATTAAGTTGTTGTATGAAAAAACATTTTGTTTTTAAGATATCTTGACCAAACTTTACAATTATTAGTTTTACTGTACTCCTCGTATATATGCAAAATCCTATTGATATCGGACCACAATATCATATATTTGCCATAGGAACGATCGGTCAAAAACTAGGTTTTTGATTAAAAACCTTTTTGTTTATCAAGATATCTTGAATAAACTCGGCATTAACTATTTTTCCTGTGCTTCTTAGATACGGTCAAGGCACTATAAGCATTATGAGTAGGTTGGGTCTGCAAGTGTATTAGATCTTCAGCGTGCTGAACCTCAGGAACATGCTAGAGACCGCGCAAGAGTGGGACTCAGCCAGCAGCTTCGCATCAGAAGTAATACTGGAGTTCAGGAGAGTTGAGCGCAACAGTCGGAGAGCGGGGGATGTTTAGGTAGCAACAACATGCCTGCGAAGCAATGCTTTGCGGCCGTTCCGCAGGCAATTCACGTTACCCAATAACCACGTCCCCCAACTACATCTTAAGCATAAAATGTAAGATATATTTTATAAATTTTGCTAAAAAACAGATTACAATAAAAAACTAGTAAGAGGTTCTAGTCGGGAGCTCCCGACTAGGGAATAGAACCCTCTTATTCCAATACCAAATAAATGAACAAAATAATGTTCCCTTGGCAGGGCTCGAACTCGCAACTGACCGCAATACTTGCTGTCGGCTCTACTCAACAGTCACGCCAGCAAAAAAAAATACTTTCCCCGGTAGCGCTCGAATTCGCAACAGACCGCACCACTTGCAATGCTTCTACTCAGCAGCCACACCAATAATTAAGTACTTATGATAAAACAATTAAGAGGGTCTAGTCGGGGGCTCCCGACTAGGGGATAGCCTGAACTTTCTTCTTCCAACATCAAATGCATATATATATTCTAATTTAGAAGCTGTATGTCAAGTTTGGTGACTCTAGCTCTTATTATTTACCAAAAACAGGATATCGATATAGATTTTTATCGATTGCTTGGAAACGGAGTAAGTTATCGATTATCGGAAACAAACTCGATCTGCGCGGGAACTAGGAGCACCTACATCTAAAATTTCATTTCTCTAGCTCTTATAGGTTCTGAGATCCTTGCGTTCATACATACGGACGACCGGACGGACGGACAAACGGACATGGCTCGACTGGATCGACCCGGCTATTGATGCTGATCAAGTATATATATACCTTATGGGGTCAGAGATACCTCATTCTGCCTGCTACATACATTTGGATTTTGCACAAATACATTAACTTTTTAACTATTTTCAATGGTTTCAGAGTTTAAAATAAAACATATACACATACACATACACATACACATACACATACACACATACACATACACACATACACACATACACATACACATACACATACACATAGCTTGCGCACAGTGAGTGAAAGACGCGGTGCGGACGCGCATTCTTTTGTGCTCCGGTTTGCGCCCTTTGCTGCAGCTGCTGCAAAGTAAAAGCGTCTCTAAGTGACAGATTATACGACAGAAACAACGTACCTGGAGTCCAACAGGGCCAACGGGTACTCAAGGCTGCGGATCTGGCTAAGCCATCCCCACCGCTCCGGCGGCGTACCCACAAACGGGGCTCTGGCGGCCGAGTCGGGGCGGCATAACTCCCAACAAACGCTACGGGGAAACTTGTAGCCAACGTGGGACGCCCTACGGGACAAACTCGTGCCACTTATCTGACGTGCACAGAGGATCCCATAGGATCCATTGAGACCCCAGCCCAGTAAGGTCTCAATTACGGCATACTGGAAGCCACTTACATATCCGACGAAACCGGGCTGACATGCCGCAGTATTCCAGCACCTTAGTAAACCGAGTGAAATCGAGCGGAAACGGCTGCTGGGCTAATGCTGCGCCTGTCCCCGCCCCGCTAAAACCATGGCAAGGCCTCGAGAAACGCTTGCTGTCCGTTACCATTAAGTTGCCCGTGCAGGTTCAGTTGACATTGTCCTGACTAACACCGATCTGGCTCTGAACTCCGGCTCTCATGAGGACCGGAGTCAACCCTCGCGTGGACCTCACTCCCTGGAAAGGCACCCACGGGATCACGAAGGTGACTGCACAGAACGGGCAACAATAACGGCCTCGAGGGGGGGCCCAATTACAAAAAAAAAATGAATACAAAACAACAAGGGGGACACCTCCACCCCGAAACAATAGAGGCAACAACACCAACAACGAGAGAGGCAGAGCCTATCCAGCGCGAAGATGGTCTCGCCTTCGCGAAATCTAGTAGAGTTGCTAGAACTCCACCGCAAGCCAAACAAGCCGATGCACCTCTGCCAACCAAATGCGACGCTATCAACTGCATTGCAGCAGGCGCAAGCACGAATACGCCGAAGAGAGGCAGAAATTCGGGAAGCCCTGAAGACACGCCCCGGAAAACACCGTCTAAGCGGGCAAAGAGCACAAAGGACTCTTGCTCCAGCCAGATGAAGAAACTAGGAACAATCCTGGACGAGATAATCTACCTAGTCAATGAGAAAAAGCCGGTGGTGAGACACATAAACCAGGGAATGAAGGACTCGCCACCGCCGAAGACAGTAAGCCCCACAGTAAACGCAGGCAAACAACGAAGGCAAAGAATACGTAAAGAGCCACCAACTCGTAACACTGCAA
This sequence comes from Drosophila americana, assembly GCA_030788265.1. NCBI lineage: Eukaryota > Metazoa > Arthropoda > Insecta > Diptera > Drosophilidae > Drosophila > Drosophila americana. The sequence goes on along the minus strand of JAURSC010000059.1, from coordinate 65,344 downwards.
TTACCGAAAACGGTCGCCGTGTGGACAATAACCATGCACGACCGGCGGCGCTTCCCAAGGAGGGAACCACTAAAGAGAGCACGTGGCAGCAAGTCAACCGCCGACGGAAAAAGCCATGTAAAACTTCAAGCAGACCAGATGCCCTGCTAGTCAAGTACAAGGACACGGCTTCATATGCCGAGGTCCTAAGGGCAGTGCAAAAGGACGAATCTCTGCAAAAATACAGAGAAAACGTCACTAAAATACGGCGAACAGCCGCTGGAGAGCTGCTGCTACAGATGGAAAAGCCGGAGACGATGCGACAGCCAAACTGCTCAAGGCCGTACAAAAGAAGATGGGAGAGCTCGCGGAGGTCAAAGCAATCTCTGAAAAAGCCATGATAGAGGTCAAAGATATACCCGAGTGGTGCTCAAATACCGATGTTTTGGATGCAGTTTTTGCAAAAATCGACGGGGACATCCCCGTAGAAGCCAACCCCAAGCTGCGAGCAGCATACCGGGGAACCCAGACGGCCAGAGTCCTGCTACCCAAAGAATTAGCCGAACAGCTGCTGTTAATCGGGAAAATAAGAATCGGATGGGCAATCTGCCGCATTCGACTTAAAACGGACCCCAGGAGATGTTTCAAGTGCCTAGAATTCGGGCACATCGCAACCAGATGCAGAAACAGCCAGGAAGAAACAGGCAAGTGCTACAACTGCGGTGGAGCAGAGCATGCATCAAAAGCATGCCGAGAGGAACCAGCGTGCATCCTATGTACCCGTAAGGGGCAGAAGAACACGGGACATAACACCCTTAGCAGGTCATGTCCGTTATTCTTAAAGGCCGCAAATAAAAGGAATTAATAATGAAGCTACTACAGCTTAATTTAAACCACTGCAGAGCAGCGCAGGAGCTACTAACCCAAACAGCCAGAGAGATACGAGCCGACGTGGCACTACTGAGCGAACCATACGCAGCAATGTCTGAAGACAGTTGGGTCCAAAACACCGAACGTGGTGCTGCTGTATGGAGCTGCGGAAACCCACCACTCCTAGTGAGCTACAGGAAGACGGCCCTGGGATTCGCAAGAGCCAAGATCGGCGGCATCTATTGGTATAGCTGCTATATGGCCCCCAGCGTCCAACTCGACGAATTTGCACGAATGCTCGATGAACTAGTGGCGGACGCTCAAACGCACTCTCCACTGGTCATTGCCGGCGATTTCAACGCGTGGGCAGTGGATTGGGGAAGTGCCAGGACGAACCCACGAGGTTGCACGCTGCTAGACGCCTTCGCAGCCCTTAACGTAACACTGCTGAACACCGGGACCGAGCACACCTTCATCAAGGCAGGACGCGGTTCAATTATTGACCTGACGTTTGCCAGCCCCTCAATAGCAAGACGGACCACATGGGAGGTGTCCCAGCTGTATACGCATAGCGACCACCAGGCCATTGTCAGCAATACTGATGGCGGACAACCAAACCCGACGGGCAGAACACACCACATCGCTTGGGACCCTGAGACGCTCAATAAAGAGGCACTCCTAGCGTTCTTAGAACCCACCGCAATCACTGGAAACGCAGAACAGCTCGCTAACTGCCTAACACGGGAGATGCAACGAGCCTGCGATGCAGCGATGGCGAGGAAGAAGAAAGGAGGTAACAAGCACAAGCCAGTCCGATGGTGGAATGGCGAAATAGAGGATGCGCGAAAAAGGTGCCACACAGCAAGACGCATATACCAGCGCGCAGCAAGACGAGCGCGACGGGAAACAGCAAACCTGGCCTTGGAGCATGAAGCCGAAGAAGCTCGCGCAGCCTACCACTCCTGGCGAGCTATGCTCACAAAGGCTATCAAGCGAAGCAAGCGGCAATGCTGGATGCAACTCTGCGACGAAGCCGATACCCAGCCCTTCGGACAAGCCTACAAAACGGTAATGGGCAAACTCGCAAGAGGACCCGTACCGACCTGCCCAGAGCATCTAAAGCAGATAGTGGAGACACTGTTCCCGCGCCAGATAGAGCTACGCCACAACCCTCCAGCCGTAGGCACGTCGGTGGTGCCTCCCATCGACACAGAAGAGATAAGTGCCGCGCTAAAGCGCATTAAATCAAACAAAGCGCCAGGACCCGACGGCATCCCCAATGCAGTGCTGAAGACCATCGCTAGCGCCCACGCAGACACACTCGTAAATGTGTTCAACCGGTGCATTGCAGAAAGAACCTTTCCAACGTGCTGGAAGTTGCAGAGACTGGTCCTTATCCCTAAAGCTGGAAAGGACCCACAGGACCCCTCTGCCTACAGGCCACTCTGCATGCTGGACTCCACGGGCAAGCTCTTCGAGCGCATCATCTGCGATCGTCTGGAGAAGGAGATCGCTGATCGCTACGGACTCTCGGACCAGCAGTTCGGTTTCCGAAAACACAGGAGCACTGTCGACGCTATCAAGTTGGTAGCAGACACTGCACGGAAGGCCATAGAAGGCACGCGATGGCGCGGCGGATCCAAGAAGTATTGCCTTGTGACAACGCTAGATGTATAAAACGCGTTTTAACTCGGCAAGCTGGCCAAATATACTCCTGGCACTCTCCAGGCTGCAAATCTGCGAGTACCTTATCAGCCTTGTTGCCGGATACTTCAAGGACCGGGTACTCATATATGTCACGACTGCAGGACGACGCAAGTACGCCATTACTGGGGGCGTTCCTCAAGGATCGGTGCTTGGACCCTTGCTTTGGAACGTGATGTATGACGGAGTGCTCCGACTTGCTCTACCACCTGGCTGCAGCATCGTAGGCTTCGCAGACGACATCGCAATCGTCACGGTGGCGAAAGAGAAAGCGCAGGTGGAGAGAAAAACCAATGAAGCAGCCCACAAGGTGACTAGGTGGCTTGTAGAAAATGGCCTCAACTTAGCTGCGCAAAAAACAGAGGCAGTTCTCATCAGTAGCCGGAAGTAAGTGGAAACCGCCAACATCACAGTGGACGGAACTGAGGTAGTTTCCAAGCCTTCTATAAAATACCTAGGCGTCTTGCTGGATCACAGGCTCAGCTTCAAGGAGCATCTTAAATACGCAGGTGGAAAGGCGAGTAGAGCTATAAATGCACTATCTGGCATAATGGCGAACACTGGAGGCCCTAGACAGCGCAGCAGACGGCTGATCTGCAACGTGGTCCAGTCGATGCTCCTCTACGCGTCATCAATCTGGGGACCAGCAATGAGGATCCCCTCCTACAGCCACAAATGCAGGGCATCGTACAGAAGATGCGCACTCCGAGTCCTCTGCGCCTTTCGGACCGTATCAGACGACGCAGCTCTAATGCTGGCCGGAATGCCCCCGCTGGATCTACTTTCAACAGAAGACCGCACCGTAGCACGCAGCCGGGAGACAACACTAGCAGAATGGCAAGCACGATGGGTGTCTTCTCCCAATGGCAGCTGGACCAAACGCATAGTCCCGGACCTACGGCCGTGGGTAAGCAGGAAGTGCGGACAAACCGACTTCTTCTTGACCCAGCTACTGACAGGACATGGATGCTTTAAATCCTATCTCTTTAGGCTTAGGCATGAGACGGATCCGTTTTGCACACACTGTGCGCGGACCATAGAGGACGCAGAACACGTCTTTTTTGCCTGTCCCAGATTTTCTGCTGAACGGGAAGAGCTAAGCCAAAGAATTGGGAGAAATTTTACAGTCACTGACTTAATAGATATCCTACTTAGCTCGCAAAACAATTGGGTTGCAGTAACCCACATGGCTGCAGAAATCATCAAATCCTTGCGTCGCGCTGAAAGACAGCGCAATTCAAGTTCTAACTCTAGATAAGATCCTAGAAGAGGCTTTCATGCCATCTCCCCCTCGTGAGGTAATACTTAGCGGTCGTTCCGCGAGAGGGAAACGGAGAGTAGGTGGTGGTTTTAGTGGGTGAAAGTCCCACACTTTTCGGCTTTAAATGCTTTCCCCCCTATTAAAAAAAAAAAAAAAAAAAAAAAAAAAATACACATACACATACACATACACATACACATACACATACACATACACATACACATACACATACACATACACATACACATACACATACACATACACATACACATACACATACACATACACATACACATACACATACACATACACATACACATACACATACACATACACATACACATACACATACACATACACATACACATACATACACCGTGTGGTAAGCGGCCCATAGAATACTACCACAGCTAGTCATTGCTTGTCGTATGAGGCGACTGAAAATGACACGGGGATGTAAGTGCCCGGAGAGGTGCCTCTTGCAGGCGAAAAGATTCTGAACGCCATTAACCTGGAAATGGCCAGATCGATTCCGTTCCGTGGTAATTAAAGCAACTCGTGACCTCCGGCTGTGGCCAGGTACCCCCTGGGTAGGCGCTGCACACCCGTGACGCGCCTAGCTAACAAGAGAAGGCGACTGAGACTGAGACCAGTAATGTCTCAGGCTGCGAACTCTGGACAACCATACGCGACTAGACGACCCCTGGGCTGACGGCCGACAGTATTCTAGCATCTCAGTAAGCGGAGTGAAATCTGGCCGAAATGACTGCTAGGCTAATGCTGTTACCGCCCCCGTTCCGTTAAAACATGGCAAATCTCCAAGCACGCTCCTCGTATCGTCGCCATTTAGTTGGCAGTATAGGTTCAGATGTAATATTCCTGATTAACGCGGATCTGGCTCTGAACACTCGACCCCATGAAGGCGGGTGTCAGCCCTCGCATGGCCTCACTGCTTGCAAAGACAACCATGAGATTATAACGCGACTGTACAACGGACAAGGACAACGGCTTAGGAGTTGGGACCCATCAAAATGAGTAATATCCAAACCCCACAAACGAAGGAGAGCTGTGATGCTTTTGCAAAGAGCAGCAGAATGGTGAGATCACCAGTAGATGGAGCAACAGCCGTCCCCGCAGAGACGAACTCAGAGCGGCACCAAACCACGGTAACTCAGAGCAGCTCAGCACTCCGGGAACTCGGGCACGAGATCTCAAAGCTGGTAGACATGCTCGAAGATGGCAAGCGACGCTCCATACACCAGCCCATGCGAGACTCAATAGAGAGCATCAGAGTGCTTTACGAGCTGGCGGCCATCCAGCTACACGACGAAGGAGCTAAGGAGGTAATCAGGACGCACCAGTCGTGTCAAACCTCGCCTCTTTTCAGGACGACGGTAGACGTCAAGCGGAAGCAGGCCACGGTACGGACGCCCCAAACTAAGCGAATCCGAGGGCCAGTCGGTAACAACGTAACAACGGTGCAGGAGACACCGAGCCCCAAAGCGGACGGCGACAAGTGGAAGGAGGTCACCCACAAAAAAAGGAAGGAGGTCACCCGGAAAAAGAGCAAGGGATTGCTTAAGGAAAAGACGCGACCGGATGCTATAGTCATCTCGGCAAAAGGTGAAGCGAGCTACTCAGAGATACTGAGAAAAGTTAAAGCCGATGAGAAATTGGGCGAGCTCGGAAAAGCGGTGTCAAAAATAAGGAGGACACAAAAAGGAGAACTGCTACTTCAGCTTAGGAATTCGGGAGAAAATACCACAGCATTTAGGAGCCTGGTGGGCGAAACGCTAGGCGAAAATGCAGAGGTCCGGACGCTGTCCCACCGAGTCTCCATTGAGTGCAAGGACCTGGACGAGATCACGACCAGAGAGGACATATGCGAGGCGATGAGGGGTCAAATCAAAATATTGGACATAACCCCAGAGAATATTAGCCTCCGTAAGTCGTATGGCCAAACACAAACGGCGACTATAAGACTACCAGCGGAAAGCGCAAAAAAGGCCCTCTCGGTAGGTTTCCTGAAAGTTGGCTGGGTCAACTCAAGAATCCGCGAGCGGATAAACATCACCAGATGTTTCAGATGCCTCGAGTTTGGCCACCTTGCAAGACACTGCAAGAGTGAACTGGACAGATCGAATCTGTGCCGACGATGCGGAGGAAAGGACCATCTGGCTAAGGACTGCAAACAAGAGCCACAGTGCATGCTCTGCAAGGACAGGAAAAATGACCCCAATCACATTGCCGGTAGCGGCAGATGCCCCGTGTTTAGGAGCGCCCTGGCCAACAGAAAATGAAGTTCACTCAGTTAAACCTCAACCATTGCGAGGCTGCTCAGGCCCTGCTGTCGCAAGCAACACGGGAGAGAAACACTGACGTCGCAATAATCTGCGAGCCATACAAGCCTATCGCAGGAAGCGGCTGGGTGGCAAGTAAATGCGGAAAAGCGGCCATCTGGTCCCTCAACGCACCCCCAAGCTGGGAACTGCGGCGGTTCCAAAACATGCTGGAGGAAATATCAGAAGACGCTCGCAACAGAGCTCCCCTCGTCATAGCAGGAGACTTTAACGCCTGGGCCATGGAATGGGGAAGCAAGGAAACCAACGCGAGAGGGACCACCCTGCTAGAAGAGTTCGCGGCGATCGACCTGGGCCTTGCAAACGACGGGCAGGAGCTCACGTACTGCAAGGCCGGTAGAGGCTCTATTATAGACCTCACCCTGCTCAGCAGCTCACTCTATAGGCTAACCACATGGAAAGTCAGCAATGAATTCACATTCAGCGACCACCAAGCAGTGCATTTCGAGATCCACGGGAGAGAACGGAGAAAACAGCAGCCCAAAACAACAGGCCCCAAATGGAAGGACAACTGCCTAGACAAGGAAACATACACGGATTCCCTACGCCATGCTCGATGGACTGGGGCCACGGAGTCAGCAGAAGACATGGCACGGCAGCTTATGGAAAACATCTCGGACGCGTGCGACTTATCCATGCCCAGGAGGAAGCCAAACAGAAGAGGAGCAGCTTGCTACTGGTGGAACGAGGAAATCAGCGACCTAAGGAAGGCCTGCCTACGCGCTAGAAGACGCTCCCAACAAGCACGAGACCACTCCTGTGGAACATAATGTACGACGAGGTGCTCAGAATATAATTGCCCCAGGGATGCAGAATCATACGATTCGCAAATGATTTGGCCCTATTAGTGGTGGGCAAAGAAATAAAAGAAGTAGAAGCAGCAGCGAATGCAGCCATAAGGATCGTGGCCAGCTGGATGCGTGGCGTTAGCCTGGAGCTGGCAGGCCATAAAACAGAGGCTGTGCTTATCACAAGTCGCAAGATAGTTGAGTTTGCTAGATTTCAGGTAGACAGCGTTAGTATCGAGTCAAAGGCTTCCATCAAGTATCTGGGGGTCATGTTAGACAACAGGCTTAGCTTTCGTCCTCACGTAGAGTATGTTAGCCAGAAAGCGGCAAAAATGCAGGCGGCCCTTTCAAGGATGCTACCAAACATAGGAGGACCAAGAGCAGGTAGACGCCTACTCCTCGCGAGAGTTGTAGCCTCCGTGCTGCTCTATGCTGCACCGATATGGGCATCAGCAGTCGCAAGCCAGAAAGGCCTCAGAAGGAAAATGTCAGTCCCCTACAGGCTAAGCGCACTCCGCACTATCTCTGGATTCCGGACGGTGTCGGACGAGGCGGCCACAGTATTGGCAGGCATGCTGCCGGTAGATATATTGGCCAAGGAAATGGAGAACATATTCAAAGCACGAATAGCGACAGGCGAAGCTGTCTCAATAGACGTCATCCGACGGTCGGAGAGAGCTAAATCAATGGCAACTTGGCAGGAGAGATGGAACACGGCGAACAAGGGGAGATGGACACACAAACTAATCCCCAATCTGGAGCAATGGATTAGGAGACGGAACGGAGAAATTAACTTCCACCTAACGCAGTTTTTTACTGGACACGGCGGGTACAGGAAGTATCTCCACAGGTTCAGGCATGAGGACACCCCGGAGTGTCCGACATGCCCAAATTTGGACGAAGACCCGGAACACGTGCTGTACCAATGCTCGAGGTATAGAGACGCAGTAGGCTCTGTACCCCCACCTGAGGGACTAGTAACGTTAATGCTGGAAGGAGAGGACAACTGGAGGAATATAAGTCAGCTGATAATAGGCATCCAGAGGGATCTGAGACGATGCGAAAAGGAGCGACGAATAATGGAGACTGCCTAAAATAGGCAACCCATCCCCGCGAAGTAATACTTTGCGGTGATCCCGCGGGGAATGTGGTGTGTGAGTGGGGGGTGAGTTTAGTACGTAGGTGTTGACGGAGTCAGCGAATCGTGCATACGGTTGGCCCGGGCCATCAGTATCTTACGAAGATTTTCACCTCCATGCCGTAAGCAAAAAAAAAAAAAAAAAAAAAACACATACACATACACATACACATACACATACACATACACATACACATACACATACACATACACATACACATACACATACACATACACATACACATACACATACATATACACATACACATACACATACACATACACATGCACATACACATACACATACACATACACATACACATACACATACACATACACATACACATACACATACACATACACATACACATACACATACACATACACATACACATACACATACACATACACATACACATACACATACACATACACATACACATACACATACACATACACATACACATACACATACACATACACATACACATACACATACACATACACATACACATACACATACACATACACATACACATACACATACACATACACATACACATACACATACACATACACATACACATACACATACATACACATACACATACACATACACATACACATACACATACACATACACATACACATACACATACACATACACATACACATGCATATACACATACACATACACATACACATACACATACACATACACATACACATGCACATACACATACACATGCACATACACATACACATACACATACACATACACATACACATACACATACACATACACATACACATACACATACACATACACATACACATACACATACACATACACATACACATACACATACACATACACATACACATACACATACACATACACATACACATACACATACACATACACACACACACACACACATACACATACACATACACATACACATACACATACACATACACATACACATACACATACACATACACATACACATACACATACACATACACATACACATACACATACACATACACATAGGCCTAATACACATACACATAGGCCTAATACACATACACATAGGCCTAATACACATACACATAGGCCTAATACACAAAAAGGTGCGCGGTGGTACTCACTGCGAAGCCCGTGCAGAGGGGGAGTCGAGGGGAGCGGAGGCGTCTCCCTAGTGTGTTTTTGTGCCCTTTTGCGTGTTTTTCGCGAAGCTATTTGTCCAATTGATTGCATTTACTGTAACAGCTGTTAGTAGTGTTCGCTAGTTCAGTTCACAAGCAGCTGATCTGCACATGAGGAACAGCTGCCAAACTTTGGTGCCCAAGATAGCGATCAGAAAGTACAGCATACTTTCAGGCTTAAGCTGTTCCGGCTTAACAGGTGAGCTTCGCTATCTAATACACGCTTAAGAACAGGCGAAGCAATCGGTACCTGAGCTCACTGCAGGCTCCAGGGCAAAGCTGCAGGCCTTTGTGCGCCGCTCCGGCGGAGACGAGCATTGAGCTGCCAAGAACCCTTAGAGGCACAATAGAAAAGATGCGCATAGACCTAAAAAGCCTAACGGCGCTGTTTAGCAGACAAGGGCACATTAACAGGCTGATGAAAGATGAACTCGCGAAAGCAGAGAAACTGCCGAAGATGGCGCTCAAGCTCTTCGCAGTGGAAACAAAGTGCGGGGAGGTGCAAGCGACTACTTCACTAACTAAACGTGGTGAAGCGAACGTGCTAAAGCCGCGCCCAGCGAAGCTAGGAGCCCAAAAAATTGTAGGCACACCCAAGCGGCCGAGGGACAGAACAGCGCGGAACTCCCTCTTACCAGGGTAAGAAAACAGCGAAGCAGGCAGTGCTCATGCAGTCAAAGCCAGCTCATGCCAGCCCAAACACGGCTGGCCGGCAAGGAAACTCCCACGACTAGACAGCAGTCAACGTACGAAAACGAGCACATAAGCGTGCCAGAGCCGACGCCATTACAGTACACGGAGTGGGTAACTACATGTGCCGACATGCTCAGGCTACCCGGCAGAGTATTCGAAAGACTGCGAAATTCGATCTCCTGCTGCGCCTCAGTAGGAAGCCGGAGCACTCCGCAACCGAGCTTCATGAGGCTGTGGGAAAGGCCTTGGGAGACCGGGCTATAGTGAGATCGCTAACTGACAAAAAGGGACCTGGACGAGCTAGCGAAGAAAGAAGAAGTGCTCGACGCAGTTAAGTCTGCCCTAAAAGAAGACTGCCTGTCGGTTGAAGCGATCAAGTCGCTGCGACCAGCATTTAGCAGCCAGCACAAAACCACAATAACTCTCCTGGGCGCTAGTCGAGATGGCCAAGTTAAGAATTGGATGTGTGGTCTGCCGAATATCTGCAATCGACCATCAAAACGATGCTTTAAATGCCAGGGCTTCGGCCACATCGCTGCAAACTGCACCAGCGATGAGGACTTAATACATGCTTCAGATGCGGCGATACAGGTCACGAAGCAAAGAATTACACCAAGCCACCTAAATGCAGCCTTTGCACTCCTAAAACAACGACCACGCTACAGGCAGCTTTAAGTGTCCGGCGGACCTCGAGGCAGTACACAATCTGAAATGTTAAGGATAGTTCAATTAAATCTTAACCACTACATAGCTGCTCAAGCCCTCTTAGAGCTGCCAGTCAGCGAAATGCGCATCGATATTGCCATTATTAGCGAAACTCACCACCGAGAGACCCAAGAATATAGAGCGAGGATCAGGATGGAAAGCTGCGCACAATCACAAAATGATATTCAGCTACCAGTAGCTTACGCTTCTCGCACTTTTACAAAAGGCGAAAGTAAAAATCTACAAAAGAACAAGAGCTGGCAGCCATCCATTGGGCAATAAACCACTTCAGACAATACATATTCGGAAGGCATGTCATAGTAAAAACAGACCAAAAACCCTTAACATACCTTTTTTCAATGAAAAACCCAACTTCAAAATTAACGAGAAAGAAGGGCCTTTTCATAATGCTCATAGTGCTTGTCCCTATCTAAAAATACCGGGAAAATAGTAAATGCCGAGTTTGGTCAAGATATCTTGATAACCAAAAAAAGGTTTTTAATCAAAAGCCTGGTTTTCGACAGATCGCTCTAATGGTAGCTATATGATATAGTGGTCCGATGTTGATAGGATTTTGTATGTATATAAGGAGCATAGTTAAACTAATAAATGCCGAGTTTGGTCAATATATCGTGATAAAAAAAAATGTTTCCTTACAAAAACTAATTTTCGACCGATCGTTCCTAAGGCAGCTATATGATATAGTGGTCCGATTTTAATAGGATTTTGCCTATATATGAGGAGTAGAGTAAAACTAATAACTGCCGAGTTTGGTCAAGATATCTTGAAAAACAAAATGTTTTTTCAAACAACAACTTAATTTTTGACCGATCGTTCCTATGGCAGCTATATGACATAGTAGTCCGATCTTAATATGATTTTACATGCATATGAGGAGTATAGTAAAACTAATAAATGCCGAGTTTGGTCGAGATATCTTGAAAAATAATGTTTTTCATACAACTTAATTTTCGACCGATCGTTCCTATGGCAGCTATATGATATAGTGGTCCGATCTTAATATGATTTTGCCTATATATGGGGAGTAAAGTAAAAATAATAAATGCCGAGGTTGGTCAAGATATCTTGATAAACAATATGTTTTTTTATACAAAAACTTTATTTTCAACCGATCGTTCCTATGGCAGCTATATGATATAGTGGTCCGATCCAGCTGCAAAATTTCATTAAGAGGGACAGACGGACATGGCTATATCGACTCGGCTGATGATGCTGATCAAGAATATATATACTTTATAGGATAGGAGATGTCTCCTTCTATGCGTATAATACCCTCTGCAATGGTATAAGAAATAAATAAAAACATACTGATGGTCCAAACAAGATCATCCAAAAGACAGGAAGACATCTGCGCAGATGATAAAACGAAATTGTTAAAAAATCAAAATGAACAGAAACAGCCCAATGTCAATGAAGACGCTGGTAATAATGGCGTGAATAAATTTGCGAAATTAAAATTCAATAACTCCTATTGTTTATTTAACGAGAAAGAAGAGCTATCTTTGGCACGCCGAAGATCTAATACCCCTGCAGACCCACCCTTCTCATAATGCTCATAGTGCTTTGACCGTATCTAAGAAGTACCCGGAAAATAATAATAGTACCCAAAAAAAGTTTTTAATCAATAACCTGGTTTTCGACCGGTCGCTCTTATGGCAGCTATAAGATATAGTGGTCCGATGTTGATAGGATTTTGTATATATATAAAGTTATTAGTTAAACTAATAAATTCCGAGTCGATCTATCGTAAAAAACAAAAATTTTTGCATACAACAACTTAATTTTCGACCGATCGTTCCTATGGCAGCTGTATGATACAGTGGTCTGATCTTAATAGGATTTTGCCTATATATGAGATGTATAGTACAACTAAAAAATGCCGAGTTTGGTCAAGATATCTTGAAAAACAAAAAAATTTTTCCATACAACTTAATTTTCGACCGATCGTTCCTATGGCAGCTATATTATATGGTAGTCCGATCTTAATAGGATTTTGCCAATATATGAGTAGTAAAGTAAAACTAATAAATGTCGAGCTTGGTCAGGATATCTTGAAAAACAAAATGTTTTTTCATACAACTTAATTTTCGACCGATCGTTCCTATGGCAGCTATATTATATAGTCGTCCGATCCAGCTGGTTTTGACATATGTGCTGCGTGCAACAAAAAGGAGTTCTGCAGACGGACAGACCGACAGACTATATCGACTCGGTTGTTTATGCTGATCCGGAATATATATACATTATGGTGTCTGAGATGTCTCCTTCTATTCGTTACACATTTCACGACAACATTATAATACCCTCTGCGAGGGTTTAAAAAGGTTTTTAATCAAAAACCTAGTTTTAGAACGATCGTTCCTGTGGCAGCTATATGATATTGTCGAGTTTGGTTAAGATATCCTGAAAAACAAATTGTTTTTTCATACAACTTAATTTTCGACCGATCGTTCCTGTGGCAACTATATGATATAGTTGTCCGATATTAATAGAATTTTGCATATACACGAGGAGTACAATAAAACTAATAATTGTTGGGTTTTCGTCAAGATATCTTAAAAACAAAATGGTTTATCATACCAAAAGTTAATTTCGACCGATCGTTCCCATGGCAGCTTTATGATATAGTGGTCTGATCTTATTAGGAAAGTACATGCACATGAGGAGTATAGTAAAACTAATAAATGCCGAGCTTGGTCAAGATATCTTGAAAAATAAAATGATTTTTCATACAACTTAGTTTTCGATCGATCCTTCCTATGGCAGCTATATGATATAGTCGTCCGATCCAGCTGGTTTTGACATTTGTGCTGCGTGCAACAGAAAGAAGGAGTTCTGCAAACTTTCATTGGGATAGCTTTAAAACTGAGGGACTAGTTCGCATAAAAACAGACAGAATGATCAAGAATATATATACTTTATGGGGTCTGAGATGTCTCCATCTATGCGTTATACATCTCACGACAACATTATAATACCCTCTGCGAGGGTATAAAAAGGTTCTTAATCAAAAACCAGGTTTTCTACCGGTCGTTCCTACGACAGCTATAAGATATAGTGATCCGATCTTAATCGGATTTTGCGTATATTTGAGGAGTATAGTATAACTAATAAGTTCCGAGTTTGGTTAAGATATCCTGAAAAACAAATTGCTTTTTTATACAACACTTAATTTTCGACCGATCGTTCCTATGACAGCTATATGATATAGTGGTCCGATCTTAATATGATTTTGCCTATATATGAGAAGTATGGTAAAACTAATAAATGCCTATATTGGTCAAGATATCTTGAAAAACAAAATGTTCTTTATACAACAATTTAATTTTCGACCGATTGTTCCTGTGGCAGGTCTACGATATAGTGGTCCGATATTATTAGGATCTTGCATATGTATGAGGAGTCTGGTAAAACTAATAAATGTAGAGTTTGGTCAAGATATCTTAAAAACAAAATGACCTTTCATACAAAAACTTAGTTTTCGATCGATCGTACCTATGGCAGCTATATGTTATAGTAGTCCGATCTTAATAGGCTTTTACATGCATATGAGGATTATAGTAAAACTAATAAATGCCGAGATTGGTTAAGATATCTTGAAAAATAAAATGTTTTCATACAACAACTTAGTATTCGACCGATCGTTCCTATGGCAGCGATATGATATAGTGGTCCGATCCAGCTGGTTTTCACATCTGTGCTGCGTGCAACAGAAAGACGGACTTCTGCAAAGTATCATTAAGATAGCTTTCAAACTGAAGGACTAGTTCGCATAGAGGCAGATAGATGGACAGACGGTCAGACGGACAGACGGACAGACTATATCGACTCGGTTGTTGATGCTGGTCAAGAATATATATAGTTTATGGGGTCTGAGATGTCTCCATCTATGCGTTACAAATTTCACGACAAAATTATAATACCCTCTGCGGGGGTATAAAAAGGTTTTTAATCAAAAACCTAGTTTTCTACCAATCGTTCCAGTGGCAGCTATATGATATAGTGATCCGATCTTAATAGGATTTTGCATGCATATGCGGAGTATAAAAAAACTATTAAATGCCAAGTTTGGTCAAGATATCTTGAAAAATAAAATGGTTTTTCATACAACAGCTTACGACCGATCATTCCTATGGCAGCTATATGATATAGCGGTCCGCTCTTAATATTATATTTCCTATATATGTGTAGTAAAGTAAAACTAATAAATGTCGAGTCAAGATATCTTGAAAAACAAAATGTTTTTTCATACAACTTAATTTTCGACCGATCGTTCCTATGGCAGCTATATGATATACTGGCCCTATCTTATTAGGATTTTGCATATATCTGAGGAGTAAAGTAAAACTAATAAATGCCGAGTTTGGTCAAGATATGTTGAAAATTAAAATGTTTTTTCATACAACAAACTTATTTTCGATCGATCGTTCCTATGGCAGCTATATGATATAGTGATCCGATCTTAATAGGATTTTGCACATATATGAGGAGTAACGTAAAACTTATTAATGTCGAGTTTGGTCAAGATATCTTGAAAAACAAATTGTTTTTTCATACAACTTCGTTTTCGACCGATCGTTCCTATGGCAGATATATGAGATAGTGGTCCGATCCTTATAGGTTTTAGCCTATCTATGAGGAGTATAGTAAAAGTAATAAATGCCGAGGTTGGTCAGGATTTCTTTAATAAACAAAATGTTTTTTAATACAACAACTTTATTTTTCACCGATCGTTCCTATGGTAGCTATATGATATAGTGGTCCGATTTTAATAGGATTTTGACTATATATGAGGAGTATAGCAAAACTAATAAATGCCGAGTTTGGTCAAGATATCTTGTAAAACAAAATGTTTTTTCATACAAAAACTTAATTTTCGACCGATCGTTCCTATGGCAGCTATATGATATACTAGCCCGATCTTCATAGGATTTTGCCTATATATGAGGAGTATAGTAAAACTAATAAGTGGCGAGTTTGGTCAAGATATCTTGAAAAACAAAATGTTTTATCATACAACAAACTCATTTTCGACCGATCGTTCCTATGGCAGCTATATGATATAGTGATCCGATCTTAATAGGATTTTGCAAATATATGAGGAGTAACGTAAAACTTATTAATGTCGAGTTTGGTCAAGATATCTTGTAAAACAAAATGTTTTTTCATACAAAAACTTAATTTTCGACCGATCGTTCCTATGGCAGCTATATGATATACTGGCCCGATCTTCATAGGATTTTGCCCATATATGAGGAGTATAGTAAAACTAATAAGTGGCGAGTTTGGTCAAGATATCTTGAAAAACAAAATGTTTTTCATACAACAAACTAATTTTCGACCGATCGTTCCTATGACAGCTATATGATATAGTGGTCCGATCCAGCTGGTTTTCACATATGTGCTGCGTGCAACAGAAAGACGGACTTCTGCAAAATTTCATTCAGATAGCTTTAAAACTGAGAGACTAGTTCGCATAGAAACAGACAGACGGACAGACGGACATGGCTCTATCGACTCGGCTGTTGATGCTGATCAAGAATATATATACTTGATGGGGTCGGAGATGTCTCCTTCTATGCGTTACACATATCACGACAAAATTATAATACCCTCTGCAAGGGTATAAAAAGGTTCTTAATCAAAAACCTGGTTTTCGACCGATCGGTCTTATGTCAGCTATATGATATAGGATGTCAGCTATATGATAGGATTTTGTATATATATAAGGAGCATAGTTAAACTAATAAATTCCGAGCTTGGTCAATATATCGTGAAAAACACAAAATTTTTTCATACAACAAATTAATTTTCGACCGATCGATCCTATGGCAGCTATATGATATAGTGGTCCGATCTTAATAAGATTTTGCCTATATATGAGGAGTATAGTAAAAATAAAAAATGCCGAGTTTGGTCAAGATATCTTAAAAAACAAAATGTTATTCATACAACAAATTAATTTTCGATCGATCGTTCTTGTGGCAGCTATATGATACAGTGGTCCGATATCAATGGGATTTTGCATATATATAAGAAGTATAGTAAAACTAATAGTAAAAACTTTTTCATACAAGAATCTACATTTCGACCGATCCTTCCTATGGCAGCTATATGATATAGTGGTCCGATCTTAATAGGATTTTGCCTTTATATGAGAAGTATAGTAAAACTAATAAATGCCGAGTTTGGTCAAAATATCTTGAAAAAAAAATGTTTCTTCTTACAACAACTTAATTTTCGAGCGATCGTTCCTATGGCAGCTAGATGATATAGTTGTCCGATCTTAATATGATTGTGCTATATATAAGGAGTACAGTAAAACTAATAAATGCCGAGATTGGTCAAGAATTTTGAAAAACAAAATGCTTTTCATACATCAAACTAATTTTCGACCGATCGTTCCAGTGGCAGCTATATGATATAGTGGTCCGATATTAATAGGATTTTGCATATATACGAGAAGTACAGTAAAAGGAATAAATGCCGAGTTTGGTCAACATAACTTTAAAAATAAAATGTTTTTTCATACAACAGCGTAGTTTTCGTACGATCGTTCCTATGGCAGCTATATGATATAGTGGACCGATCTTAATAGGAATTCGCATATATATGAGGAGTAAAGTAAAACTAAAAAATTCCGAGTTTGGTCAAGATATCTTGATAAACAATATGTTTTTTCATTCAAAAACTTAATTTTCGATCGATCTTTCCTATGGCAGCTAAATATAGATGATATATATGATATAGACGTCCGATCCAGCTGGTTTTCACATATGTGCTGCGTGCAACAGAAAGACGGACTTCTGCAAAATTTCATTCAGATAGCTTTAAAACTGAGAGACTAGTTCGCATAGAAACAGACAGACGGACAGACGGACATGGCTCTATCGACTCGGCTGTTGATGCTGATCAAGAATATATATACTTGATGGGGTCGGAGATGTCTCCTTCTATGCGTTACACATATCACGACAAAATTATAATACCCTCTGCAAGGGTATAAAAAGGTTCTTAATCAAAAACCTGGTTTTCGACCGATCGGTCTTATGTCAGCTATATGATATAGGATGTCAGCTATATGATAGGATTTTGTATATATATAAGGAGCATAGTTAAACTAATAAATTCCGAGCTTGGTCAATATATCGTGAAAAACACAAAATTTTTTCATACAACAAATTAATTTTCGACCGATTATAATACCCTCTGCAAGGGTATAAAAAGGTTCTTAATCAAAAACCTGGTTTTCGACCGGTCGCTCTTATGGCAGCTATATGATATAGTGGTTCGCTGTTGATAGGACTTGTATATATATAAGGAGCATAGTTAAACTAATAAATGACGAGTTTGGTTAATTTATCGTGAAAAACAAAAAATTGTTCCATGCAAAAAATTAATTTTCGACCGATCGTTCCTAAGGCAGCTATATGATATAGTGGTCGGATCTTAATAGGATTTTGCCTATATATGAGGAGTATAGTAAAACTAATAAATGCCGAGCTTGTTCAAGATATCTTGAAAAAAAAAATGTTTTTCATACAACAACTTCATTTTCGACCGATCGTTCCTATGGCAGATATATGAGATAGTGGTCCGATCCTTATAGGTTTTTGCCTCTATATGAGGCGTATAGTAAAACTAATAAATGCCGAGTTTGGTCAAGATATCTTGAAAAACAAAATGAGAGACTAGTTCGCATAGAAACAGACAGACGGACAGACGGACATGGCTATATCGACTCGGCTGTTGATGCTGATTAAGAATATATATACTTGATGGGGTCGGAGATGTCTCCTTCTATGCGTTACACATATCACGACAAAATTATAATACCCTCTGCAAGGGTATAAAAAGGTTCTTAATCAAAAACCTGGTTTTCGACCGATCGCCCTTATGTCAGCTATATGATATAGTGGTCCGATGTTGATAGGACTTTGTACATATATAAGGACCATAGTTAAACTAATAAATTCCGAGCTTGGTCAAGATATCTTAAAAAACAAAATGTTATTAATACAACAAATTAATTTTCGACCGATTGTTCTGGTGGCAGCTATATGATACAGTGGTCCGATATCAATGGGATCTTGCATATATACAAGTAGTATAGTAAAACTAATAGTAAAAACTTTTTCATACAAGAATCTACATTTCGACCGATCCTTCCTATGGCAGCTATATGATATAGTGGTCCGATCTTAATAGCATTTTGCCTATATATGAGGAGTATAGTAAAACTAATAAATGCCAAGTTTGGTCAAAATATCTTGAATAACAAAATGTTTTTCATACAACAACTTCATTTTCGACCGATCGTTCCTATGGCAGATATATGAGATAGTGGTCCGATCCTTATAGGTTTTTGCCTCTATATGAGGCGTATAGTATAACTAATAAATGCCGAGTTTGGTCAAGATACCTTGAAAACAAAATGTTTTTTCATACAACAACTTAATTTTCGACCGATCGTTCCTATGGCAGCTATATGATATAGTGGTCCGATCCAGCTGGTTTTCCCATATGTGCTGCATGCAACAGAAAGACGGACTTCTGCAAAATTTCATTCAGATAGCTTTAAAACTGAGAGACTAGTTCGCATAGAAACAGACAGACGGACAGACGGACATGGCTATATCGACTCGGCTGTTGATGCTGATCAAGAATATATATACTTGATGGGGTCGGAGATGTCTCCTTCTATGCGTTACACATATCACGACAAAATTATAATACCCTCTGCAAGGGTATAAAAAGGTTCTTAATCAAAAACCTGGTTTTCGACCGATCGCTCTTATGTCAGCTATATGATATAGTGGTCCGATGTTGATAGGATTTTGTATATATATAAGGACCATAGTTAAACTAATAAATTCCGAGCTTGGTCAAGATATCTTAAAAAACAAAATGTTATTAATACAACAAATTAATTTTCGACCGATTGTTCTGGTGGCAGCTATATGATACAGTGGTCCGATATCAATGGGATCTTGCATATATACAAGTAGTATAGTAAAACTAATAGTAAAAACTTTTTCATACAAGAATCTACATTTCGACCGATCCTTCCTATGGCAGCTATATGATATAGTGGTCCGATCTTAATAGCATTTTGCCTATATATGAGGAGTATAGTAAAACTAATAAATGCCAAGTTTGGTCAAAATATCTTGAATAACAAAATGTTTTTCATACAACAACTTCATTTTCGACCGATCGTTCCTATGGCAGATATATGAGATAGTGGTCCGATCCGTATAGGTTTTTGCCTCTATATGAGGCGTATAGTATAACTAATAAATGCCGAGTTTGGTCAAGATATCTTGAAAAACAAAATGTTTTTTCATACAACAACTTAATTTTCGACCGATCGTTCCTATGGCAGCTATATGATATAGTGGTCCGATCCAGCTGGTTTTCCCATATGTGCTGCATGCAACAGAAAGACGGACTTCTGCAAAATTTCATTCAGATAGCTTTAAAACTGAGAGACTAGTTCGCATAGAAACAGACAGACGGACAGACGGACATGGCTATATCGACTCGGCTGTTGATGCTGATCAAGAATATATATACTTGATGGGGTCGGAGATGTCTCCTTCTATGCGTTACACATATCACGACAAAATTATAATACCCTCTGCAAGGGTATAAAAAGGTTCTTAATCAAAAACCTGGTTTTCGACCGATCGCTCTTATGTCAGCTATATGATATAGTGGTCCGATGTTGATAGGATTTTGTATATATATAAGGAGCATAGTTAAACTAATAAATGCCGAGCTTGGTCAATATATCGTGAAAAACACAAAATTTTTTCATACAACAAATTAATTTTCGACCGATCGATCCTATGGCAGCTATATGATATAGTGGTCCGATCTTAATAAGATTTTGCCTATATATGAGGAGTATAGTAAAACAAATAAATGCCGAGTTTGGTCAAGATATCTTAAAAAACAAAATGTTATTCATACAACAAATTAATTTTCGATCGATCGTTCTTGTGGCAGCTATATGATACAGTGGTCCGATATCAATGGGATTTTGCATATATATAAGTAGTATAGTAAAACTAATAGTAAAAACTTTTTCATACAAGAATCTACATTTCGACCGATCCTTCCTATGGCAGCTATTTGATATAGTGGTCCGATCTTAATAGGATTTTGCCTTTATATGAGAAGTATAGTAAAACTAATAAATGCCGAGTTTGGTCAAAATATCTTGAAAAAAAAATGTTTCTTCTTACAACAACATAATTTTCGAGCGATCGTTCCTATGGCAGCTAGATGATATAGTTGTCCGATCTTAATATGATTGTGCTTATATATAAGGAGTACAGTAAAACTAATAAATGCCGAGATTGGTCAAGAATTTTGAAAAACAAAATGCTTTTCATACATCAAACTAATTTTCGACCGATCGTTCCAGTGGCAGCTATATGATATAGTGGTCCGATATTAATAGGATTTTGCATATATACGAGAAGTACAGTAAAAGGAATAAATGCCGAGTTTGGTCAACATAACTTTAAAAATAAAATGTTTTTTCATACAACAGCGTAGTTTTCGTACGATCGTTCCTATGGCAGCTATATGATATAGTGGACCGATCTTAATAGGATTTCGCATATATATGAGGAGTAAAGTAAAACTAAAAAATGCCGAGTTTGGTCAAGATATCTTGATAAACAATATGTTTTTTCATTCAAAAACTTAATTTTCGATCGATCTTTCCTATGGCAGCTATATATAGATGATATATATGATATAGACGTCCGATCCAGCTGGTTTTCACATATGTGCTGCGTTCAACAGAAAGACGGACTTCTGCAAAATTTCACTAAGATAGCTTTAAAACTGAGAGATTAATTCGCATAGAAACCGACAGACGTACAGACGCACATATCTCTATCGACTCGGCTGTTGATGCTGATCAAGAATATATATACTTGATGGGGTCGGAGATGTCTCCTTCTATGCGTTACACATATCACGACAAAATTATAATACCCTCTGCAAGGGTATAATAAGGTTTTTAATCAAAAACCTGGTTTTCGACCGGTCGCTCTTATGGCAGCTATATGATATAGTTGTCCGCTGTTGATAGGACTTGTATATATATAAGGAGCATAGTTAAACTAATAAATGACGAGTTTGGTTAATTTATCGTGAAAAACAAAAAATTGTTCCATGCAAAAAATTAATTTTCGACCGATCGTTCCTAAGGCAGCTATATGATATAGTGGTCGGATCTTAATAGGATTTTGCCTATATATGAGGAGTATAGTAAAACTAATAAATGCCGAGCTTGTTCAAGATATCTTGAAAAAAAAAATGTTTTTCATACAACAACTTCATTTTCGACCGATCGTTCCTATGGCAGATATATGAGATAGTGGTCCGATCCTTATAGGTTTTTGCCTCTATATGAGGCGTATAGTAAAACTAATAAATGCCGAGTTTGGTCAAGATATCTTGAAAAACAAAATGAGAGACTAGTTCGCATAGAAACAGACAGACGGACAGACGGACATGGCTATATCGACTCGGCTGTTGATGCTGATTAAGAATATATATACTTGATGGGGTCGGAGATGTCTCCTTCTATGCGTTACACATATCACGACAAAATTATAATACCCTCTGCAAGGGTATAAAAAGGTTCTTAATCAAAAACCTGGTTTTCGACCGATCGCTCTTATGTCAGCTATATGATATAGTGGTCCGATGTTGATAGGACTTTGTATATATATAAGGAGCATAGTTAAACTAATAAATTCCGAGCTTGGTCAAGATATCTTAAAAAACAAAATGTTATTAATACAACAAATTAATTTTCGACCGATTGTTCTGGTGGCAGCTATATTATACAGTGGTCCGATATCAATGGGATTTTGCATATATACAAGTAGTAGAGTAAAACTAATAGTAAAAACTTTTTCATACAAGAATCTACATTTCGACCGATCCTTCCTATGGCAGCTATATGATATAGTGGTCCGATCTTAATAGCATTTTGCCTATATATGAGGAGTATAGTAAAACTAATAAATGCCAAGTTTGGTCAAAATATCTTGAATAACAAAATGTTTTTCATACAACAACTTCATTTTCGACCGATCGTTCCTATGGCAGATATATGAGATAGTGGTCCGATCCTTATAGGTTTTTGCCTTTATATGAGGCGTATAGTATAACTAATAAATGCCGAGTTTGGTCAAGATATCTTGAAAAACAAAATGTTTTTTCATACAACAACTTAATTTTCGACCGATCGTTCCTATGGCAGCTATATGATATAGTGGTCCGATCCAGCTGGTTTTCCCATATGTGCTGCATGCAACAGAAAGACGGACTTCTGCAAAATTTCATTCAGATAGCTTTAAAACAGAGAGACTAGTTCGCATAGAAACAGACAGACGGACAGACGGACATGGCTATATCGACTCGGCTGTTGATGCTGATCAAGAATATATATACTTGATGGGGTCGGACATGTCTCCTTCTATGCGTTACACATATCACGACAAAATTATAATACCCTCTGCAAGGGTATAAAAAGGTTCTTAATCAAAAACCTGGTTTTCGACCGATCGCTCTTATGTCAGCTATATGATATAGTGGTCCGATGTTGATAGGACTTTGTATATATATAAGGAGCATAGTTAAACTAATAAATTCCGAGCTTGGTCAAGATATCTTAAAAAACAAAATGTTATTAATACAACAAATTAATATTCGACCGATTGTTCTGGTGGCAGCTATATGATACAGTGGTCCGATATCAATGGGATTTTGCATATATACAAGTAGTATAGTAAAACTAATAGTAAAAACTTTTTCATACAAGAATCTACATTTCGACCGATCCTTCCTATGGCAGCTATATGATATAGTGGTCCGATCTTAATAGGATTTTGCCCTTATATGAGAAGTATAGTAAAACTAATAAATGCCAAGTTTGGTCGAAATACCTTGAAAAAAAAAATGTTTTTTCTTACAACAACTTAATTTTCGAGCGATCGTTCCTATGGCAGCTAGATGATATAGTGGTCCGATCTTAATATGATTGTGCTTATATATAAGGAGTACAGTAAAACTAAAAAATGCCGAGATTGGTCAAGAATTTTGAAAAACAAAATGCTTTTCATAAATCAAATTTATTTTCGACCGATCGTTCCAGTGGCAGCTATATGATATGTACAGTAAAAGGAATAAATGCCGAGTTTGGTCAAGATAACTTTAAAAATAAAATGTTTTTTAATACAACAGCGTAGTTTTCGACCGATCGTTCCTATGGCAGCTATATGATATAGTGGCCCGATCTTAATAGGATTTCGCATATATATGAGGAGTAAAGTAAAACTAAAAAATGCCGAGTTTGGTCAAGATATCTTGATAAACAATATGTTTTTTCATTCAAAAACTTAATTTTCGATCGATCTTTACTATGGCAGCTATATATAGATGATATATATGATATAGACGTCCGATCCAGCTGGTTTTCACATATATGCTGCATGCAACAGAAAGACAGACTTCTGCAAAATTTCATTCAGATAGCTTTAAAACTGAGAGACTAGTTCGCATAGAAACAGACAGACGGACAGACGGACATGGCTATATCGACTCGGCTGTTGATGCTGATCAAGAATATATATACTTGATGGGGTCGGAGATGTCTCCTTCTATGCGTTACACATATCACGACAAAATTATAATACCCTCTGCAAGGGTATAAAAAGGTTCTTAATCAAAAACCTGGTTTTCGACCGATCGCTCTTATGTCAGCTATATGATATAGTGGTCCGATGTTGATAGGATTTTGTATATATATAAGGAGCATAGTTAAACTAATAAATGCCGAGCTTGGTCAATATATCGTGAAAAACACAAAATTTTTTCATACAACAAATTAATTTTCGACCGATTGATCCTATGGCAGCTATATGATATAGTGGTCCGATCTTAATAAGATTTTGCCTATATATGAGGAGTATAGTAAAAATAAAAAATGCCGAGTTTGGTCAAGATATCTTAAAAAACAAAATGTTATTCATACAACAAATTAATTTTCGATCGATCGTTCTTGTGGCAGCTATATGATACAGTGGTCCGATATCAATGGGATTTTGCATATATATAAGTAGTATAGTAAAACTAATAGTAAAAACTTTTTCATACAAGAATCTACATTTCGACCGATCCTTCCTATGGCAGCTATATGATATAGTGGTCCGATCTTAATAGGATTTTGCCTTTATATGAGAAGTATAGTAAAACTAATAAATGCCGAGTTTGGTCAAAATATCTTGAAAAAAAAATGTTTCTTCTTACAACATAATTTTCGAGCAATCGTTCCTATGGCAGCTAGATGATATAGTTGTCCGATCTTAATATGATTGTGCTTATATATAAGGAGTACAGTAAAACTAATAAATGCCGAGATTGGTCAAGAATTTTGAAAAACAAAATGCTTTTCATACATCAAACTAATTTTCGACCGATCGTTCCAGTGGCAGCTATATGATATAGTGGTCCGATATTAATAGGATTTTGCATATATACGAGAAGTACAGTAAAAGGAATAAATGCCGAGTTTGGTCAACATAACTTTAAAAATAAAATGTTTTTTCATACAACAGCGTAGTTTTCGTACGATCGTTCCTATGGCAGCTATATGATATAGTGGACCGATCTTAATAGGATTTCGCATATATATGAGGAGTAAAGTAAAACTAAAAAATGCCGAGTTTGGTCAAGATATCTTGATAAACAATATGTTTTTTCATTCAAAAACTTAATTTTCGATCGATCTTTCCTATGGCAGCTATATATAGATGATATATATGATATAGACGTCCGATCCAGCTGGTTTTCACATATGTGCTGCGTTCAACAGAAAGACGGACTTCTGCAAAATTTCACTAAGATAGCTTTAAAACTGAGAGATTAATTCGCATAGAAACAGACAGACGTACAGACGCACATATCTCTATCGACTCGGCTGTTGATGCTGATCAAGAATATATATACTTGATGGGGTCGGAGATGTCTCCTTCTATGCGTTACACATATCACGACAAAATTATAATACCCTCTGCAAGGGTATAATAAGGTTTTTAATCAAAAACCTGGTTTTCGACCGGTCGCTCTTATGGCAGCTATATGATATAGTTGTCCGCTGTTGATAGGACTTGTATATATATAAGGAGCATAGTTAAACTAATAAATGACGAGTTTGGTTAATTTATCGTGAAAAACAAAAAATTGTTCCATGCAAAAAATTAATTTTCGACCGATCGTTCCTAAGGCAGCTATATGATATAGTGGTCGGATCTTAATAGGATTTTGCCTATATATGAGGAGTATAGTAAAACTAATAAATGCCGAGCTTGTTCAAGATATCTTGAAAAAAAAAATGTTTTTCATACAACAACTTCATTTTCGACCGATCGTTCCTATGGCAGATATATGAGATAGTGGTCCGATCCTTATAGGTTTTTGCCTCTATATGAGGCGTATAGTAAAACTAATAAATGCCGAGTTTGGTCAAGATATCTTGAAAAACAAAATGAGAGACTAGTTCGCATAGAAACAGACAGACGGACAGACGGACATGGCTATATCGACTCGGCTGTTGATGCTGATTAAGAATATATATACTTGATGGGGTCGGAGATGTCTCCTTCTATGCGTTACACATATCACGACAAAATTATAATACCCTCTGCAAGGGTATAAAAAGGTTCTTAATCAAAAACCTGGTTTTCGACCGATCGCTCTTATGTCAGCTATATGATATAGTGGTCCGATGTTGATAGGACTTTGTATATATTTAAGGAGCATAGTTAAACTAATAAATTCCGAGCTTGGTCAAGATATCTTAAAAAAACAAAATGTTATTAATACAACAAATTAATTTTCGACCGATTGTTCTGGTGGCAGCTATATTATACAGTGGTCCGATATCAATGGGATTTTGCATATATACAAGTAGTATAGTAAAACTAATAGTAAAAACTTTTTCATACAAGAATCTACATTTCGACCGATCCTTCCTATGGCAGCTATATGATATAATGGTCCGATCTTAATAGCATTTTGCCTATATATGAGGAGTATAGTAAAACTAATAAATGCCAAGTTTGGTCAAAATATCTTGAATAACAAAATGTTTTTCATACAACAACTTCATTTTCGACCGATCGTTCCTATGGCAGATATATGAGATAGTGGTCCGATCCTTATAGGTTTTTGCCTCTATATGAGGCGTATAGTATAACTAATAAATGCCGAGTTTGGTCAAGATATCTTGAAAAACAAAATGTTTTTTCATACAACAACTTAATTTTCGACCGATCGTTCCTATGGCAGCTATATGATATAGTGGTCCGATCCAGCTGGTTTTCCCATATGTGCTGCATGCAACAGAAAGACGGACTTCTGCAAAATTTCATTCAGATAGCTTTAAAACAGAGAGACTAGTTCGCATAGAAACAGACAGACGGACAGACGGACATGGCTATATCGACTCGGCTGTTGATGCTGATCAAGAATATATATACTTGATGGGGTCGGGCATGTCTCCTTCTATGCGTTACACATATCACGACAAAATTATAATACCCTCTGCAAGGGTATAAAAAGGTTCTTAATCAAAAACCTGGTTTTCGACCGATCGCTCTTATGTCAGCTATATGATATAGTGGTCCGATGTTGAAAGGACTTTGTATATATATAAGGAGCATAGTTAAACTAATAAATTCCGAGCTTGGTCAAGATATCTTAAAAAACAAAATGTTATTAATACAACAAATTAATATTCGACCGATTGTTCTGGTGGCAGCTATATGATACAGTGGTCCGATATCAATGGGATTTTGCATATATACAAGTAGTATAGTAAAACTAATAGTAAAAACTTTTTCATACAAGAATCTACATTTCGACCGATCCTTCCTATGGCAGCTATATGATATAGTGGTCCGATCTTAATAGGATTTTGCCTTTATATGAGAAGTATAGTAAAACTAATAAATGCCAAGTTTGGTCGAAATACCTTGAAAAAAAAAATGTTTTTTCTTACAACAACTTAATTTTCGAGCGATCGTTCCTATGGCAGCTAGATGATATAGTGGTCCGATCTTAATATGATTGTGCTTATATATAAGGAGTACAGTAAAACTAAAAAACCCGAGATTGGTCAAGAATTTTGAAAAACAAAATGCTTTTCATAAATCAAATTTATTTTCGACCGATCGTTCCAGTGGCAGCTATATGATATGTACAGTAAAAGGAATAAATGCCGAGTTTGGTCAAGAAAACTTTAAAAATAAAATGTTTTTTAATACAACAGCGTAGTTTTCGACCGATCGTTCCTATGGCAGCTATATGATATAGTGGCCCGATCTTAATAGGATTTCGCATATATATGAGGAGTAAAGTAAAACTAAAAAATGCCGAGTTTGGTCAAGATATCTTGATAAACAATATGTTTTTTCATTCAAAAACTTAATTTTCGATCGATCTTTACTATGGCAGCTATATATAGATGATATATATGATATAGACGTCCGATCCAGCTGGTTTTCACATATGTGCTGCGTTCAACAGAAAGACGACTTCTGCAAAATTTCACTAAGATAGCTTAAAAACTAAGAGACTAGTTCGCATAGAAAGAGACAGACGGACAGACGGACAGACGGACATGGCTCTATCGATTTGGCTGTTGATGCTGATCAAGAATATGTATACTTTATGGGGTCGGAGATGTCTACTTCTATGCGTTACACATATCACGACAAAATAATCATACCCTCTGCAAGGGTATAATAAGGTTTTAATCAAAAACCTGGTTTTCGACCGATCGCTCTTATGGCAGCTATATGATATAGTGGTCCGCTGTTCATAGGATTTTGTATATATATATAAGATGCATAGTGAAACTAATAAACGCCGAGTTTGGTTAATATTTCGTGAAAAACAAAAATTTTTTCCATACAACTTAATTTTCGACCGATCGTTCCTATGGCAGCTATATGATATAGTGGTCCGATCTTAATAAGATTTTGCCTATGTATGAGGAGTATAGTAAAAATAAAAAATGCCGAGTTTGGTCAAGATATCTTAAAAAACAAAATGTTATTCATACAACAACTTAATTTTCGACCGATCGTTCCTATGGCAGCTATATGATATAGTGGTCGGATCTTAATAGCATTTTGCCTATATATGAGGAGTATAGTAAAACTAATAAATGCCGAGCTTGGTCAAGATATCTTGAAAAACAAAATGTTTTTCATACAACAATTTCATGTTCGACCGATCGTTCCTATGGCAGATATATGAGATAGTGGTCCGATCCTTATAGGTTTTTGCCTCTATATGAGGCGTATAGTAAAACTAATAAATGCCGAGTTTGGTCAAGATATCTTGAAAAACAAAATGTTTTTTCATACAACAACTTAATTTTCGACCGATCGTTCCTATGGCAGCTATATGATTTAGTGGTCCGATCCAGCTTGTTTTCCCATATGTGCTGCGTGCAACAGAAAGACGGAGTTCTGCAAAATTTCATTCAGATAACTTTAAAACTGAGAGACTAGTTCGCATAGAAACAGACAGACGGACAGACGGACATGGCTATATCGACTCGGCTGTTGATGCTGATCAAGAATATATATACTTGATGGGGTCGGAGATGTCTCCTTCTATGCGTTACACATATCACGACAAAATTATAATACCCTCTGCAAGGGTATAAAAAGGTTCTTAATCAAAAACCTGGTTTTCGACCGATCGGTCTTATGTCAGCTATATGATAAAGGATGTCAGCTATATGATAGGATTTTGTATATATATAAGGAGCATAGTTAAACTAATAAATTCCGAGCTTGGTCAAGATATCTTAAAAAACAAAATGTTATTCATACAACAAATTAAATTTCGACCGATTGTTCTGGTGGCAGCTATATGATACAGTGGTCCGATATCAATGGGATTTTTCATATATACAAGTAGTATAGTAAAACTAATAGTAAAAACTTTTTCATACAAGAATCTACATTTCGACCGATCCTTCCTATGGCAGCTATATGATATAGTGGTCCGATCTTAATAGGATTTTGCCTTTATATGAGAAGTATAGTAAAACTAATAAATGCCGAGTTTGGTCAAAATATCTCGAAAGAAAAATGTTGTTTCTTACAACAACTTAATTTTCGAGCGATCGTTCCTATGGCAGCTAGATGATATAGTGGTCCGATCTTAATATGATTGTGCTTATATATAAGGAGTACAGTAAAACTAATAAATGCCGAGATTGGTCAAGAATTTTGAAAAACAAAATGCTTTTCATACATCAAATTAATTTTCGACCGATCGTTCCAGTGGCAGCTATATAATATAGTGGTCCGATATTAATAGGATTTTGCATATATACGAGGAGTACAGTAAAAGGAATAAATGCCGAGTTTGGTCAGGATAACTTTAAAAATAAAATGTTTTTTTCATACAACAGCGTAGTTTCCTACCGATCGTTCCTATGGCAGCTATATGATATAGTGGCCCGATCTTAATAGGATTTCGCATATATATGAGGAGTAAAGTAAAACTAAAAAATGCCGAGTTTGGTCAAGATATCTTGATAAACAATATGTTTTTTCATTCAAAAACTTAATTTTCGATCGATCTTTTCTATGGCAGCTATATATAGATGATATATATGATATAGACGTCCGATCCAGCTGGTCTTCACATATGTGCTGCGTTCAACAGAAAGACGGATTTTGCATATATATGAGGAGTAAAGTAAAACTAATAAATGCCGAGGTTGGTCAAGATATGTTGAAAAATAAAATTTTTTTTCATACAACTTAATTTTCGATCGATCGTTCCTCTGGCAGCTATATGATATAAGATTTTACATGCATATGACCAGAATGGTAGAACTAATAAATAAATATTGAAAAATAAAATGTTTTTTCCCATGTTCGTTCCCATACCAGCTTTATGATATAGTAGTCTGATCTTAATAAGATTTTACCTATATATGAGGAGTAAAGTAAAAATAATAAATGCTAATGAGTTTGGTCAATATATCATGAAAAACAAAAATGTTTTCCATATCACAACTTAATTTTCAACCGATTGTTCCTATGGCAGCTATATGATATAGTGGTCCGATATTTATAGGATTTTGCAGATATACGAGGAGTACAGTATAACTAATAATTGTCGAGTTTGGTCAAGATATCTTAAAAACAAAATTTTTTTTATACAAAAACTTAATTTTCGACCGATTGTTCCTATGGCAGCTATATATACATGATGTATATGATATAGATCCGATCCAGCTGGTTTTCACATATGTGCTGCGTTCAACAGAAAGACGGACTTCTGCAAAATTTCATTAAGATAGCTTTAAAACTGAGAGACTAGTTCGCATAGAAACAGACAGACGGACATGGCTCTATCGACTTGGCCGTTGGTGCTGATCAAGAATATGTATACTTTATGGGGTCGGAGATGTCTCCTTCTACGCGTTACACATATCACGACAAAATTATAATACCCTCTGCAAGGGTATAAAAAGTTTTTTAATCAAAAACCTGGTTTTCGACCGATCGCTCTTATGTCAGCTATGTGATATAGTGGTCTGATGTTGATAGGATTTTGTATATATATAAAGATCATAGTTAAACTAATAAATGCCGAGTTTGGTTAATATATCGTGAAAAACAAAAAATTTTTCCATGCAAAAAATTAATTTTCGACCGATTGTTCCTATGGCAGCTAGATGATATAGTGGTCCGATTTTAAAAGGATTTTGCCTACATATGAGGAGTAAAGTAAAACTAATAAATGACGAGTTTGGTCAAGATATGTTGAAAAATAAAATGTTTTTTCATACAACTTAATTTTCGATCGATCGTTCCTCTGGCAGCTATATGATATAAGATTTTACATGCATATGAGCAGTATGGTAGAACTAATAAATAAAACAGACAGACGTACAGGCGCATATGGCTCTATCGACTCGGCTTTTGATGCTGATCAAGAATATATATACTTGATGGGGTCGGAGATGTCTCATTCTATGCGTTACACATATCACGACAAAATTTTAATACCCTTTGCAAGGGTATAATAAGGTTTTTAATCAAAAACCTGGTTTTCGACCGATCGCTCTTATGGCAGCTATATGATAGAGTGGTCCGCTGTTGATAGGACTTGTATACATATAAGGAGCATAGTTAAACTAATAAATGCCGAGTTTGGTTAATTTATCGTGAAAAACAAAAAATTGTTTCATGCAAAAAATTAATTTTCGACCGATCGTTCCTATGGCAGCTATATGATATAGTGGTCCGATTTTAATAGGATTTTGCCTATATATGAGGAGTATAGTAAAACTAATAAATGCCGAGTTTGGTCAAGATATGTTGAAAAACAAAATGTTTTTTCATACAAAAACTTAATTTTCGACCGATCGTTCCTATGGCAGCTATATGATATAGTAGTCCGATCTTAATAGGATTTTGCATATATATGAGGATCACAGTTAAACTAATAAATGCCGAGTTTGGTTAATATATCGTGAAAAACAACAAATTTTTCCATGCAAAAAATTAATTTTCGACCGATTGTTCCTATGGCAGCTAGATGATATAGTGGTCCGATTTTAAAAGGATTTTGCCTACATATGAGGAGTAAAGTAAAACTAATAAATGACGAGTTTGGTCAAGATATGTTGAAAAATAAAATGTTTTTTCATACAACTTAATTTTCGATCGATCGTTCCTCTGGCAGCTATATGATATAAGATTTTACATGCATATGAGCAGTATGGTAGAACTAATAAATAAAACAGACAGACGTACAGGCGCATATGGCTCTATCGACTCGGCTTTTGATGCTGATCAAGAATATATATACTTGATGGGGTCGGAGATGTCTCATTCTATGCGTTACACATATCACGACAAAATTTTAATACCCTTTGCAAGGGTATAATAAGGTTTTTAATCAAAAACCTGGTTTTCGACCGATCGCTCTTATGGCAGCTATATGATAGAGTGGTCCGCTGTTGATAGGACTTGTATACATATAAGGAGCATAGTTAAACTAATAAATGCCGAGTTTGGTTAATTTATCGTGAAAAACAAAAAATTGTTTCATGCAAAAAATTAATTTTCGACCGATCGTTCCTATGGCAGCTATATGATATAGTGGTCCGATTTTAATAGGATTTTGCCTATATATGAGGAGTATAGTAAAACTAATAAATGCCGAGTTTGGTCAAGATATGTTGAAAAACAAAATGTTTTTTCATACAAAAACTTAATTTTCGACCGATCGTTCCTATGGCAGCTATATGATATAGTAGTCCGATCTTAATAGGATTTTGCATATATATGAAGAGCACAGTTAAACTAATAAATGCAGAGTTTCGTCAAGATATCTTGGAAAACAAAATGTTTTTTCATACAACTTCATTTTCGATCGATCGTTCCTCTGTCAGCTATATAATATAAGATTTTACATGCATATGAGCAGTATGGTAGAACTAATAAATAAATATTGAAAAATAAAATGTTTTTTTATACAACAACTTAATTTTCGACCGATCGTTCCCATAACAGCTATATGATATAGTAGTCTGATCTTAATAGGATTTTTCCTATATATGAGGAGTAAAGTAAAAATAATAAATGCTAATGAGTTTGGTCAATATATCATGAAAACCAAAAATTTTTTCCATACAACAACTTAATTTTCAACCGATTGTTCCTATGACAGCTATATGATATAGTGGTCCGATATTTATAGCATTTTGCAGATATACGAGGAGTACAGTATAACTAATAATTGTAGAGTTTGGTCAAGATATCTTAAAAACAAAATTTTTTCATACAAAAACTTAATTTTCGACCGATTGTTCCTATGGCAGCTATATATATATGATGTCTATGATATAGATCCAATTGGTTTTCCCATATGTGCTGCGTGCAACAGAAAGACGGACTTCTGCAAAATTTCATTAAGATAGCTTTAAAACTGAGAGATTAATTCGCATAGAAACAGACAGACGTACAGATGCACATGGCTCTATGGACTCGGCTGTTGATGCTGATCAAGAATATATATACTTGATGGGGTCGGAGATGTCTCCTTCTATGCGTTACACATATCACGACAAAATTATAATACCCTCTGCAAGGGTATAATAAGGTTTTTAATCAAAAACCTGGTTTTCGACCGATCGCTCTTATGGCAGCTATATGATAAAGTGGTCCGCTGTTGATAGGACTTGTATACATATAAGGAGCATAGTTAAACTAATAAATGCCGAGTTTGGTTAATTTATCGTGAAAAACAAAAAATTGTTCCATGCAAAAAATTAATTTTCGACCGATCGTTCCTATGGCAGCTATATGATATAGTAGTCCGATCTTAATAGGATTTTGCATATATATGAGGAGCACAGTTAAACTAATAAATGCAGAGTTTCGTCAAGATATCTTGGAAAACAAAATGTTTTTTCATACAACTTCATTTTCGATCGATCGTTCCTCTGTCAGCTATATAATATAAGATTTTACATGCATATGAGCAGTATGGTAGAACTAATAAATAAATATTGAAAAATAAAATGTTTTTTTATACAACAACTTAATTTTCGACCGATCGTTCCCATAACAGCTATATGATCTAGTAGTCTGATCTTAATAGGATTTTTCCTATATATGAGGAGTAAAGTAAAAATAATAAATGCTAATGAGTTTGGTCAATATATCATGAAAACCAAAAATTTTTTCCATACAACAACTTAATTTTCAACCGATTGTTCCTATGACAGCTATATGATATAGTGGTCCGATATTTATAGGATTTTGCAGATATACGAGGAGTACAGTATAACTAATAATTGTAGAGTTTGGTCAAGATATCTTAAAAACAAAATTTTTTCATACAAAAACTTAATTTTCGACCGATTGTTCCTATGGCAGCTATATATATATGATGTCTATGATATAGATCCAGCTGGTTTTCCCATATGTGCTGCGTGCAACAGAAAGACGGACTTCTTTAAAATTTCATTAAGATAGCTTTAAAACTGAGAGACTAGTTCGCATAGAAACAGACAGACGGACAGACGGACATGGTTCTATCGACTTGGCTGTTGATGCTGATCAAGAATATGTATGCTTTATGGGGTCGGAGATGCCTCCTTTTATGCGTTACACATATCACGACAAAATTATAATACCCTCTGCAAGGGTATAATAAGGTTTTTAATCAAAAACCTGGTTTTCGACCGATCGCTCTTATGGCAGCTATATGATATAGTGGTCCGCTGTTGATAGGACTTGTATATATATAAGGAGCATAGTTAAACTAATAAATGACGAGTTTGGTTAATTTATCGTGAAAAACAAAAAATTGTTCCATGCAAAAAATTAATTATCGACCGATCGTTCCTATGGCAGCTATATGATATAGTGGTCCGATCTTAATAAGATTTTGCCTATGTATGAGGAGTATAGTAAAAATAAAAAATGCCGAGTTTGGTCAAGATATCTTAAAAAACAAAATGTTATTCATACATCAACTTAATTTTCGACCGATCGTTCCTATGGCAGCTATATGATATAGTGGTCGGATCTTAATAGCATTTGCCTATATATGAGGAGTATAGTAAAACTAATAAATGCCGAGCTTGGTCAAGATATCTTGAGAAACAAAATGTTTTTCATACAACAACTTCATGTTCGACCGATCGTTCCTATGGCAGATATATGAGATAGTGGTCCTATCCTTATAGGTTTTTGCCTCTATATGAGGCGTATAGTAAAACTAATAAATGCCGAGTTTGGTCAAGATATCTTGAAAAACAAAATGTTTTTTCATACAACTTAATTTTCGACCGATCGTTCCTATGGAAGCTATATGATATAGTGGTCCGATCCAGCTTGTTTTCCCATATGTGCTGCGTGCAACAGAAAGACGGACTTCTGCAAAATTTCATTAAGATAGCTTTAAAACTGAGAGACTAGTTCGCATAGAAACAGACAGACGGACAGACGGACATGGCTATATCGACTCGGCTGTTGATGCTGATCAAGAATATATATACTTGATGGGGTCGGAGATGTCTCCTTCTATGCGAGTATAAATGCTAATGAGTTTGGTCAATATATCATGAAAAACAAAAATGTTTTCCATACCACAACTTAATTTTCAACCGATTGTTCCTATGGCAGCTATATGATATAGTGGTCCGATATTTATAGGATTTTGCAGATATACGAGGAGTACAGTATAACTAATAATTGTCGAGTTTGGTCAAGATATCTTAAAAACAAAATTTTTTCATACAAAAACTTAATTTTCGACCGATTGTTCCTATGGCAGCTATATATACATGATGTATATGATATAGACGTCCGATCCAGCTGGTTTTCACATATGTGCTGCGTTCAACAGAAAGACGGACTTCTGCAAAATTTCATTAAGATAGCTTTAAAACTGAGAGACTAGTTCGCATAGAAACAGACAGACGGACAGACGGACATGGCTCTATCGACTTGGCTGTTGGTGCTGATCAAGAATATGTATACTTTATGGGGTCGGAGATGTCTCCTTTTATGCGTTACACATATCACGACAAAATTTAATACCCTCTGCAAGGGTATAAAAAGGTATCAAAAACCTGGTTTTCGACCGATCGCTCTTATGTCAGCTATGTGATATAGTGGTCTGATGTTGATAGGATTTTGTATATATAAAGATCATAGTTAAACTAATAAATGCCGAGTTTGGTTAATATATCGTGAAAAACAAAAAATTTTTCCATGCAAAAAATTAATTTTCGACCGATCGTTCCTATGGCAGCAATATGATATAGTGGTCCGATCTTAATAGGATTTTGCCTACATATGAGGAGTAAAGTAAAACTAATAAATGACGAGTTTGGTCAAGATATGTTGAAAAATAAAATGTTTTTTCATACAACTTAATTTTCGATCGATCGTTCCTCTGGCAGCTATATGATATAAGATTTTACATGCATATGAGCAGTATGGTAGAACTAATAAATAAAACAGACAGACGTACAGATGCACATGGCTCTATCGACTCGGCTGTTGATGCTGATCAAGAATATATATACTTGATGGGGTCGGAGATGTCTCCTTCTATGCGTTACACATATCACGACAAAATTATAATACCCTCTGCAAGGGTATAATAAGGTTTTTAATCAAAAACCTGGTTTTCGACCGATCGCTCTTATGGCAGCTATATGATAAAGTGGTCCGCTGTTGATAGGACTTGTATACATATAAGGAGCATAGTTAAACTAATAAATGCCGAGTTTGGTTAATTTATAGTGAAAAACAAAAAATTGTTCCATGCAAAAAATTAATTTTCGACCGATCGTTCCTATGGCAGCTATATGATATAGTAGTCCGATCTTAATAGGATTTTGCATATATATGAGGAGCACAGTTAAACTAATAAATGCAGAGTTTCGTCAAGATATCTTGGAAAACAAAATGTTTTTTCATACAACTTCATTTTCGATCGATCGTTCCTCTGTCAGCTATATAATATAAGATTTTACATACATATGAGCAGTATGGTAGAACTAATAAATAAATATTGAAAAATAAAAAGTTTTTTTATACAACAACTTAATTTTCGACCGATCGTTCCCATAACAGCTATATGATATAGTAGTCTGATCTTAATAGGATTTTTCCTATATATGAGGAGTAAAGTAAAAATAATAAATGCTAATGAGTTTGGTCAATATATCATGAAAACCAAAAATTTTTTCCATACAACAACTTAATTTTCAACCGATTGTTCCTATGACAGCTATATATATATGATGTCTATGATATAGATCCAGCTGGTTTTCCCATATGTGCTGCGTGCAACAGAAAGACGGACTTCTTCAAAATTTCATTAAGATAGCCTTAAAACTGAGAGATTAATTCGCATAGAAACAGACAGACGTACAGATGCACATGGCTCTATCGACTCGGCTATTGATGCTGATCAAGAATATGTATACTTTATGGGGTCGGAGATGCCTCCTTTTATGCGTTACACATATCACGACAAAATTATAATACCCTCTGCAAGGGTATAAAAAGGTATCAAAAACCTGGTTTTCGACCGATCGCTCTTATGTCAGCTATGTGATATAGTGGTCTGATGTTGATAGGATTTTGTATATATATAAAGATCATAGTTAAACTAATAAATGCCGAGTTTGGTTAATATATCGTGAAAAACAAAAAATTTTTCCACACAAAAACTTAATTTTCGACCGATCGTTCCTATGGCAGCTATATGATATAGTGGTCCGCTGTTGATAGGACTTGTATACATATAAGGAGCATAGTTAAACTAATAAATGCCGAGATTGGTTAATTTATCGTGAAAAACAAAAAATTGTTCCATGCAAAAAATTAATTTTCGACCGATCGTTCCTATGGCAGCTAGATGATATAGTGGAATGACTTCAAAAGGATTTTGCCTACATATGAGGAGTAAAGTAAAACTAATAAATGACGAGTTTGGTCAAGATATGTTGAAAAATAAAATGTTTTTTCATACAACTTAATTTTCGATCGATCGTTCCTCTGGCAGCTATATGATATAAGATTTTACATGCATATGAGCAGTATGGTAGAACTAATAAATAAAACAGACAGACGTACAGGCGCATATGGCTCTATCGACTCGGCTTTTGATGCTGATCAAGAATATATATACTTGATGGGGTCGGAGATGTCTCATTCTATGCGTTACACATATCACGACAAAATTTTAATACCCTCTGCAAGGGTATAATAAGGTTTTTAATCAAAAACCTGGTTTTCGACCGATCGCTCTTATGGCAGCTATATGATAAAGTGGTCCGCTGTTGATAGGACTTGTATACATATAAGGAGCATAGTTAAACTAATAAATGCCGAGTTTGGTTAATTTATCGTGAAAAACAAAAAATTGTTCCATGCAAAAAATTAATTTTCGACCGATCGTTCCTATGGCAGCTATATGATATAGTGGTCCGATTTTAATAGGATTTTGCCTATATATGAGGAGTATAGTAAAACTAATAAATGCCGAGTTTGGTCAAGATATGTTGAAAAACATAATGTTTTTTCATACAAAAACTTAATTTTCGACCGATCGTTCCCATAACAGCTATATGATATAGTAGTCTGATCTTAATTGGATTTTTCCTATATATGAGGAGTAAAGTAAAAATAATAAATGCTAATGAGTTTGGTCAATATATCATGAAAACCAAAAATTTTTTCCATACAACAACTTAATTTTCAACCGATTGTTCCTATGACAGCTATATGATATAGTGGTCCGATATTTATAGGATTTTGCAGATATACGAGGAGTACAGTATAACTAATAATTGTAGAGTTTGGTCAAGATATCTTAAAAACAAAATTTTTTCATACAAAAACTTAATTTTCGACCGATTGTTCCTATGGCAGCTATATATATATGATGTCTATGATATAGATCCAGCTGGTTTTCAGAAAGACGGACTTCTTCAAAATTTCATTAAGATAGCTTTAAAACTGAGAGATTAATTCGCATAGAAACAGACAGACGTACAGATGCACATGGCTCTATCGACTCGGCTATTGATGCTGATCAAGAATATATATACTTGATGGGGTCGGAGATGTCTCCTTTTATGCGTTACACATATCACGACAAAATTATAATACCCTCTGCAAGGGTATAATAAGGTTTTTAATCAAAAACCTGGTTTTCGACCGATCGCTCTTATGGCAGATATATGATATAGTAGTCCGCTGTTGATAGGACTTGTATACATATAAGGAGCATAGTTAAACTAATAAATGCCGAGTTTGGTTAATTTATCGTGAAAAACAAAAAATTGTTCCATTCAAAAAATTAATTTTCGACCGATCGTTCCTATGGCAGCTATATATACATGATGTATATGATATAGACGTCCGATCCAGCTGGTTTTCACATATGTGCTGCGTTCAACAGAAAGACGGACTTCTGCAAAATTTCATTAAGATAGCTTTAAAACTGAGAGACTAGTTCGCATAGAAACAGACAGACGGACAGACGGACATGGCTCTATCGACTTGGCTGTTGGTGCTGATCAAGAATATGTATACTTTATGGGGTCGGAGATGCCTCCTTTTATGCGTTACACATATCACGACAAAATTATAATACCCTCTGCAAGGGTATAAAAAGGTTTTTAATCAAAAACCTGGTTTTCGACCGATCGCTCTTATGTCAGCTATGTGATATAGTGGTCTGATGTTGATAGGATTTTGTATATATATAAAGATCATAGTTAAACTAATAAATGCCGAGTTTGGTTAATATATCGTGAAAAACAAAAAATTTTTCCACACAAAAACTTAATTTTCGACCGATCGTTCCTATGGCAGCTATATGATATAGTGGTCCGCTGTTGATAGGACTTGTATACATATAAGGAGCATAGTTAAACTAATAAATGCCGAGTTTGGTTAATTTATGGTGAAAAACAAAAAATTGTTCCATGCAAAAAATTAATTTTCGACCGATCGTTCCTATGGCAGCTAGATGATATAGTGGTATGATTTTAAAAGGATTTTGCCTACATATGAGGAGTAAAGTAAAACTAATAAATGCTAATGAGTTTGGTCAATATATCATGAAAACCAAACATTTTTTCCATACAACAACTTAATTTTCAACCGATTGTTCCTATGACAGCTATATGATATAGTGGTCCGATATTTATAGAATTTTGCAGATATACGAGGAGTACAGTATAACTAATAATTGTAGAGTTTGGTTAAGATATCTTAAAAACAAAATTTTTTCATACAAAAACTTAATTTTCGACCGATTGTTCCTATGGCAGCTATATATATATGATGTCTATGATATAGATCCAGCTGGTTTTCCCATATGTGCTGCGTGCAACAGAAAGACGGACTTCTGCAAAATTTCATTAAGATAGCTTTAAAACTGAGAGACTAGTTCGCATGGAAACAGACAGACGGACAGACGCACATGGCTCTATCGACTCGGCTGTTGATGCTGATCAAGAATATATATACTTTATGGGGTCGGCGATGTCTCCTTCTATGCGATACACACATCACGACAAAATTATAATACCCTCTGCAAGGGTATAATAAGGTTTAAAATCAAAAACCTGGTTTTCGAGCGATCATTCTTATGGCAGCTATATGATATAGTTGTCCGCTGTTGATAGGATTTTGTATATATAAGGAGCATAGTTAAACTAATAAATGATAATGATAAATAAATGATAAATAATATCGTGAAAAACAAAAAGTTTTTCCATGCAAAAAATTAATTTTCGACCGATACTTCCTATGGCAGCTATATGATATAGTAGTCCGATCTTAATAGGATTTTGCCTATATATGAGGAGTATAGTAAAACTAATAAATGCCGAGTTTGGTCAAGATATCTTGAAAAACAAAAGGTTTTTTCATACAAAAACTTAATTTTTGACCGATCGTTCCTATGGAACTATCCTCTCTTAATAGGATTTTGCATATATTTGAGGAGTAAAGTAAAACATATTAATGTCAAATTTGGTCATGATATCTTGAAAAACAAAATGTTTGTTCATACAAAAAATTAATTTTCGACCGATCGTTTCTATGGCAGCTATATGATATACTGGCCCGACCTTAATAGGATTTTGCATATTTATGAGGTGTAAAGTACAACTAATAAATGCCGAGTTTGGTCATGATATGTTGAAAAATAAAATGTTTTTTCATACAACAACTTAATTTTCGACCGATCGTTCCTCTGGCAGCTATATCATATAGGACTTTACATGCATATGAGCAGTATGGTAGAACTAATAAATAAATATTGAAAAATAAAATGTTTTTTCATTCAACAACTGAATTTTCGAACGATCGTTCCCAAAACAGCTATATGATGTAGTAGTCTGATCTTAATAGGATTTTGCCTATATATGAGGAGTAAAGTAAAAATAATAAATGCTAATGAGTTTGGTCAATATATCGTGAAAAACAAAAATTTTTCCATACAACAACTTAATTTTCAACCGATTGTTCCTATGGCAGCTATATGATATAGTGGTCCGATATTTTTAGGATTTTGCAGATATACAAGGAGTACAGTAAAACTAATAATTGTAAAGTTTGGTCAAGATATCTTAAAAACAAATTGTTTTTCATTCAACTTAATTTTCGACCGATCGTTCCTACGGCAGCTATATGATATAGTGGTCCGATCCTAATAGGATTTTGCCTATATATGAGGAGTTTAGTAAAACTAATAAATGCCGAGTTTGGTCAAGAATTTTGAAAAACAATGCTTTTCATACAACAATTTAATTTTCAACCGATCGTTCGTGTGGCAGTTGTATGATATAGCAGTCCGATCTTAATAGGATTTTATATGCATATGAGAAGTATAGTAAAACTAATAATTGTAGAGTTTGGTTAAGATATCTAACAAACAAATTGTTTTTTCATACAACTTAATTTTCGACCGATCGTTCCTATGGCAGCTATATGATATAGCGGTCCGATCTTAATAGGATTGTGCATTTAAATGAAGAGCATAGTGAAACTAATAATTGTAGAGTTTGGTTAAAATATCGTGAAAAACAAAAAATTTTTCCATACAACAAATTAATTTTCGACCGATTGTTCCTATGGCAGCTTTATAATATAGTGGTCCGATCTTAATAGGATTTTGCCTATATATGAGGAATATAGTAAAACTAATAGATGCCGAGTTTGGTCAAAATATCGTGAAAAACAAAAAATGTTTCGATACAACAAATTAATTTTCGACCGATCGTTCCTATGACAGCTATATAATATAGTGGTCCGATTTTATTAGGATTTTGCATATATATCAGGAGCTTAATAAAACTATTAAATGCGGAGTTTGGTCAAGATATCTTAAAAAACAAAATGTTATTCATACAACAAATTAAATTTCGACCGATTGTTCTGGTGGCAGCTATATGATACAGTGGTCCGATATCAATGGGATTTTGCATATATACAAGTAGTATAGTAAAACTAATAGTAAAAACTTTTTCATACAAGAATCTACATTTCGACCGATCCTTCCTATGGCAGCTATGTGATATAGTGGTCCGATCTTAATAGGAATTTGCCTTTATATGAGAAGTATAGTAAAACTAATAAATGCCGAATTTGGTCAAAATATCTTGAAAAAAAAATGTTTTTTCTTACAACAACTTAATTTTCGAGCGATCGTTCCTATGGCAGCTAGATGATATAGTGGTCCGATCTTAATATGATTGTGCTTATATATAAGGAGTACAGTAAAACTAATAAATGCCGAGATTGGTCAAAAATTTTGAAAAACAAAATGCTTTTCATACATCAAATTAATTTTCGACCGATCGTTCCAGTGGCAGCTATATGATATAGTGGTCCGATATTAATAGGATTTTGCATATATACGAGGAGTACAGTAAAAGGAATAAATGCCGAGTTTGGTCAGGATAACTTTAAAAATAAAATGTTTTTTCATACAACAGCGTAGTTTCCTACCGATCGTTCCTATGGCAGCTATATGATATAGTGGCCCGATCTTAATAGGATTTCGCATATATATGAGGAGTAAAGTAAAACTAAAAAATGCCGAGTTTGGTAAAGATATCTTGATAAACAATATGTTTTTTCATTCAAAAACTTAATTTTCGATCGATCTTTCCTATGGCAGCTATATATAGATGATATATAAGATATAGACGTCCGATCCAGCTGGTCTTCACATATGTGCTGCGTTCAACAGAAAGACGGATTTTGCATATATATGAGGAGTAAAGTAAAACTAATAAATGCCGAGGTTGGTCAAGATATGTTGAAAAATAAAATGTTTTTTCATACAACTTAATTTCCGATCGATCGTTCCTCTGGCAGCTATATGATATAAGATTTTACATGCATATGACCAGAATGGTAGAACTAATAAATAAATATTGAAAAATAAAATGTTTTTTTATACAACAACTTAATTTTCGACCGATCGTTCCCATACCAGCTTTATGATATAGTAGTCTGATCTTAATAAGATTTTACCTATATATGAGGAGTAAAGTAAAAATAATTAATGCTAATGAGTTTGGTCAATATATCATGAAAAACAAAAATGTTTTCCATACCACAACTTAATTTTCAACCGATTGTTCCTATGGCAGCTATATGATATAGTGGTCCGATATTTATAGGATTTTGCAGATATACGAGGAGTACAGTATAACTAATAATTTTCGAGTTTGGTCAAGATATCTTAAAAACAAAATTTTTTCATACAAAAACTTAATTTTCGACCGATTGTTCCTATGGCAGCTATATATACATGATGTATAAGATATAGACGTCCGATCCAGCTGGTTTTCACATATGTGCTGCGTTCAACAGAAAGACGGACTTCTGCAAAATTTCATTAAGATAGCTTTAAAACTGAGAGACTAGTTCGCATAGAAACAGACAGACGGACAGACGGACATGGCTCTATCGACTTGGCTGTTGGTGCTGATCAAGAATATGTATACTTTATGGGGTCGGAGATGCCTCCTTTTATGCGTTACACATATCACGACAAAATTTAATACCCTCTGCAAGGGTATAAAAAGGTATCAAAAACCTGGTTTTCGACCGATCGCTCTTATGTCAGCTATGTGATATAGTGGTCTGATGTTGATAGGATTTTGTATATATATAAAGATCATAGTTAAACTAATAAATGCCGAGTTTGGTTAATATATCGTGAAAAACAAAAAATTTTTCCATGCAAAAAATTAATTTTCGACCGATCGTTCCTATGGCAGCAATATGATATAGTGGTCCGATCTTAATAGGATTTTGCCTACATATGAGGAGTAAAGTAAAACTAATAAATGACGAGTTTGGTCAAGATATGTTGAAAAATAAAATGTT
The DNA here is from genome assembly GCA_030788265.1 of Drosophila americana. NCBI lineage: Eukaryota > Metazoa > Arthropoda > Insecta > Diptera > Drosophilidae > Drosophila > Drosophila americana. Next base: position 20,588 of record JAURSC010000059.1, on the reverse strand, counting down.
TTTTCATACAACTTAATTTTCGATCGATCGTTCCTCTGGCAGCTATATGATATAAGATTTTACATGCATATGAGCAGTATGGTAGAACTAATAAATAAGACAGACAGACGTACAGGCGAATATGGCTCTATCGACTCGGCTTTTGATGCTGATCAAGAATATATATACTTAATGGGGTCGGAGATGTCTCATTCTATGCGTTACACATATCACGACAAAATTTTAATACCCTCTGCAAGGGTATAATAAGGTTTTTAATCAAAAACCTGGTTTTCGACCGATCGCTCTTATGGCAGCTATATGATAGAGTGGTCCGCTGTTGATAGGACTTGTATACATATAAGGAGCATAGTTAAACTAATAAATGCCGAGTTTGGTTAATTTATCGTGAAAAACAAAAAATTGTTCCATGCAAAAAATTAATTTTCGACCGATCGTTCCTATGGCAGCTATATGATATAGTGGTCCGATTTTAATAGGATTTTGCATATATATGAGGAGTATAGTAAAACTAATAAATGCCGAGTTTGGTCAAGATATGTTGAAAAACAAAATGTTTTTTCATACAAAAACTTAATTTTCGACCGATCGTTCCTATGGCAGCTATATGATATAGTAGTCCGATCTTAATAGGATTTTGCATATATATGAGGAGCACAGTTAAACTAATAAATGCAGAGTTTCGTCAAGATATCTTGGAAAACAAAATGTTTTTTCATACAACTTCATTTTCGATCGATCGTTCCTCTGTCAGCTATATAATATAAGATTTTACATACATATGAGCAGTATGGTAGAACTAATAAATAAATATTGAAAAATAAAATGTTTTTTTATACAATAACTTAATTTTCGACCGATCGTTCCCATAACAGCTATATGATATAGTAGTCTGATCTTAATAGGATTTTTCCTATATATGAGGAGTAAAGTAAAACTAATAAATGCTAATGAGTTTGGTCAATATATCATGAAAACCAAACATTTTTTCCATACAACAACTTAATTTTCAACCGATTGTTCCTATGACAGCTATATGATATAGTGGTCCGATATTTATAGGATTTTGCAGATATACGAGGAGTACAGTATAACTAATAATTGTAGAGTTTGGTCAAGATATCTTAAAAACAAAATATTTCATACAAAAACTTAATTTTCGACCAATTGTTCCTATGGCAGCTATATATATATGATGTCTATGATATAGATCCAGCTGGTTTTCCCATATGTGCTGCGTGCAACAGAAAGACGGACTTCTTCAAAATTTCATTAAGATAGCCTTAAAACTGAGAGATTAATTCGCATAGAAACAGACAGACGTACAGATGCACATGGCTCTATCGACTCGGCTATTGATGCTGATCAAGAATATGTATACTTTATGGGGTCGGAGATGCCTCCTTTTATGCGTTACACATATCACGACAAAATTATAATACCCTCTGCAAGGGTATAAAAAGGTTTTTAATCAAAAACCTGGTTTTCGACCGATCGCTCTTATGTCAGCTATGTGATATAGTGGTCTGATGTTGATAGGATTTTGTATATATATAAAGATCATAGTTAAACTAATAAATGCCGAGTTTGGTTAATATATCGTGAAAAACAAAAAATTTTTCCACACAAAAACTTAATTTTCGACCGATCGTTCTTATGGCAGCTATATGATATAGTGGTCCGCTGTTGATAGGACTTGTATACATATAAGGAGCATAGTTAAACTAATAAATGCCGAGTTTGGTTAATTTATCGTGAAAAACAAAAAATTGTTCCATGCAAAAAATTAATTTTCGACCGATCGTTCCTATGGCAGCTAGATGATATAGTGGTACGATTTTAAAAGGATTTTGCCTACATATGAGGAGTAAAGTAAAACTAATAAATGACGAGTTTGGTCAAGATATGTTGAAAAATAAAATGTTTTTTAATTTTCGATCGATCGTTCCTCTGGCAGCTATAGATTTTAAGATGCATATGTGCAGTATGGTAGAACTAATAAATAAAACAGACAGACGTACAGATGCACATGGCTCTATCGACTCGGCGTTTGATGCTGATCAAGAATATATATACTTGATGGGGTCGGAGATGTCTCCTTTTATGCGTTACACATATCACGACAAAATTATAATACCCTCTGCAAGGGTATAATAAGGTTTTTAATCAAAAACCTGGTTTTCGACCGATCGCTCTTATGGCAGATATATGATATAGTGGTCCGCTGTTGATAGGACTTGTATACATATAAGGAGCATAGTTAAACTAATAAATGCCGAGATTGGTTAATTTATCGTGAAAAACAAAAAATTGTTCCATGCAAAAAATTAATTTTCGACCGATCGTTCCTATGGCAGCTATATATACATGATGTATATGATATAGACGTCCGATCCAGCTGGTTTTCACATATGTGCTGCGTTCAACAGAAAGACGGACTTCTGCAAAATTTCATTAAGATAGCTTTAAAACTGAGAGACTAGTTCGCATAGAAACAGACAGACGGACAGACGGACATGGCTCTATCGACTTGGCTGTTGGTGCTGATCAAGAATATGTATACTTTATGGAGTCGGAGATGCCTCCTTTTATGCGTTACACATATCACGACAAAATTATAATACCCTCTGCAAGGGTATAAAAAGGTTTTTAATCAAAAACCTGGTTTTCGACCGATCGCTCTTATGTCAGCTATGTGATATAGTGGTCTGATGTTGATAGGATTTTGTATATATATAAAGATCATAGTTAAACTAATAAATGCCGAGTTTGGTTAATATATCGTGAAAAACAAAAAATTTTTCCACACAAAAACTTAATTTTCGACCGATCGTTCCTATGGCAGCTATATGATATAGTAGTCCGCTGTTGATAGGACTTGTATACATATAAGGAGCATAGTTAAACTAATAAATGCCGAGTTTGGTTAATTTATCGTGAAAAACAAAAATTGTTCCATGCAAAAATTAATTTTCGACCGATCGTTCCTATGGCAGCTATATGATATAGTGGTCCGATTTTAATAGGATTTTGCCTATATATGAGGAGTATAGTAAAACTAATAAATGCCGAGTTTGGTCAAGATATGTTGAAAAACATAATGTTTTTTCATACAAAAACTTAATTTTCGACCGATCGTTCCTATGGCAGCTATATGATATAGTAGTCCGATCTTAATAGGATTTTGCATATATATGAGGAGCACAGTTAAACTAATAAATGCAGAGTTTCGTCAAGATATCTTGGAAAACAAAATGTTTTTTCATACAACTTCATTTTCGATCGATCGTTCCTCTGTCAGCTATATAATATAAGATTTTACATGCATATGAGCAGTATGGTAGAACTAATAAATAAATATTGAAAAATAAAATGTTTTTTTATACAACAACTTAATTTTCGACCGATCGTTCCCATAACAGCTATATGATATAGTAGTCTGATCTTAATTGGATTTTTCCTATATATGAGGAGTAAAGTAAAAATAATAAATGCTAATGAGTTTGGTCAATATATCATGAAAACCAAAATTTTTTCCATACAACAACTTAATTTTCAACCGATTGTTCCTATGACAGCTATATGATATAGTGGTCCGATATTTATAGGATTTTGCAGATATACGAGGAGTACAGTATAACTAATAATTGTAGAGTTTGGTCAAGATATCTTAAAAACAAAATTTTTTCATACAAAAACTTAATTTTCGACCGATTGTTCCTATGGCAGCTATATATATATGATGTCTATGATATAGATCCAGCTGGTTTTCAGAAAGACGGACTTCTTCAAAATTTCATTAAGATAGCTTTAAAACTGAGAGATTAATTCGCATAGAAACAGACAGACGTACAGATGCACATGGCTCTATCGACTCGGCTATTGATGCTGATCAAGAATATATATACTTGATGGGGTCGGAGATGTCTCCTTTTATGCGTTACACATATCACGACAAAATTATAATACCCTCTGCAAGGGTATAATAAGGTTTTTAATCAAAAACCTGGTTTTCGACCGATCGCTCTTATGTCAGCTATGTGATATAGTGGTCTGATGTTGATAGGATTTTGTATATATATAAAGATCATAGTTAAACTAATAAATGCCGAGTTTGGTTAATATATCGTGAAAAACAAAAAATTGTTCCACACAAATACTTAATTTTCGACCGATCGTTCCTATGGCAGCTATGATATAGTGGTCCGCTGTTGATAGGACTTGTATACATATAAGGAGCATAGTTAAACTAATAAATGCCGAGTTTGGTTAATTTATGGTGAAAAACAAAAAATTGTTCCATGCAAAAAATTAATTTTCGACCGATCGTTCCTATGGCAGCTAGATGATATAGTGGTATGATTTTAAAAGGATTTTGCCTACATATGAGGAGTAAAGTAAAACTAATAAATGACGAGTTTGGTCAAGATATGTTGAAAAATAAAATGTTTTTTCATACAACTTAATTTTCGATCGATCGTTCCTCTGGCAGCTATATGATATAAGATTTTACATGCATATGAGCAGTATGGTAGAACTAATAAATAAAACAGACAGACGTACAGGCGCATATGGCTCTATCGACTCGGCTTTTGATGCTGATCAAGAATATATATACTTGATGGGGTCGGAGATGTCTGATTCTATGCGTTACACATATCACGACAAAATTTTAATACCCTCTGCAAGGGTATAATAAGGTTTTTAATCAAAAACCTGGTTTTCGACCGATCGCTCTTATGGCAGCTATATGATAGAGTGGTCCGCTGTTGATAGGACTTGTATACATATAAGGAGCATAGTTAAACTAATAAATGCCGAGTTTGGTTAATTTATCGTGAAAAACAAAAAATTGTTCCATGCAAAAAATTAATTTTCGACCGATCGTTCCTATGGCAGCTATATGATATAGTGGTCCGATTTTAATAGGATTTTGCCTATATATGAGGAGTATAGTAAAACTAATAAATGCCGAGTTTGGTCAAGATATGTTGAAAAACAAAATGTTTTTTCATACAAAAACTTAATTTTCGACCGATCGTTCCTATGGCAGCTATATGTTATAGTAGTCCGATCTTAATAGGATTTTGCATATATATGAGGATCACAGTTAAACTAATAAATGCAGAGTTTCGTCAAGATATCTTGGAAAACAAAATTTTTTCATACAACTTCATTTTCAATCGATCGTTCCTCTGTCAGCTATATAATATAAGATTTTACATGCATATGAGCAGTATGGTAGAACTAATAAATAAATATTGAAAAATAAAATGTTTTTTTATACAACAACTTAATTTTCGACCGATCGTTCCCATAACAGCTATATGATATAGTAGTCTGATCTTAATAGGATTTTTCCTATATATGAGGAGTAAAGTAAAAATAATAAATGCTAATGAGTTTGGTCAATATATCATGAAAACCAAACATTTTTTCCATACAACAACTTAATTTTCAACCGATTGTTCCTATGACAGCTATATGATATAGTGGTCCGATATTTATAGAATTTTGCAGATATACGAGGAGTACAGTATAACTAATAATTGTAGAGTTTGGTTAAGATATCTTAAAAACAAAATTTTTCATACAAAAACTTAATTTTCGACCGATTGTTCCTATGGCAGCTATATATATATGATGTCTATGATATAGATCCAGCTGGTTTTCCCATATGTGCTGCGTGCAACAGAAAGACGGACTTTTTCAAAATTTCATTAAGATAGCTTTAAAACTGAGAGATTAATTCGCATAGAAACAGACAGACGTACAGATGCACAGGGCTCTATCGACTCGGCTATTGATGCTGATCAAGAATATATATACTTGATGGGGTCGGAGATGTCTCCTTTTATGCGTTACACACATCACGACAAAATTATAATACCCTCTGCAAGGGTATAATAAGGTTTTTAATCAAAAACCTGGTTTTCGACCGATCGCTCTTATGGCAGATATATGATATAGTGGTCCGCTGTTGATAGGACTTGTATACATATAAGGAGCATAGTTAAACTAATAAATGCCGAGTTTGGTTAATTTATCGTGAAAAACAAAAATTGTTCCATTCAAAAAATTAATTTTCGACCGATCGTTCCTATGGCAGCTATATATACATGATGTATATGATATAGACGTCCGATCCAGCTGGTTTTCACATATGTGCTGCGTTCAACAGAAAGACGGACTTCTGCAAAATTTCATTAAGATAGCTTTAAAACTGAGAGACTAGTTCGCATGGAAACAGACAGACGGACAGACGCACATGGCTCTATCGACTCGGCTGTTGATGCTGATCAAGAATATATATACTTTATGGGGTCGGCGATGTCTCCTTCTATGCGTTACACACATCACGACAAAATTATAATACCCTCTGCAAGGGTATAATAAGGTTTAAAATCAAAAACCTGGTTTTCGAGCGATCATTCTTATGGCAGCTATATGATATAGTTGTCCGCTGTTGATAGGATTTGTATATATAAGGAGCATAGTTAAACTAATAAATGATAATGATAAATAAATGATAAATAATATCGTGAAAAACAAAAAGTTTTTCCATGCAAAAATTAATTTTCGACCGATACTTCCTATGGCAGCTATATGATATAGTGGTCCGATCTTAATAGGATTTTGCCTATATATGAGGAGTATAGTAAAACTAATAAATGCCGAGTTTGGTCAAGATATCTTGAAAAACAAAAGGTTTTTTCATACAAAAACTTAATTTTTGACCGATCGTTCCTATGGAACTATCTCTCTTTATAGGATTTTGCATATATTTGAGGAGTAAAGTAAAACATATTAATGTCAAATTTGGTCATGATATCTTGAAAAACAAAATGTTTGTTCATACAAAAAATTAATTTTCGACCGATCGTTTCTATGGCAGCTATATGATATACTGGCCCGACCTTAATAGGATTTTGCATATTTATGAGGTGTAAAGTAAAACTAATAAATGCCGAGTTTGGTCATGATATGTTGAAAAATAAAATGTTTTTTCATACAACAACTTAATTTTCGACCGATCGTTCCTATGGCAGCTATATGATATAGTGGTCCGATTTTAATAGGATTTTGCCTATATATGAGGAGTATAGTAAAACTAATAAATGCCGAGTTTGGTCAAGATATGTTGAAAAACAAAATGTTTTTTCATACAAAAACTTAATTTTCGACCGATCGTTCCTATGGCAGCTATATGTTATAGTAGTCCGATCTTAATAGGATTTTGCGTATATATGAGGATCACAGTTAAACTAATAAATGCAGAGTTTCGTCAAGATATCTTGGAAAACAAAATGTTTTTTCATACAACTTCATTTCAATCGATCGTTCCTCTGTCAGCTATATAATATAAGATTTTACATGCATATGAGCTGTATGGTAGAACTAATAAATAAATATTGAAAAATAAAATGTTTTTTTATACAACAACTTAATTTTCGACCGATCGTTCCCATAACAGCTATATGATATAGTAGTCTGATCTTAATAGGATTTTTCCTATATATGAGGAGTAAAGTAAAAATAATAAATGCTAATGAGTTTGGTCAATATATCATGAAAACCAAACATTTTTTCCATACAACAACTTAATTTTCAACCGATTGTTCCTATGACAGCTATATAATATAGTGGTCCGATATTTATAGAATTTTGCAGATATACGAGGAGTACAGTATAACTAATAATTGTAGAGTTTGGTTAAGATATCTTAAAAACAAAATTTTTTCATACAAAAACTTAATTTTCGACCGATTGTTCCTATGGCAGCTATATGATATAGTGGTCCGATCCTAATAGGATTTTGCCTATATATGAGGAGTTTAGTAAAACTAATAAATGCCGAGTTTGGTCAAGAATTTTGAAAAACAATGTTTTTCATACAACAATTTAATTTTCAACCGATCGTTCGTGTGGCAGCTGTATGATATAGCAGTCCGATCTTAATAGGATTTTATATGCATATGAGAAGTGTAGTAAAACTAATAATTGTAGAGTTTGGTTAAGATATCTAACAAACAAATTGTTTTTTCATACAACTTAATTTTCGACCGATCGTTCCTATGGCAGCTATATGATATAGCGGTCCGATCTTAATAGGATTGTGCATTTAAATGAAGAGCATAGTGAAACTAATAATTGTAGAGTTTGGTCAAAATATCGTGAAAAACAAAAAATTTTTCCATACAACAAATTAATTTTCGACCGATTGTTCCTATGGCAGCTTTATAATATAGTGGTCCGATCTTAATAGATTTTGCCTATATATGAGGAATATAGTAAAACTAATAGATGCCGAGTTTGGTCAAAATATCGTGAAAAACAAAAAATGTTTCGATACAACAAATTAATTTTCGACCGATCGTTCCTATGACAGCTATATAATATAGTGGTCCGATCTTATTAGGATTTTGCATATATATGAGGAGATTAATAAAACTATTAAATGCGGAGTTTGGTCAAGAAATCTTGATAAACAAAATGTTTTTTCATACAAAAACTTAATTTTCGACCGATCGTTCCTATGGCAGCTATATGATATAGTGGTCCGATCTTAATATGATTTCGCTTATATATAAGGAGTATAGTAAAAGTAATAAATGCCGAGTTTGGTCAAGAATTTTGAAAAACAATGTTTTTAATACAACAATTTAATTTTCGACCGATCGTTCGTGTGGCAGCTGTATGATATAGTGGTCCGATATTTATTGGATTTTGCAGATATACGAAGAGTACAGTATAACTAATAATTGTAGAGTTTGGTCAAGATATATTAAAAACAAAAGTTTTTTTCATACAAAAACTTAATTTTCGACCGAGCGTTCCTATGGCAGCTATATATAGTAGTCCTATCTTAATAGTATTTACATGCATATGAGGAGTAAAGTAAAACTAATAAATGCCGAGTTTGGTCAAGATATGCTGAAAAATAAAATGTTTTCATACAACAACTTAATTTCGACCGATCGTTTCTATGGCAGCTATATGATATAGTGGTCCGATCTTAATAGTATTTTACATGCATATGAGGAGTAAATAAAACTAATAAATGCCGAGTTGGTCAAGATATGTTGAAAAATAAATGTTTTCATACAACAACTTAATTTTCTACCGATCGTTTCTATGGCAGCTATATGATATAGTGGTCCGATCTTAATAGGATTTTACACGCATATGAGGAATATAGTAAAACTAATAAATTTCGAGTTTGGTCAAGATATCTTGAAAAATAAAATGCTTTCATACAACAACTTAATTTCGACCGATCGTTTCTATGGCAGCTATATGATATAGCAGTCCGATCCTAATAGGATTTTGCATTTATATGAAGAGCATAGTGAAACTAATAATTGTAGAGTTTGGTCAAAATATCGTGAAAAACAAAAAATTTTTCCATACAACAAATTAATTTCGACCGATTGTTCCTATGGCAGCTTTATAATATAGTGGTCCGATCTTAATATGATTTTGCCTATATATGAGGAATATAGTAAAACTAATAGATGCCGAGATTGATCAAAATATCATGAAAAACATAAAATGTTTCGATACAACAAATTAATTTTCGACCGATCGTTCCTATGACAGCTATATAATATAGTGGTCCGATCTTATTAGGATTTTCATATATGAGGAGCTTAATAAAACTATTAAATGCGGAGTTTGGTCAAGAAATCTTGATAAACAAAATGTTTTTTCATACAAAAACTTAATTTTCGACCGATCGTTCCTATGGCAGCTATATGATATAGTGGTCCGATCTTAATATGATTTCGCTTATATATAAGGAGTATAGTAAAAGTAATAAATGCCGAATTTGGTCAAGAATTTTGAAAAAACAATGTTTTAATACAACAACTTAATTTTCGACCGATCGTTCCTATGGCAGCTCTATGATATAGCAGTCCGATCTTAATAGGATTTTACATGCATATGAGGAGTAAAGTAAAACTAATAAATGCCGAGTTTGGTCAAGATATCTTCAAAAACAAAATGTTTTTTCAAACAACAACTTAATTTTCGACCGATCGTTCCTATGGCAGCTCTATGATATAGCAGTCCGATCTTAATAGGATTTTACATGCATATGAGGAGTAAAGTAAAACTAATAAATGCCGAGTTTGGTCGAGATATCTTAAAAAACAAATTGTTTTTTCATGCAACAACTTATTTTTCGACCGATCGTTCCTATGGCAGCTGTATGATATAGTGGTCCGATCTTAATAGGATTTTGCATTTATATAAAGGGCATTGTGAAACTAATAATTGTAGAGTTTGGTCAAAATATCGTGAAAAACAAAAAATGTTTCCATACAAAAAATTAATTTTCGACCGATTGTTCCTATGGCAGGTATATGGTATAGTGGTCCGGTCTTAATAGGATTTTGCCTATATATGAGGAGTATATAAACTAATACATGCCGAGTTTGGTCAAAATATCGTGAAAAACAAAAAATGTTTCCATACAACAAATTAATTTTCGACCGATCGTTTCTATGACAGCAATATAATATAGTGGTCCGATTTAATAGGATTTCGCTATATATAAGGAGTATAGTAAAACTAATAAATGCGGAGTTTGGTCAAGATATCTTGATAAACAAAATTTTTTTCATACAATAACTTAATTTTCGACCGATCGTTCCTATGGCAGCTATATGATATAGTGGTCCGATCTTAATATGATTTCGCTTATATATAAGGAGTATAGTAAAACTAATAAATGCCGACTTGGTCAAGATATCTTGAAAAACAAAATGTTTTTCAAACAACAACTTAATTTTCGACCGATCGTTACTATGGCAGCTATATGATATAGTGGTCTGATCTTAATAAGATTTTGCCTATATATGTGGAGTATAGTAGAACTAATAAATGCCGAGTTTGTTCAAGATATCTTAATAAACAAATTGTTTTTTCATGCAACAACTTAATTTCGATCGATCGTTCCTATGGCAGCGATATGATATAGTCTTCCGATCTTAATATGATATTGCTTATAGTAAAACTAATAAATGACGCATTTGGTCAAGAATTTAGAAAATTAAATTGTTTTTCATACAACATTTAATTTTCGACCGATCGTTCGTGTGGCAGCTGTACGATATAGCAGTCCCATTTTAATAGGATTTTACATGCATATGAGTAGTATAGTAAAACTAATAAATGCCGAGATTGGTCAAGATATCTTAAAAACATATTGTTTTTTCATACAGCAACTTAATTTTCGACCGATCGTTCCCATAACAGCTATATGATATAGTAGTCTGATCTTAATAGGATTTTACACGCATATGAGGAATATAGTAAAACTAATAAATTTCGAGTTTGGTCAAGATATCTTGAAAAACAAAATGTTTTTTCATACAACAACTTAATTTTCGACCGATCGTTCCTATGGCAGCTATATGATATAGTGGTCCGATATTTATAGGATTTTGCATGCATATGAGTAGTAAAGTAAAACTAATAAATGCCGAGTTTGGTCAAGATATTTTGAAAAACAAAATGATTTTTCATACAACAACTTAATTTTCGACCGATCGTTCCTATGGCAGCTCTATGATATAGTAGTCCGATCTTAATAGTATTTTACATGCATATGAGTACAACTAATAAATGCCGAGTTTGGTCAAGATATGTTGAAAAATAAAATGTTTTTTCATACAACTTATTTTCGACCGATCGTTCTTATGGCAGCTATATGATATAGTGGTCCGATATTTATAGGATTTTGCATGCAAATGAGTAGTAAAGTAACACTAAAAAAATGCCGAGATTGGTCAAGGTATCTTAAAAACTTTTTTTTTTTTCATACAACAACTTATTTTCGACCGATCATTCCCATAACAGCTATATGATATAGTAGTCTGATCTTAATAGGATTTTACACGCATATGAGGAATATAGTAAAACTAATAATTTCGAGTTTGGTCAAGATATCTTGAAAAACAAAATGATTTTTCATACAACAACTTAATTTTCGACCGATCGTTCCCATGGCAGCTATATGATATAGTGGTCCGATATTTATAGGATTTTGCATGCATATGAGTAGTAGAGTAAAACTAATAAATGCCGAGTTTGGTCAAGATATCTTGAAAAACAAAAAGTTTTCTCATACAACAACTTAATTTCGACCGATCGTTCCCATAACAGCTATATGATATAGTAGTCTGATCTTAATAGGATTATACACGCATATGAGGAATATAGTAAAACTAATAAATTTCGAGTTTGGTCACGATATCTTGAAAACAAAATGTTTTTTCATACAAAACTTAATTTTCGACCGATCGTTCCTATGGCAGCTCTATGATATAGTAGTCCGATCTTAATAGTATTTTACATGCATATGAGTAGTAAAGTAAAACTAATAAATTTCGAGTTGGTCAAGATATCTTGAAAAAAAATGTTTTTTCATACAACAACTTAATTTTCGACCGACAGTTCCTATGGCAGCTATATGATATAGTGGTCCGATCTTAATATGATTTGGCTTATATATAAGGAGTATAGTAAAACTAATAAATGCCGACTTGGTCAAGATATCTTGAAAAACAAAATGTTTTTCAAACAACAACTTAATTTTCGACCGATCGTTCCTACGGCAGCTATATGATATAGTGGTCTGATCTTAATAAGATTTTGCCTATATATGTGGAGTATAGTAGAACTAATAAATGCCGAGTTTGTTCAAGATATCTTAATAAACAAATTGTTTTTTCATGCAAAAACTTAATTTTCGACCGATCGTTTCTATGGCAGCGATATGATATAGTGTTCCGATCTTAATATGATTTGCTTATAGTAAAACTAATAAATGACGCATTCGGTCAAGAATTTTGAAAAACAAATTTTTTTTCATACAACAATTTAATTTTCGACCGATCGTTCGTGTGGCAGCTGTATGATATAGCAGTCCCATTTAATAGGATTTTACATGCATATGAGTAGTATAGTAAAACTAATAAATGCCGAGATTGGTCAAGATATCTTAAAAACATATTGTTTTTTCATACAACAACTTAATTTTCGACCGATCGTTCCCATAACAGCTATATGATATAGTAGGCTGATCTAATAGGATTTTACACGCATATGAGGAATATAGTAAAACTAATAAATTTCGAGTTTGGTCAAGATATCTTGAAAAACAAAAAGCTTTATCATACAACAACTTAATTTTCGACCGATCGTTCCAATGGCAGCTATATGATATAGTGGTCCGATATTTATAGGATTTTGCATGCATATGAGTAGTAAAGTAAAACTAATAAATGCCGAGTTTGGTCAAGATATTTTGAAAAACAAAATGTTTTTTCATACAACTTAATTTTCGACCGATCGTTCCTATGGCAGCTTATGATATAGTAGTCCGATCTTAATAGTATTTTACATGCATATGAGTAGTAAAGTACAACTAATAAATGCCGAGTTTGGTCAAGATATGTTGAAAAAAAAATGTTTTTTCATACAACTTAATTTTCGACCGATCGTTCCTATGGCAGCTATATGATATAGTGGTCCGATATTTATAGGATTTTGCATGCAAATGAGTAGTAAAGTAAAACTAATAAATGCCTAGATTGGTCAAGATATTTTAAAAACATTGTTGTTGCGCTATTGAGCTTTTTCAATAGCTTTCACAAATAGAAATAATTAACTATTTATTTTTTGTGTTCACATTGTTTTATATTTCTTAGTTACGAGAAGCAGGCAAACCCGAATTGGTCTGTGCTTACTATTTAAGAACAATAGTTTATATAGGCAAGCGAACCCGAATTAGTACGTGCCAATTTCAGCGAAGAGACAATTATTAGTTATAATTTTGAGTAATGCAAGTGACCGATGCCAAAATGCATGAAGCGAACTGACTTAACTAACTCGATGCGCAGCATCGAGCCTTCGCATAAGTAAAGCTAGGGCAATAAAACGATCGTTACAGCGAAGAGCGGCAGCTCTATGTAAATGAATTATTAAGAGCGAAACTTAGGCACTTGCTTTGCAGAGCGAGTATTATAAGATAAAATTAAGATGCTGCTTTTATCAGTTGCGAGGTCGCTCCAGTTGTTTTGGCTGCGTAACCAGACATTCTCCCCCGTGGAAGGCATGGGCTTTCAACAGATTCCCTGATGGGCAATAGGCATAGCTTGTTTGCAGCTCTTCTCGTTTCTTCTGTTGCGGTGCCCAAAATGGCTACTCGAGCGACTCCATCCTTTCCCACGATTAACTGTGTGATTCTCGCCAGTGGCCACCTTAGAGGCGGCATTTGGAGCGTTGCTGAAGCAGTGTTAAGTATTCTTCACGCCAGCGAGACCAAAACAGTTGTTGGAGGTACGTTACGCGTTGCCAACCATCCAGACGATTGAATTGAAGGTGCGTCACATCAGGTTCAAAGAACGATGAGCTGGGTCCACCAATCAAGAAATGAGCTGGAGTGAGCACATCTAGATCTGCTGGATCTTCTGAAAGAGGAAACAATGGCCTGGAATTAATTATCGCTGCTATGTGGCAGACTAGGGTGCGAAACTCTTCGATGTTCAGAACACAAGATCCAACAGCACGATAAAAATGATGTTTCGCGGTCTCACTGCTGCTTCCCAAAGGCCGCCCAAATGCGGTGAACAAGGAGGTATAAATTTCCAATCAATGGAATCAGCCATCCAAAATTATGCACTGACTCAATATGATTACGACTTATGAATAGACGCTTGAGATCCAGAAGCTCGTTTTTGGCGCCGACAAAGTTGGTAGCGTTATCCGACCATATCTGAGATGGCCTGCCTCGAGTCGATATAAACCTCTTAAGCGCATTCAAGAAAGAAGCTGTCGACAGATCCTTGACCAGTTCCAGGTGAACCGCTTTGGTCGCGAAGCAAACGAAGACAGTCATGTAACATTTGACTGGAGCTTTATTTCGTACGTCTGGCTTGTAGAAAAATGGTCCACAATAGTCAACACCAGAGACTTCAAAGGCTCGACAAGCAGTCAAACGTTCTTTAGGCAGATCACCCATTATATGCTCTATTAATCGAGGCTTGGCACGAAAGCATCTCACACATTTTCCAACCACCTTGGATACGGTCTTCCTTCCACCAATCGGCCAATACTGCAACCGAATATGTGCAAGAAGTGCCCGTGGACCAGCGTGTAAGTCCCGATTGTGAAACCGTGTGATGACTGAGTTTGTGATGGGGTGGTGAGACGGGAGAATTATTGGATGGCGAGAGTCGAATCCAGCGAAGAGTTTTTTAAGCGCCCATCAACTCTAAGAATTCCAAAATCATCCAAAAAAGGGTTAAGTGATGCGATACAACTGGTCGGTTTAACAACTCTTCTCGATTGCAATGATTTGATCTCTTCCCACAGGTGTGCTCTCTGGACGAGCCTTAGTAAGAGTTGGGTCCCATGTTGTATATCAGACACTGTTAGTCCAGGATGCCTGCTTCTGTGTATGAATTTATAAATGTATCCGAATATACGCTGCATTGTATCAAATGAGTTGACGTATTTACAAGTGACAGTTATATCAACGAAGGGAGATGACGCAATAAGGACCCTTTTTTAAGTTCGAGTTCTGTCCTTTCTGACAAGCAAGAGGCAGGCCAGTCCAATTTGTTTTTAAGTAGAAATTCTGGGCCGTTGAACCACAGTGACGATTGATCTAATTCACTGGGCGTAGATCCTCTCGAGAGTATATCTGCCGGGTTGAGTGCAGTAGGCACGTAACGCCATTCCATGCCATTAGTTAGCTCTTGAACTGCTGTGACCGATTAGCCACAAACACATTGAGCTTGCAGGGCTCAGTCCTTATCCAGGAAAGGCATACAGAAGAATCCGACCAACAGTAGAATTGAACAGATTCATTTTAGATATCTCACGCATAAGATTAGATAATAAGACGGCACCACAGAGCTCTAGCTTTGGAACTGTGATTGTTTTCAGAGGAGCTACACGCGATTTGGAACACAACAGCTGACAACTGGCTGATGTTCGTCGAGAAAGGACGTAGGCACAGGCCCCATATGCTTCGATGCTGGCGTCGCAGAAACCGTGAACTTCTAACTCTGCTGCAGGTATTGACACGAGACGAGGAAATTTAAGCAACTGTGCCTTCTCAAAACTGCAGCAAAGATCATGCCAAGCTGTTGCCAGTGATGATGGCAAGCTCTCGTCCCACTCAAGCTTCTCCTTCCAGATTTGCTGCATAAAGATTTTAGCCTTGGCAATTACTGGCCCTATGAGTCCAAGCGGGTCATACAAGCGAGCTATGGTCGATAGTATTGACCTTTGGATGGTTTAGATCTCTGCTGAATGGACGAAAACGAAAACAACAATCGATCCGACGCTGAGTCCCAAGCGAGTCCAAGAGTTTTGGTGATGTCGCTACCATCATCAAACTTTAGGGAAGATTCTCTGTCCTCTACGGGTATCCTTTCAGTACAGCAGAATTGTTTGAGCACCACTTTCGCAACTTGAAGCCCCCAATTGCCAAGATTCCTGCCGTCTGATTAAGAAGTTCCTTTGCTTCTTGAATTGAATCACCCCCTGAAATGAGGTCATCAACGTAGAAGTCACGCCGCAAAATCCGAGATCCAATTGGAAAATTGGTTTCCTCATCCATAGACAGCTGATGCATAGCACGGATAGAGAGGAATGAAGCTGGCTTTGTTCCGTATGTAACTGTATCCAGCTTAAAAATCCTTATATCCTGTTCTGGCGAGTCTCGCCACAGAATGCATTGGAGAAAATCATCGGTGCTGAAACGCGTACGCAGCGATACATTTTTCCTATATCGCCTGTTAGGGCGATCGGGAAATTACGAAAGCGAAGAAGGATATGAAACAGCGAGCTTGAATAACGTCCAGCCATCAATATTTCATTTAATGAATAACCTGACGAGGTAGCTGCTGAGCCGTCGAAAACGACTCGCATTTTGTCGTTGAACTGTCTTCTTTAAAGACACAGTGATGAGGAAGAAAGTATTGACAAAGTCCTATAGACTCTGGAGCAACAGGCGACATATGACCAAGATCAAAATATTCCTTTAGAAAGTTTGAATATTGAATCTTCAAATCTGGACGATTTTGTAGTTTGCGTTCCAGGGTCAGGAACCGACGAAAGGCTTGTTGGTATGACGTCCCCAGACATTCCAAACTTCGCTTGAAGGGTAAACGAACTGAATATTGGCCACTAGGCAGTCTGATATGAGTCTTACGAAATGTTCTTCACAGATGTTTTCTTCCTTTGAAGTGGTAGGTTACTTTCCAAGCAGGATTCTATGTCCCAAAATCTTCGAACCAATTCATCAGCACGTTCTTCAGAACTTGACTCAAGTTTGCCCGCAGTATGCTTTGCCATTACATAGAACCACTCAAGCGCGGTCTGCCTCAGAAACTACCCAACCAAGCCGTGTTTTTGTGAAGACCGGTAGTCCTGCGAGAAGCCTTATCTGGCCGACGCTGAGAAGGTCGTAAAACAGGCTAGCTCCAAGTAGCAAGTCCACGCGTTGAGGCTTAAAGAAAGACGGATCTGCAAGTTTTATGTTATCGGGAATGTTCCAATTCATCGTGTTGATAGTAAAACTCGGTTGACTATCAGTTATGTTAGGCGCTACCAGAGCTGTAAGGCATGTTGAGTATTCAGAGACTTGAGACTGTATTGTGATGGTGACGTGTTTCCTTCTGTTTCAAAACGAGAATCTCCTAGACCAGAGACAATGGCGGAGGACTTGTGCCTTTAGCTGAAGCTGTTGAGCAAGGCGCGACGTTATAAGGTGAAGCTGAGAACCAGAATCCAAAAGGGCACGACAAGGTATCAAAGTGCCGGAGCGATTTTTAACAAAGATCAAAGCCGTAGCCAAGACGACACATCACTAAAAATACTGGGCAACAAGAGATGTGGAGGTAGATGGCGATGACTTATCGAAAGAGGCATGGGCTATCGGCGATGAATTTGCAGGCTCAGTCAGCTGACCAGACGGAAATACGGAATTGTTTAAATGCAGCAGAGAATGATGTTTCGCCCCGCAGGTCCGACAGCATCCAGAGCTGCATGATCGCAATTGATGACTTTCTTTAGGCAATTCAAGCACAATGCAACTCGTTTTGCCTCCCTAAGCCGTAATGCAGGGGTCAAATTTCCAAATCGAGAACAATTATATATACTATGACCAGGGCTGTCACAAAAGACGCAGACAGGGGCGTCGTGGTTAGTGGCGATAAATGACGATATAATTGCTCTAGTTTTTCCCACCTGATGGCTAGGGGCATAGCTTGCCATAGCGAAATTTACGGTTTCCATTGTTCGGCATCTCTGCTCCAGAAACGTAGCCATATGCTCCCACGATGGTTTAAGTTGACGAACGACGAATCCTCTAGCCTTTCTTCCATTTGGCTTGTGATATTGGGTCCAGCTTTTGTAAAATAATCTGCACAATGATGCATCCAGCGATTTGTTCGGAGTTGCCCATGCTCTTTAACGCGCGAAAATGTGCGTTGAATTGGTCGGATAACTCCCTTAGCGACACGGCCGATCCACCTGCCACCCTCTTGAGCCCCAATATCTCAAGTATGTGTGCCTGAAAAACCAAACGTCGATTATTAAACCTTTTCTCCAATAAATTAAGTGCTATGGCATAATTATCGTTTGTTATTTCCAATGATCGAATCGCGTCCAGCGCTGTATCCTTCAGGCACGAACGAAGATGCTGCAGCTTTTCGATATCTGCTAGGTCAGGATGATTTTCTATGACTGTTGTGAAATAGAATAAAAGTCGGCCCATTCTGTGTAACCACCACTGAACGTAGGCAACTTTATAGAGGGTAATGTTGGCGGTGCCTTAGCTCTAACTGTCTGCGAGGGCAGCACAGATTGGTCGCGAAATGTTGAGCAGGGCAATATTGAGACACGTTTCGCAATTTCACTCCGAACCGAAATTTCCATAGAAACTGCTAACTCGTCGAAGTCCTCACGCAATTGGTTACCGATTCATCAAAGTCTAGTTCTTCGAGATTAGTGTGAGTAATATCAAATGAGGTCTGAAGCCGCTCGATTTGCTTCAGCCTAACACTAAGACCGCACTCATCATTGCACTAAGTGGCGAATTAGTTAGAGCATTTCGAAGTGTTTGCAAACTGTCATAAATTGAGATGGCTTTGCGCTTCAGAAAGGTCACCCTGTTTGCAGAGGGCACTGCACTAGAGGCATTACTTTCGGTTGCCATTAGAAGCGTGATAGAAAGCGCGTGCGAAACTAGCTGAGTAACTAACAACGGTGATCGCTAGTACATGCAAACCGTTCAAAAAACAATAGTTGCACAATAAGAGCTTCGGCGAACGCAAGTGTCAAGCTATGTAATGAAGCAACGGCAATAGCTTTTACATAAGTACCGCACGAAGAGCAAAGACTTTAAGCGACCGAGAGAGTAGGCAAAGCGACGGCGATAAGTATGTATGTATATAAAGTGCACAAAACGAAATGCCAGGTGATGTCTTTTAAGATATTGCTTTAATGTAAAAGCAAATAATCATACAACAACATAAATAAGAATCACGTCGGGGTCACCAAAATGTTGCGCTATTGAGCTTTTTCAATAGCTTTCACAAATAGAAATAATTAACTATTTATTTTTTGTGTTCAAAATTGTTTATATTTCTTAGTTACGAGAAGCAGGCAAACCCGAATCGGTCTGTGCTTACTATTTAAGAACAATAGTTTATATATAGGCAAGCGAACCCGAATTAGTACGTGCCACTTTTAGCGAAGAGACAATATTAGTTATAATTTTGAGTAATGCAAGTGGCCGATGCGTACCAAATGCATGAAGCGAACTGACTTAACTAACTCGATGCGCAGCATCGAGGCCTTCGCATAAGTAAAGCTAGGGCAATAAAACGATCGTTACAGCGAAGAGCGGCAGCTCTATGTAAATGAATTATTGAGAGCGAAACTTAGGCACTTGCTTTGCAGAGCGAGTATTATAAGATAAAATTAAGATGCGCTCTTATCAGTTGCGAGGTCGCTCCAGTTATTTTGGCTGCGTAACCAGACAATTGTTTTTTCAACAACAACTTATTTTCGACCGATCGTTCCCATAACAGCTATATGATATAGTATACTGATCTTAATAGGATTTACACGCATATGAGGATATAGTAAAACTAATAAATTTCGAGTTTGGTCAAGATCTTGAAAAACAAAATGTTTTTCATACAACAACTTAATTTTCGACCGATCGTTCCTATGGCTGCTATATGATATAGTGGTACGATATTTATAGGATTTTGCATGCATATGAGTAGTAAAGTAAAACTAAAAATGCCGAGTTGGTCAAGATATCTTGAAAAACAAAATGTTTTTTCATACAACAACTTATTTTCGACCGATCGTTCCATAACAGCTATATGATATAGTAGCCTGATCTTAATAGGATTTTACACGCATATGAGGAATATAGTAAAACTAATAAATTTCGAGTTTGGTCAAGATATCTTGAAAAGTAAAATGTTTTTTCATACAACAACTTAATTTTCGACCGATCGTTCCTCTGGCAGCTATATGATATAGGATTT